>VWZI01004364.1:941841-996712 GCA_013396835.1 Psilopogon haemacephalus
CCTCTGGATTTTTCCCCCTTGGCAGACAGAATTTGAATTGGATATGGCCCATCTCTGCAGAACCTTGGATGCACTATTCTGTCCCCAGGATGCTTCAGGGCAGCGGGTTGAGAACCATCACTAAGACCCCGTTGCTCCCACACTGATCTGTCCCCCCACATCTTACCACATGAGGGTGTGATTACTTTGTCCCCCTCCCCCTTCATAACCCGTTTAAAGCCCTGTCAACCAGCCCTGCTATCTCTTCTGCAAGGACCCTCTTCCCTCTTCGAGACAGGTGTCTCCTGTTAGGTGTCAGCAACCCTGGTGTTGTAAAGGCCATATTATTATCAAAGAATCCAAATTTATGGTGGTGACACCATCCACGCAGCCACGTATTAAAAGACTGCACTCTGCTACTTATTCTGGTGTCTCCACCATCAGCTGGAATAACACAGGAGAGGAGTAGTATCATACTTTTTATTAAAATGAGCTTTTATTTGTTTAATAATAAAAATAATATTTCCTTAATCTTTGCCTTAAACTGAAACCAGATGTGCATAGATGAATTGGAAATCTGTAAGAGAGTCATCTGTAAACAAAGGGACAATTTTTTTTATGCCTTTAGTCATGTTATCCTGAATACTGCAGTGCAATGTGTTTCTGATGGAATTATACACATTGCTCCTGTATAAATACTGAGTGCCTTTATGGTGATTACTGCCTCTCTGTGAATAAGAAATGTATTAATACTGATCAGAATGCATTACAGAAATAGAACATTTTCACAGCATTGGAAGCTGGTTTGCCAGCAGCGCTGTACTGGTTACTGGGAAGTGTTTCAAGTTTCTTAGCATGAATGAATTATTCAGCATGTTTGTTTTTTTTTTTTTTTCCCAGAGAATGGTTCTGCCAGTCTTGCTGATGTTGAGCTGTAACGATACATATTAGCAATTTGCATCTTAATTATATAGCATCAGAATTGCTAGTTCTATGCTATTTCCCCTCCCTTTTTTAAAAAGGAAAAAAAAATATTACCCAGCTTTAAGCTAATAAGTTGTGGAATTCCACTGTGGTTGATGTCTGTTTAGGCTCAAAATTCAGCATGTCTACCATGTGAGATCACTTGGTACAAGGCACAGAAGAAGTGTGCTTGTTCTTAGATGGTACGAAGAATGCAGAAAGGTTTATGTAACATTTACCAGTGATGATAATAAATAATTTCCATATCTATTTATATATAACATTTTCCTGGCTTGCACTATAAAACCTGGCTATTTAAAACATTTACTCATGGATTTGACCTAAAAAAAGGATATGACAGAGGTAACTTCATTTTAAAAAAACATAACTAAGACCTGCAATAGTTACACTAAAATATTTATTGCTTCTTTATTAGAAAGGCATTCTGTATTTTACTTACTGCACATGGGTATGAGAGACTAGCAGTAAGATTTCCTAGAAGATCTCTGAAATAGAAGAATATAGACATCTAGATTGCATTACTGTTGCAAAGGCAACATTATAGTGCCCATAAGGATTATGTCATACATGAATATTTGCAAGATTAGAAAGTCAGCATGAATCAGACAGTGCATCTAGCCAATTCCCTGCATCTGTCATCCTGCTGGCAGCATTCTCTGGGAGCGAAAGTGTGGGGCTGGATCCATTACCTCCAAAACATCCTGCAAGCCTGAGAAAAGGCTGTGGGAAGCTCACATCCTTCCACTGCTGAGACACAGATCAATAACGTTACTTACAATATCAGCAGATGCAAGACTTAAACCACTAACAACATTAAAAACAAGATTAACGCACTCATATAGTTAATATCTGATCTTCCACTTGCAAACTATCCTAGTATCCCAAAGAGCAGACAACTTCTGAATTTTGTTTTCCCTAGACTGTCAGAAGTGGAAGGAATTAAGCTTATTAGAGGACTTCACAATTTGCTGGAGGTTGACACCCAAACACTTTATTCAAACATGTTTCTTCAGTGTTGTTTCCACATGATAGAGCTTTCATTAGAAAACCTCTGGTGTCCGTTTCTGTGCCTGTTGTACCCATCTTCCTATTTTCTATCAGTTAGTGCTGAGTAAGATAAGTGAATCTTCACACAAACCCTCATAGTTCATTCAGCTGACCTGAAGTCATTCACTGGTTTGGGAATCAGCTTCAGGATGGAATAGTAATGTCAGTAGTGTCCTTCTCCTCCCAGGTACTCCAATGTTTGTTTTCTTTTTTTTCTTCCCTTTCCGTACCATGGAACCTTTTCCTGGTAGCATGCCAATATTGCCTAGCAGATTTCCATCTATACTGAATGCAATCAAGATGGTCTTTGTTGTCCAACAGAGACAATGTCACATTTTCCTTTTAACTCTCTTAAAGGAAAACAAGGTAAAGGAGATGGATTTCTCCCTGCTTTTTGCTCTATTCAGTCTTGCCTGTGATTACCTTGCCACGTACCATCTCTCGCTACCCTGTAGCAGCACGTAGAATGAAATCTTCTCCCTTTGATTAAATGCCAACAAATCCACAGGATGGCAGAGCACAAATATAGTAGCTGACAGTCTTTTTATATTCCTACACACACACATACACAGAGAGGCATGAATCTTCATGAAAATCATTGCAAGATTTTCACAAGATAAATCTGAGAAAAGAACCAAACCCATGCTACAAGGGCATATTTAATTATATTTAAAATAATAATTTCATTATAAATTAAAATTAATGAGTGAAATTATTTACTGCCATGTGAAATTATTTTCAGGTAATGTTGCACATTCTTTTAAATGCTGGTAAGGGGCTTGAGCATTTTCTGTGACTAATGAGCCCCAAGTGTCACGTTGCTGACCAAGGACAGGACTGAAAGGTACAAGAGTTTGGTTCTGAATGCTGTCAGCTGCACAAAAGTCACCATACTCTATGGGTGAAGGTGGTCAGTGTTTGCTGAGTTCTCATTTTTGCAGTGGTGAAGTTCTGTATTCTGGATGTCTCTTTCATTCTGTTTTCTTGTAACTCAGTGGCCCTTGATGATGATGTCAGTAAAAGCAGTAGTAGAAAGGGTGTTAGTCACAGCTAGAGATGAGCAATCCCTTGGTGTGCCAAGTTTATGTTTGTCCCTCCTGCTGATCAATTAGTCTGCACTGGTGAAAAGAAAAATGTAAATGTCTCAGTAAAATTTGCATCAGGTTTCAAAATCAGATTATTCCAATTTGTCTATAAAGTCACTATGTAATGCCTTTAAATGACTCCACTATGCTATGTTGTTTAGTGAAAGTTATGCTTTGAATTTCTGTATGGATGTTGTGGGTGAAAAAAGAAATCCCACATTAGAAAAAGCAGAAGCAAAAGGAAATAAATTAAATTTAAAAGGTGCATGAAGAAAATTAAAACCTTTCTTAAAGATCAGATGCCTGCCTTTGGGATTGCATTTAATATACAAGGAAGAACCTTGCTGGGTCCTTTTTTGATGGGCTGCTTGCGTCCCATAGAGAAGATCTAATACAGTAACCACTAGAGGGTACCCTCGCATTTAACATATAGACTCACTGCTTTACCTTACTGACGTCACAGCGAGTTTGAAACAAGTACTATCCACTAGGGAGGCCAGAAAGAGGCGTTTTCAAAAGAGACTGAAAAGACATTACAGGTGTTTAACGGTCAATTAATTCTTAAAGATGAAGCTGCTTTTAAGGACAATTTCAGTAACTCTTGGTGCCTCAAATAAAAGAAATCTTCCCATCCCTCATTTTACAATTTTGTTTTCTCATCACTATTTAAAACATTTCTGGGTTTCTCAGGGTTTACACAGTTAAGATATTTGTAAATCATTGTGGATCTAGTTATGGATGCTTCAAGGATACTGAAGAAAATTCAAGGAGATATTTGAAACATTGAGCATTGTCCTGCAGCAGCAGCAGTTGTTTTCTGCAGGAGTACAGCTGAGCATCACTAATGGCAAAATCATCCTTTATCCTCCCTTGGTACTGAAGCAAGAGTGATTCCAAGTCATCTAGCACTTAGGCAAAATAAAAATAGACTGAAAGTTAATATCTGGTTACAGGGTGTATATTACTATAGCCTATAATTTGTAGGAAGGAAAATATAAAAGTATACAGAGTGCACCAGGCAGCAATAAATATGACTCAGTCAGATCTTGCCTGCATGACAAGACATTAGTCAGAAAGGAATAAAAATTCTTGAGTTAGGAAAGATGGAGGTGTTGCAGAAACCAGGTGAGAAAGACACAAATGCACAGCTGGGGAGGAAGGCGCTAGTGCCAGGGCAAAATTATTTGGTGGGAATTGTCAGTGGGTCTGCAAGTCCAAAAGGCCAGAGCCATTAACAGATTGAAGAGAGAACCTTAACAGAAAGGTTAGCTGAAATATGGTAGGAATTGCTAAAGTGATGAATTAAATGTTCTGTGAAGGAGTTCAGGTGATAGTTGGATACTATCAAGTGAACAAAGCAACTGACAAATTATGTCTGTGTAAATATGCAACTTAGTAAAATAACAGTTTGTAGAAACTAACTCTCCAAAATGCATATTCCTTAGAAGTAAAAATTTGCAGGATATGAAAGTTATCAAAGCAAGGGTAATACTATTTGCGATCACTGCTCGGGTCTCCTTACAATACTGAATAAGAGAAATGTCATTTCCTTGATGGAGTATATGGCAGATTTCCAGTGGATTTCACTGAGTTAGGGATCCTGCTGTATGTTTTTGAGGAAAATCAAGATTTAATATGTGTTTGTGGTTAATGAGCTGATATGTCTGAAAAAAGCATCAAGTCTTGAATCAGATATTGCCTTCAGAGAAAAAATCCATTCTTCCCTTTGATAGTTAATCACCCTCCACAGACAAAAATGTATATTAGATGTGTTTTGGGATATTGGGATTAATGAGCTAAATCTAAAGACTCCAGTTCTTAGAACAACTATATAGAGATTTTTGAAGGGTGTGGAGGCAAACAAAGAAAAAAAAATTTAGAGCAGCATATATCAGTATTTAAACAGATCAATCTGTAGCATAAAGTTTTTAATAAATAGAAGTATAATAAATTAAGTACTCTGACTCCCAGCCTTGAGGAACATTAGTTAGAAGATACCAACACATTGCATGATTTTTAGTTCATGATACTAAAATGATCTGCTCATTTTCGGTACATAAAATACCCATGCAGGTCTTTGGTAAGCACATACAGGATGGATCCTTTAACACACTGGTAGTTTTTTACCATATGTAAAAGATACATTGTGTCAGTTCTTTGCTGATTACCTATACCTATTATAATTCATGTATTGACTGTTTAGTTAATAACTTATCCTCTAGTAAGTTAAGTTCTGCTTATTTCATACAATATTTTTACTATTTTGTCTTAATTGCTTTCCCTCACCAAAGACAGTTTTAATTTAGATAAGGCTCAAGAAAATGCAATGTGCAGGCTGCTTAGATAAGTGGAAACCTCCATCCATGTGTACTCCTGGAAGTAAAGTTGATGAGGTGAAACTCTCCTGTCACTCATTAAGTATGCTAAAGTTAGTACAGACACACCGTTTTTCTTCTTCCTTCTTTCTACCATGTGACTTTTTGTGCTTTAGCCTGCTAGTTTGAAACTCATGTGTTTTTCCAGCAAGCACAATGATGTGTATGCTTTCAGGATGCTGTGTCTGTGTCTTTAAATTAACTACAAAACAAGATGTATCATCTTTAATGTCAAGCACTAACAACTTTTAAGTATGCATTCTTTGGGATGAGAAGATCATGACTTCTGTGGAAAATGTTTCTTTTTGTGTCCCTGTTGAAGACTCAGAAGCTGTCTTTGATCCACACAGCTCTAAATGAAATGATATTACTGATTCTAAAATTTTCATTGGCACCAGCCAGTTTTTGTCACTCAAATGTAAAAGTGTCTTCTGGCCCAATTTTTGGCCGATACTTGATATTTTTACATCAGAAAAACAGAGTATGGAGTTCTTTGCCTAGTTCTCTCTTTCCTTTCAGTCCAAAGTTGCTGATGAACACTGGTCCTTGAGATGGTTAAAAAATACATCTCTGTAGCATCTTGTAATATGTAGAGTTTCATTGTTTATTATAGTACTTGCACGTTTCTGCCTCCCCCAGCACATAGCCTCCAGAGACACATTACTTTGCCTATTCACTTGCAGAGAGCCTGGTAATAACCAATCAGTTCTGGATGGCTGTCTTTCCTTTTTGCACTCTCTTCATTTTGGTTACAATGATTATGTCCATGAAGCACAACTCAGTTCCATGTCAAGCTGTGTAAGCTGCTATAATTAAACCTGCTGGCATTCCTCTTACAGAAATCAGGACTAAGCTATCCAGGTAGAAGCTAATGAAAATAATCCAACATCTTTCCTAGAATCTGATCATCATTCAGTACTTTTACAGGACAGTGTTATTGTATTTTTTCTGCACATCAAGTGCAGCATGGTGTTGTATTTCTTGTATGGATTGTCATGTCACCAGATCCCTGAGTGATTGAGCTTTCTTAGGGTGAAAAATGGTGAAATGCACAACTATCTGTCACTGAGAATCTTGTTAATAATTCTGAACAGGAAACAATCCCAAGGACTTTGCAGTCTCCTCGCAAGCATGAGTTTATTTGAATAAATAAGTGTTTGGGAATCAGCCAGACCACTCAATATTGTTACCAAATCCTTCTCAAAAGAAAAGTTTGGCCTTGTGGGAATCTGCTTACAGGTACAAGCTTTTGGAACATGCCACAGAATATATAAATCTAATGAAAATAAAATATGATTAGGTATTGAGCAATGATCAAGAGAAAGCAAACATATTTGGTGACACACTGTTAAAAGGTATTATTGTGCTATGAAAGCACGGGTGCTAACAGAGAAAGGCTAAATTCAAGTATACCTCTGGTGGCACTACTACTTCTTTGCACTGTGTTAGAGGTATAAAGAAAGTGCTGCTGATAGCAGTGCCTGATGTTGTTCTATTTGCTGCTGTCCCACTACTATGTCTAGGCTATGTCATGTCCAGGAAGGAAAATGGTGGGCTTAAAATGTGTTCATACTGCAGAAATTTGTGGCTGATGGATCATTCTCTGCTTTCAGCTTAAAAAGAGAGCAAAGCCATTTCCTAGTATGCAATGGAGGATATTAATTATTGCAAGATGGGATACTTTTTTCTTTCAAAATTAACATTGTTTATTAATTTTGATATTCAGGACTCTCTTGCCACCTGCCCAGTAATTTTTAATAATAATTGGTTCTGTGCAACAGTCATGAAGGCATCATACAAAGGAATAACTGGATCTAGAACAAATAACTATCAATAATGCAGCATTAAACTCAATTGAACTGGAAGATAAGTTCTTGCAGTCAATATACCACTTGCCCACTAGATGGACACAAGAGGCTCCTTTCTGTTTAGGACAGAAGGCTAGGATTCAATTAGATTCAGTTACAGAATTTGCTAAAAATTTGCTAAAGATAGTTTTGAGTATTTACTCACAAAAATATTATTTCCCAACTCTTAGAGCTAATTGCAGTTCCATGGACAGTATCCAAACACTTGCAGGGGGTTCTGTCAATATCTTGTCAGCCATTGAAGCTTCTGACCTTCCCAAGCTCTTAGCAGGGGTGCTGGGAGAAAGCAGACAGTCTCTGACCTGGTCCTGGTTCCTCTTGGCTCCAGACTCATCAGGGAGGCTTGCAGAGGGGCAGGCAGGATGTCTTGCAGATGTGCAGTCTTGTCAGGAGACTTGCAGCTGTCACACTGGCTAAGCAACCCTATCACATGGAGGCATTTGGAGCCTGTTCCTGGTAAACTCAAAGAAGTTTCCAGGGACACAAGCTTAAAGTATTAGGGTTTGTTACTTTGTGGCAGGGCTAACTTATAGCAAAGCATGACAAGATGCAATGAGGCAGTAGCACTGCCAGAAGCAGAGAGCACGATAAGGCAGAAAGCAATGGCGGCAGCAGCAAGCATGTTGTCTACCTGTTCATCTCTTTTTATCAATGTAGCCCAAGTCTAATGGGCCTTTGGACACAGATTAGCCAATCAGAATGGCACTTTGCCAAGCTTAACCATATTAGGTGAAGTCAGGGCTTACTTTCACCTTTTAGGGAAGAACACAAACAAGTATATAAACCATGTATGGGTACCCTGTAAACAAGTTTGGACAGACATGGAGGCACCTAGTGCTTTTGTCTTCCTTTCCTGTGGTTGCTTCTCCGAACAACAGAAGGAGGGTGAGCAGAAAAATGTCTGGACAAGCCAGGATATGTTCAGGCCTATTCTGAATCATTTTGACCATCTACAATGCTGGGGCTGCACCAACGGAGTTAGAAAAGAGAAGCAGAAAAGTACCAAGAGGTCATTTTTGCTTTGCATCTTGAGTTTCACCAACTCTTTCTGTGTCAAGTAAACAATACCAAAACCAACAGTAGGGCCCAAATGTGTTTTGTCCCTCATACAGAAGTTCTAATCTTTCACTACTGCTCACATCCCTTGTAAAAAGAAGGGAGATTTTATCCTAACCTCCATCATGACTGTACTCAAAGGAAAAAGTATGACATACAGGCACAGAGAAATGAAGCCATGCCATGGTCCTGCAGCACTACACATCTCAGGATCTCCATCACCAGCTGTGTCAGGAAGTTATCTTCCACACATTTGGGGAACCTTCATGACTGCTCCCAATCTGCTGTGTTACTTTCCAGCAGACATCAGAGAAGTTGAATTACCCCAAGAGAACAAGGACCAGTGACCACAAGACTTCCGCCACTCAACTCTATCATCACCATCATTAACCTCAATACAATCAAAGCACCCCCTGACATACAGGGCATTGACCATGGTACTCCAGTCATGTGAGACATCCCACCATGTTTTTGTAATGGCCATGATATCACAATATCTTCCAGCTCCTCCTCAGGCCTAAGTTCAACTTTGTGGCTATCCAGCATAGCCCAAGATGCTGCATTTTTATTGCTGTCAATGGTATAACAGGCAGAAATACCAGAGCTTTGCTTTTAAGTGACAGACTGAGCTTGCACAGCTGACAGAGAGATCACTTTTTCTTTCCAAAGCACAGACAGAAATATACTTTCATCATTTGCGTTACTTTTCAGAGTAAAAGAAAAAAATACTACAAAAGCTCTACTCTAAATGGTTAGAACTAAGGTAAGTTCTCCATCTCCTAGAAATTTCACAAGTTGACACCAATGTGGGATGTGGCACAATGTTACTGCCACTGTCATCACCTTTATCCTGTGAGACTACCCTGTTAACAAGTCTGGGCATTTTGTATTTTCAGGGTAGGTGGAGGAACCAAGGACAAAAAGGGAAAGTAACATCAGGTTCCAGTACAAGTTTCTTTTGCTTTGTGGCTACCTTATTTAAAGTACTACTAAAGGAGTTTTGGTAGGCATATGTAAATACATCAGACTTGTATACTACATTCAGACTACATCAGACTTGCAGAGATGTGGTATCACAGTTTTTTTCAGTTTTAGCTTCATTCCTGATTCCTTTTTCCAGGCATTCCTGGAAGAAAACAAAGCAACATACTGAATGTACCCTGTAGTAGCTTTATGCATGTGAATGAGCCTTGTACACCTTTATTCCTCACATCATTGGCTTGCTCATCTGATCAGAGGGCTTAGAAGCAGCTTACAATGTTCCCAGACAGGTGTGTTTAAGTCATTCTTCGCCTTTTAAATTTGTGTTTGTGAGCAGGTCTGACCACAGGCTAATGGGTCTAGCTTTGCCTATGAAACTATATTCTATTAATCTTAATTTCTAAAAGTAAAGCTAGTGTCTGTAGTCATGGAAGGCTATGCACCAACCCCAAACCCACTACCAGTCACAACCAGTGCTTCATGCAGATTTCTGTCACTAAAGTTTCTCTACTGATCTAGTAAGACAGTAGATAGTAAAATGATTTATTCTTCCTGCCAGCTTCTCAATTATATGATCAGTTAAACAGGTTTCAGTATCTAATTATTACAGAGAACTCATTCATTTGGATTATGTGTATTGAAAGACATCCAAAAGATATGGTATGTAATTTTCTTAAGTGGTGGACACAGCACCTCAACAGTTGCTGCCCAGGGTCTAACATCCCAATTTTCTGTCTTGGCTTATCCCACTTCTTCTACACCTGGGTCTGCTCTCTGCAGGTGCAGCTGTACCTGCTCCCAGATGAGGTCAAGATACAACAGTAACCTGATCGCAGACTCCATCCTGCTGTCATGTTTTATATGTGAGGAGCTTGTCCAGCAACGATGTTTAGTAGCTATATCCCCTGCATCAGAGCGAGGAATATGGACTGCCAAAGCTTTAAAAAAACATAAATAACTCAGCTTAGACCTTTGTAGTTGAAGGGGAATGAACTGCTGAAGATCCAACTCTTGAAGGAAATTCAGTGTGTTAACCAAGCTGCACTTGATCCCTCCCTGTGAAATTATGGCAGAATTTGCTCCTCAGATGGCTTTATGTTTGCATTTTTATTAAATATTTATTGTTTCTCTTTCTTCAAGGAACCATTATGTGGTAGACATCCTGCATATTTTCATATTCCCATTTTCTTCTACTTTACATGTACTACTGTCTGAAATAAACATACACAATCATAAAAAAAATCACCAAGTTTTTTTTAGTATTTTATTTCCTGAGGTTTCATCCAATTAGCATTTTTTTTTTCTAAAATATGGCAATTTCTGTGAAAATGGGGGAAAACCAGAGAAGAAGCAGGGCAGATATTTATGAGCGAGTGCTAGTAACACTATACACTTAGTGTGCCGTTCTCTGGGTACCTTAAAAGGCAAGATATAAATTAATTATAAATGCACCTTCCCCAATCTCTTTGAAGCAGGCAAAGCTAATTGAACTTCATAGACAAAGCAACCAAAAGGCAAAGGTATATATTTCAAAACTCATCTTCCCTAGTAAGTACTTTAACACATTTATTAGCTGTGTCAACAAACACAATTTAATACAAGAATTTTCAAGGCCAGTCCTTGGTGCCCCACTTGAAGGGATAGAAAACAACTTGTTCACAGAGATGTTTTCGGTAGATCCTGAACATGATTTTTTGGATTACTGCATAGAGAAAGCACACCCTGAACTACCACTCATGTCCCTCATAGTCCTGAATTGTGAGCACTCCACTGGGTGACTGCAGTGGTACCATGTGCTAAGCTTTGTGGAAGGAGCCACAAGTCAAACGTCTTTCACATCAGATAAAACCAGGAGTGCAAAATCAGGCCTGTGCTCACTAAGAGCTCTCACCTTATACAGCCCAATTTCAAATGCTTACTTCAATGAAGTGAAGAAGTCATAGGTGGTTCTTGGGAGAGTCAATGAGGAGCCTTCCAGCACAAGAGGTCATCAGGTCCTTAAACCTCACTTGTTGCTCACATCAAGTTGCAGTCAGTGGAACTATATAAGGAATGGGATCTAGTCCATATAGAAGAAATGGCAGCAACTCTCCCTAAATGGATAACAACAGCAGCTGGCCTCAAGATCCTGTGCATTGCATCTTATCTGTGAAGAGGTTTCTCTGACACTGCTGCATAATCTTTTTGTGCTGCTCCATGTATTCTTTTTCTTTGAGTCTATGGGCAGTTTAAATAGAAGTTTGGGTGGGGTTTTGGTTTGGGGGGGGTTCTTTTTGGTATTTTATGGGGTTTTTTTGGTGTTGGGTTTTTTTTTGTCCTGGGTTTTGCTTGTTTGTTTTTCTGTTTTCACAGAAAATAAATAATTTTGGCACTGTCCTTGCTTGCCCTGTTCCATTGCAGAGAAGAGGTCACGTTTTGTTGCATGCAGGGCAGCAGCAGGATTAGGCCCAGAAGTAGCTTGCAGGATCAATAACTGGGGATAGAAACCTCAAAAGCCTGAACAAAACCCAGGAGTGATGATTACTGCAGATGGGTTAAAAAGGAAGAATGCTTAAAAAAGCAGAGGGGAAGAGGAGGTGGAGAATGAGATGTAGAGACACTGTTAGGTTTTGCATGATTGGATCGATGATTAAAGCACATCCTCAGTGGGACAACTACTGTAAATGAATTTGGTGAGCAAAAGGCAGCATCCTGGTTGTTACAAATGCTCAGGCTTCTAGAGGCTTGTTTTCATTAAATGTCCATAATGAGAATAAGTTGATGAAGTGCTGGTGGGTTTTCTGCTTTTTCTTTTTCTAACTTACTTTGAAAAACAGTGGTCTGAAGGTCCAGTTGAGTTGCAACTTCTATTACAAATTTAATCACAAAAGTAAACTAAGCAAATACATCTCTTAGGAGAATTAACTCCAAACAAGGCATTGTATTGTCTTGCTGGAATATTTCTTGGCCATATTTATCCCATATACTCATTAAATTACTGTAAGTATTCTTCTAGAACCCATAGATTTTTAACTCCCCTTTTAAATCTAAAATAAATGTGTTTGGTTTGTTTTTTTTTTTGGTTAAAGGCATTTATAGAGCTACCATTTGCTCCAGCAGGTAATATACAAAAGAACTGCTTTAAAGGATCAGGACATATGCCCAGGAACAATTTAATAAAGGNAGCTGGTGAAGCCTGCCCGACCCAGAGCCGACTGAACTGCGCAAGCACACTGGCTTATCTGGATGTTTTGGGAACATTCTAAAACAACCTTCTTTCTTCTTTCTCATTCAAAACTGGGTGAAGGGACATAGTGTTTAATTTCTCACTCTCAGGCAGCAGTCTAATTTTTCACACAAATTCTCCAATTAGCTCAAACCAACACAAAAGGCAAAGAAAAGCCAGTACTATGCTGGACACCACCGCAGGCATTCCTGGGCTTTGCTATTTGATTTGGGATTTGCTGACTACAAAGCCTTGCTAAATTTGGATGGGAGCCATGAGCAGCTCTCTCTCTACAGGGGTACTGATAAACTGTTCAGACTGTGGCTTCTTGGAGAATGCCAAACATCACCCAAACTCACTCTTGTCAAGACACTGGTTTCACTGGGGAAGCTACAGTATGATTCTCCACATCTAGCTTTCATTGGCTTGAGCTGCCTTCCTCAGTGTTATAAGTTTAAGAACTGGGATGTCTTAACCATCGAGTACATTCTTCCAAGGGACTAGATAGGCGAGGAGATGGACACTAGAAAAAGGTAATCTTTTGTTATTTCATACCATAGTGCCTTCATCCCCCCTATATAAACTGACTGCAGAGTCAATTCTGCTCCCTTTCCCTTTCTCCTGCTCCCAGAATGGACTGTTATCTCTTGTTTGGTATTTTGGGGCAGGTTTCTGGCCTTGAGCAACTTGGTTAATTTTTACTGTGTCATCTGGGCCTGGGTAGGGAGGTATGGGGGGTTGTACGCAGGCCTGGTTGTGGAGGGGAGGCTTTGGAAGGTTTTGGCCCAGTGAGGCTGTGAGGCTGAATGTGAATTTGTGCATTTTGTATGTTTCTGTGCTAAGTAGTTGCGAATAGTACTTCCATTGAAACTTCCAATTTCTTTTACTCCATTCCTCAGGGTTAAAGAGCATCTTTCTCACTCTCTGTACTCAAGACACCCAGTCAGACTGCTTGGATATTTGTGGCAATTCAGGTCTTTCTGTAGGTTAAGAAAGTACCTAAGTTATAAGACTGTTGTGGGAAACTGTTTGAATAGTAGTAGCTTACTTATGTATCTGGATCCCCTCTTCTGCATCTTCTGTGCAGGACATATTTATGTCGAAGGAGGGTGGAAGATGTCATGTCTGATAAATGCTTAAGGCTGCTGTCATTATATAACTGGGTTGTAGTGCCATTAAGACTGCACTGGTGAAGTGGGAAAAATGCAGAAATATTGCTAATGAAAAGGACTGCACAGAGGGAGAAATTTTGCTGTTCAACTTCAGCCATGCTCTTATTACTAGGTGATTTTTGTTATTGGATCTTTTGTGATGAGTTTGGATGTTCTCACCTTTGAGCTGCCTCTCCTGTGCTCAGGATGGAGATACAGAGAGTTTGCAATGATGTAGGTGTGGGGTTTTTTTCAATCTACTTCCTACTTTATCCTGCTCAGAAGTTCTCCACTGTAGACCAAATCCTGTCACTACTGAAATCTCTGAGATATGGACTATTGATATCAGTGGGGCTGATATATCATAGCTGAAGTCCTTTGCATTTTGGTCTTTTTGACATAACCAACTGAGTTGTTTTTAAAGATTAAATAAAAAGGTGGCAGCATCACAGAATACCACAACCTGCTTGTTTTATTGGCAACTGATGGTGACCTGGTCTTTGGATATGTATGGCTTTTCAACACAGTAGAAAACAGCTTGCCACCAGCCTTGCTCTTTCGCTGATGTTTCAATTTAAAACCTTTTTTTTTTTTTTTTTAATGGATGTAAGCAGTTTTCCCGAATAACAGCACCAGGGTTACTATGGCTACAGCTTTTCATTGTTAGGGCTTAGAGTGAAAAAAGGAGAAAAATCAGTCCCAGACACGATGTTATAAATAAAAACAGATGGCAATGGATATATAGATTAGCTCTTTCACACACCTCAAACCACTGTCTGAGATGAATCTGTACTGCTTTATTCTTGCTTTTCATTCTTCTATCAGTATCTAACCTGCTTCACTTAGCTGTGAATCAGAAATGTGTGGTAGATTTGAGGTTTCTCTTGTCTTGTAGCAGACCTTTATGCTGCCATTATGATTAATATGTTATAATCTTAAACATGTTTTTGTCTATTCCCAGTCTCTCTTCTGGACTGCATGGGAGACTGAGGTACAGGAAATGTTGACTATATTAGTGTTGGCTGTATTCTCCTAAGCTGCCTAGTTCAGGGTATTGTGAATTACTGAAACCAGAGTATGAGGGTTAAGGTTTGGAGTTTTTTCAAGTATTTAATGTATTTCTGGAAAGGAAGGCATCAAACATCTACTTTCACTGATTTACAGTAATGCAACAGTTTCACTTGTGCCTTCAAGATATCTGACAAACTAGCTATGATTCCCTCTGCAAGCTTAGAGCAGGTGGTTACATTAATTGATTTTTATAATGTGTTACATAATCTTATTTTGTTAAGTGTGGAGGCACGTCCATATGCAAACATTGGTCATTTCAATCTTGAGAAGAATGTAACAGCCAGTAAAACACTGATGCTGTATTAGTGAATGCAACTACAGCAAAGTGGCTGAAAGTTCAGTGTGTTGTTCACAGCTGATTTTGTGCAGGATGGGCCAAGTTCTCACAAAACATATGAATTATTTATTGCATAATAAATTACACAATGTGAATAAGGAAAATAGAAGGATTTGGAAAGAGAGAGTGTTGCTTCTACCATCCCAATTAACAAAGTTTGTATTTTTTAGTCTTTAGGAGGGTTCTTACAATATTTTCAATATTTAATAGGGAGACATTAAAGTTCTTTAAGACCTTAAATTGCTTGTAAATTCCTGACCTTTAACACTCAATACTAAGAAGCTTATTTTAAAATAAATAAATTATAGTGATCTTAGAAATAAATTATATTTAAATTATTTAATATTCAGGCAATATTTCAGCACTTAAAGATGTTTCTTCTAAGTTTTAAGGTGACACCCTGTGCTCGTTGAGGCTAATTGGAATATTTTAATGAGAAAAAATAGATTATAGGCTGTGAAAAGAAAACAATCTTGATGTCTACTTCACTCATAGGTTTGCTTTACTCATAGGTAAAAGCAAGGACACAAACACAGATAAGACAGTTCTGTCTGGCTCTGTCGGAATCACTCAGTGTCTGTGTCTCTTCCTGGCTTCTATCTGGATCTGTGTAACCCAACTAATCATTCTGCTTCTAACACCCCATGCCGAACCTTCCAACTCACCTTGCATGTAAGGCAGATTCTGGGATAAGAAAGGGGTGTGGAAAGAAGGTGGAAAGGTGGTTGAGAGCCCCTCCTGGAGACTCGGATTTCTGGGAGGAGTAATGCTTTTCTGTACTGCAATCAGCCCACCAACTCAGACAACACTTGGTGCCATCTTTGTAGTGCTGCCCAGAGCTACAGGACCAGGAGAGGCTGCCACCATAGCCAGTGCCACCTGCATTTCCATGCCCGGAGCCACTTGCATTTCCACCGCTCGTGGATTTGCATTGGGAAGGGGACACACGAAGGGGTTCAGCAGCTCTGCTCTACCCCACCCCTCCAGCTCAACCCATGCAGTGCCACTTGACACTGTGCCACATGTCAGGTCTAGCTGCAGCTGCTTGGGGGATGGGGGACCCAAATCATCTCCAGCCACCTCAAGCCTTCCAAGTCCCTGCCTGCAGCTTGCTTCTCACCCTCTCCACCACCCAAGACAGGAGTGGCTCACTTCTCCAAGTCACTTCTCTCCAAGCCTCCATGGCCACCACGGGCCATCAAACACTGGCAGAAGAGACAAGGGCTTCCTTTTTGCAGACTTCCCCCTCACTCCTCTGCCATTTCAGCCCAGGGAGCAAGTTCAGAAGTGCTCAGCACATTCTAATGAGCTAGAGTATTGCAGACAAGACTGCACTCTCAATCAGGATAAGCATATACATACACACTGCAAGGCATGGTCCCAACTCTCTAACATCTGCCTAAACTTGCTTCCAGCTCTCTATCACAATCACACCAAAAGACACCTTCTTTTCTTTTTTCCCCTAAGCTTCAATTCTGTATTTTTCTCCAATTCAAACTAGGTCAATCAGCAACCATCCTCTACTACCAATTATTCTGTCGTGTTTTTTAAAGAGCTGACAGAATGAAGCTCTCGAATTAGAGAGAAAACAGAATTATATTTGGAAAGAGAGATACAGACAGAAGTTACAAAGCAGATACAAAATCCATAGCGAACCCCCTTGAATTTTTTCCCCCAACCCAAAATTATAATCCCCAGTGTTCCAATCCCCCTCCCGTCCCCCAGTGTCTCTGCCATCCATAGGCCTGTGAAGGCCCCAAAACAGGCCTGCTCCTTACATATCTGTCCTGATAACGCAGTTCCTGACAGACACGGTGGGAAGGGGAGGAAAGGAGAGCAAGCTGGCCTCGCTGTGAGCTTATAAAGGGATAGTAGAATTATGGAATTGAATAACATTTTTTTCTAGTCCCTAGAGAATTTTTAACCCTATAATTCCCAATTTGGGACAAGGTCTATGCATATTCAGGTACTGGATGTAAACAGGAATATTCTTGAATGGCGTTTGAGAATAACCCTGGCTGACTTTTAACTCAGCCTTCAGCTAACTTTCAAAACCTTTACTGCACCTGGTCTTCTAGACTCAGGTAAGGTCTAACTATCAAAGAAGTGCAAAAGAATTCTAGCCCATGAGTTGGCAGCTCTCATTGAGAGGGCTTTAAACTAGGTTTGAGGGGGAAGGGGATGAAACCAGGCTCTCTAAAAAGGAAGCCTATGGTAGTAAACCAGTATCAGAAGTGAAATCAGCAGCCCAGCTGAAGTGCACGTACACTAATGCACACAGAATGGGTGACAAGCAGCATGAGCTGGAAGCCTTGGTGCAACAGGAAGGCTATGACATAGTCACCATCACAGATACGTGGTGGGTGCATCACATGACTGGAGCACTGCTTTGAACGGATACAGGCTTTCCAGGAAAGACAGGAGAGGGAGAAGGGGTGCAGAGGTGGCCCTGTATGTTAGGGAAGCTCTTGATGCCATGGAGTTTGTGACTAATGATGAACGGATTGAGTGCCTATGGGTAAAAACCAGAGAGCAGACCATTAAGACCAACATACCACTTGAAGTCTGTTACAGGCAACCCAACCAGGAAGAAAAGGTGGAGGTATTATTCTATAAACACCTACATGATGTCTCAAGACTGCCAGCTCTTGTTCTTGTGGGTGACTTTAACCTGCCAGATATCTGCTGGGAACTTAACACAGCAGGGAGGGAGCAGTCTAGAAGGTTTTTAGAGAGTATAGAGGATAGCTTCTTGACACAGCTGGTGTGCCAGCCTACCAGGGGTGAGGCTCTGCTAAACCTGCTGTTTATGAATAAAGAAGGGCTGGTGGCAGATGTGGTGGTCAAGGGCTGTCTGGGATGCAGTGACCATGAAATGATAAAGTTTTCAATATGCAGTGAAGCTGGGAGGGGCATCAATAAAACATTCATGCTGGACTTCCAGACGCATATTCAAAGAACAAACTTGAAGCATACTTTGGGAAAAGCCCTTAAAAACAAAAGGGTCCGGGAAGGTTGGAGATACTTCAAGAAAGAAATCTTGAAGGCACAGGAATAGGCTGTGCTGATGTGCCAAAAGCAGAGCCGGCAGGGAAGACATGCAGCCTGGATGGGTGAGTGACTTGTGAAAGAATTAAGGAAAAAAAAATAGGGCATATCACCTTTGGAAAGAGGGGGTGGTAATTCAGGAGTATTTTAAGGATGTTGCTAGGTCATGTAGGAAGAAAATTAGAGAGGCCAAAGCCCAGTTAGGCCTTAGACTGGCACTGCTGTGAACGATAACAAGAAATGTTTTTTTATAAGTATATTAATGATAAAAAGAGAGGCAAGGATAACTTCCACTCCTTTTTGGACAAGGAGGGGAATATAGTAACTAGAGATGAGGAAAAGGCAGAGGTCCTTAACACCTTCTTCACCACAATTTTCAATAGTAAGGCAGGTTGTCCTCAGGACAGCTGCCCTCCTGCTGTGGTAGGGGGAGTCAGGGAGCAAAAAAAGCCCCCTTTTAGATTCATAGAATCATAGAATGTCAGGGGCTGGAAGGGACCTTGAAAGATCATCTGGTCCAGGTCTCCTGTCAGAGCAGGATCACCTAGAGCACACTGGAACACATTTAGACAGTTCATTAATATCTCCAGAGAGGGAGACTCCACAACCTCCCTGGGCAGCTGCTTCCAGTGCTCTGTCACCCTCACAGTGAATAAATTCTTCCTCAAGTTCACATGGAACCTCCTATGCCACAACTTCCACCCATTGCCCCTTGTCCTGTCACTGGGATTCACCAAGAACATCCTGGCTCCATCGTTCTGGTACTTGTGCCTTACATATGTATAAATATTAATGAAGTCACCCCTTAGTCTCCTCCTCTCCAAGCTAAAAAGCCCCAGCTTCCTCAGTCTCTCCTCATAAGGAAGATGTTCAACTTCCTTATCATTTTTATGGCTCTGTGCTTGACTCTCTCAAGCAGCATCCTGTCATTCTTGATGTGGAGGACCCAGAACTGGACACAATACTCCAGATGAGGTCTCACTAGAGCAGAGTAGAGGGGAAGGAGAACCTCCCTCAACCTACTAACCACATCCCTTCTAATACACTCCAGAACTGCATTGGCCTTCCTGGCCACAAGAGCACACTGTTGGCTTGTGGCCATTCCTTCCATCCACCAGGACTCCCAAGTTCTTCTTCCCATCACTTTCTTGAGCAGGTCAGTCCCCAACCTATACTGATACATGGGATTGTTCTTTCCCTTTGCACGACTCCACGCTTGCTCCTGTTGAACTTAATTAAATTTCTTCCTGCCCAACTCTCTAGCCTAAGTCTCTCAAAATGGCAGCACAACAGATGAGGGGCCTGGAGCACAAGCCCTATGAGGAGCAGCTGAGGGAGCTGGTGACAGAACAAGAGGACACAGTCTCAAGCTGCACCAGGGCAGGTTTAGGCTGCACATTAGGAAGAAGTTCTACACTGAAAGAGTGATTGCCCATTGGAACGGGCTGCCCAGGGTGGTGGTGGAGTCACCATCCCTGGAGGTGTCTAAAAAGGAGGCTGGATGAGGCACTTAGTGCCATGCCTTAGTTAATTAGAAGGGTTAGGTGATATGTTGGACTCTATGATCTCATAGGTCTTTTCCAAGCTGGTTGATTCTGTGATTCAGTGTGATAGTTATTTAGTTATTTTTATAGCTCAAAGGGTACAAGAAGAAACAATGATTGCTATCTGGTTAGTACCAAATAGTTTTATCCAGTTTACTGGTTCTTTCCCATGGGACTCATTGGTTGTGCTTGGTAAATTTAACAGGGTTTCAGCTTTAGTGGCTTTTCTTGTAAAATCGATTTTTCTTAGTGGTCTGTGTTAATTTGTCTTTCTGGTGGATGCACTAACTCTGAGCAAAGTCTGCTCTATTCGTACAAGTACAAGTGGATAAATTTTAAGAACAGAGGCTAAGTGACGGAGTGAATTTTTAAAGAACAAAATGTTTGGTTTCAGAAGAAAAATATCAGGAAGTTAGCCTGTCTAAGGCCACATAGATGGGAAAACAATGACTGTTTTGCTTTCAGAGCTGGGTTTCTTCATTAGCATTATCTCTCTGAAAACTCTGCTTGTCTCACATTGATGTAGAAATATTACTTTTTCACCACAGTGTCAGAGATATTGTTGATCTGTGCCTTCTGTAACTACACTATATATCTATGTGCTGTTTGGCATGTTAGTATAACATAAAGAAGAGACAGTTTCTCTGTAAATATGTCCCAGAAGGTAGGGACACCTTCAACACTGCTGGAAAATCATTAAATGTTTTTGAAAAAAAAGCATTTGGTGTGATTTAAATTGCACTCCTTTGCACAGTAGCTCTGTTGAAACAACACATTGCTCAACACATCTGCCTCTCAAGCCTGTGCAAAAGGTTCTCTGCCTGCTTGCGTTGGGGAAATAATTAATTGATCTTATTTCTTTTCTTGCTGCAGGTGTTACACAGTGAATCTGTGATCATAGCATGCTACTGATGATCTGGCATGATAGGCAGGTTCAAAAAAGCTTTTCCGTACCTCCAAATCAGAAATTTCTTTGTCCAGTTTGTTGTAAACAGGATTTTAGAGATCATTATTTAGATGTGGCAGGTTTACACAATCTTTTTCTTCCTCCCATCAATTTAGAATAAGTAATAAAAGGGAAAAAAAAAACCAACAACTTGACTTTGATCTTAAAAATTCATAATAGTTTTGCAGGTAAATTTAAGATTCTCTCTGATGTGGAAAGAATAGGAAATGGGAAGAATCATACACTACTCCAGATAAGAGCTGTATTTGTTACTGAAGCACTTCTACTTAAATGCCTTTAAGAGCTGCCCTTCAAATACACCTTGTTTTCTGAAAGAGATTTGAGTATTTCTCCATTAGGAAAAAATCCTGGTTCATATCCTTGATAACAGCTTTGAATGTTTTGGAGTTGTTCACCCAGCTGAGAAGGGGATGTTAGTGAACACTTCTTGTATTTCTGTGGTGTTGAATTGGAAATACATACTGTGTCAGGTGGATGCTGTTTACTAAGAGTATATCTGTGATACACAGCTCTGTACATCTAAAAATGTCTTAGTTTAATATATTGTGCTGGTTTGAGGCTAATTGGAAGGTTTTAATGAGAAATTAGATTATAGGCTGAGAAGGGAAAACATTCATTCATTTCACTCATTCATTTCCTGAGACATACAAAAGTAATAACCCAAACAAAGATAAGGCAGAGCTGCTCAGGGTCACTGTGGCTGCTGATTTCTCTCTCTGGCTTCTAGCTGAATCTGTGTAGCCCAACTAATCAATTCCTTCTTCTAGCCTCCCCTGACTGATCTTCTCTGTTTACCTGGTGTGTAAGACAGATAGTGGGATAAGATTGGGTAGTAGGGGAAAATGGTAGGGTGGTTGAGAACCCCTCTTGGGGACTGATGTCTGGGAGGGGTGTGGTCTTTCTGTATTACCTTTTTTACTGTATATATCTGTAAATATCTGTAATATATGGTAACTATCTGCTTGTATATTATGCAAAGCTGTAAATCTAAAGCTTCATTTATTAACTTCCAGCCACCTGAGTCTAGCCAGTGTTATTTCAAAAGTGGGGAGGGCAGATAACTTCCTGAACTACCACATCCTTAATTGGCACCCAGTATGTGGCAGTGGGGCTAAATTCCACTTGATTGATTGCTAATTAAGCCTGGAAGGTAAAATGAAGCTGATGTGGATTTTTTTTTTACTGTTTTTTATCCATTAACTTTATGGTTTCTGCATCATTGGATTATTGCCAAAATTGGCACTTCTCTATGTGATTTAGAATGGAAAAAGTTTAAAGGAATGCTGTTGGATTTCAGTGAGTATTTTATAGTATGGCGTAGATTTTAATAGTACTGAAATTGTTGCCAATTCTGCTTTTAATGAGTCTGGAAATAATAGAAATCCTGTGAGTTATTCTACATCCTTAGTAAGAATAATTCTCCCAAAATGTGAAGTTTTAGATTCTTGTCAAGAGTTTTATAGAAGAAATACCATGGTATAATTAGCATGTGTCATTTTATTCCTACTAATTACGGATTTATTCTTAATTTCTACACTATGTCTTAAAATCTCAGCATCGTCTTTAAAGAAGAAGTTGAACAAAGCTCCAAAGAAAAACAAGTCTGTGGCTGTGCAGACTATAGAATCAGATCTCAACAAGGCAGAGCTTGGCAGTAAGCCCAGAATGCCTTCTCAAAACAATCCTTCCAACAATTCCAGGAAGTCTGCCAGTATCTCTGTTATTGACAATAACATATCAGGCAGCCAAAGTCCACAGGTCTCTGCTATTTCTGCAGCCAGTTCGAATCCCCAGACAGCGATTCCTGATCTTGCCCCAAATTCTGGTTCAAAGGCCGAAGCTCAGATTCCCCAAAATTCAGATCCACTAGAAGGAACCTCTACAACCATTCATGTTCCAGCCTCTACAGCTATGCTTGGCCCTGTCCTGGTATGGGCATAGTTACTGCCCAGAGTTGATTCACTTCCTGAGGTTCCTTTCCCCCTTCTGTTGTAAGGTCTGGAGGTGGGTTGCAGGGGCAGACCGCAAGGCTTTGGAACCAGGAAGTCTCAGGCCACATGGACAGGTCACATGCACGAGTCAGATGACCTGGCCTGTCTCTCAGGGTGTTAGGACCCACCCCTGGGTGCAGGACTTTTGAACCAATTGGCCAGACAATGGACACTAAGTGCCTATTGGTCAGTTCCACGCTTCCTAATGAGGTATTCAAGTGGGTGCAACGGGCCGTTAGCTCTCTCTCTACCACCGCTGTGAGGAACACACGTCCCTGCACCCCGTGCAGCAGCAGCCATGTGCTTTGCAGCGAGGAGCAGCAGCAGTGGCATCACAGCATTTTGCAACCGTGGCAAGGCAAACTCCCGTCTTTTCCTCTTTCCTTTGGGACAAGCTCCTTCTTTCCTCTTTCTCGGGAAAAGCTCTGTATCTACCACACGTTCGTGAGTATTTTTACCCGCAGCTAGGATTGCTTTTGTTATTAGGGTCTCTGTTTCCTAAGTTCTGACTGTTTAAACTGTTTAATTCGATGTTTTAAGTAAGTTTGTGTAGTTATTCTTGCCAACCGAACATCCAAACGAACCCAGGGAAATAATCCCGGAACCCCCACGATTATTAGCAGCAATAAAAAATTAATAATCACAACAGGCCCTGCAAAGGCAAAACCAAAACTTGGATCAAAGAGTAGTTCAAAGGAAAACTTAGGGACAGAGATCTCTGGTGAACAAGAGGAGGAAGAAGAGGAGGAGAGATTTGACCAGTTTACTGAGAGCGAAATACAAGGACAATGTGAGATTAGCTATCAAGAGGGAAGATGGCTCTCAGGAGCTTAGGAATGCTTTTAGGAGAGTTGGCCTTGGCCAGAAACCAACTGAACAACAAGGAGAGGAAGTGGAGAAGAATGACATCCAGGGCTCCAATGATCTCCTCAGAGAGATCAGGGAAGTTACAAAGAAATATTCAGGGGAATCAGGAGAGTCAATCCTAAACTGGCTGGTGAGATGCCATTCTGTTGGTGCAAGTGCCCTGTGGCTGCTCACAATGGAGAGTGGAGTAGACAAATACCTAGCAACCTCTCTTGGTAAGGTTAGCTTCTGGACACACTTCCTGCTGGCTGTGGGTATCAGATAAACTTCTTGAGATGACTTGCCATGGGCAACTGGGAAGTGGAACACAATTGATCAGGGAATGAAGCTTCTTAAAGAGTTTGCTGTGAAGGAAGTGTTTTATGGAGATCATGCCACACATGAGCCTGATAACATTCCTCTTGGGACAGGTCTCATAAAGAAGCTTATTAAACTTGCTCTTTCATCCTATGCTAACATTTTGGCTGGCAGGTATCCATCAAGGCATGATAATGGAAGGCTTCTCACTGTTGTTGAGTTCACTTACCAACTGAGGCAGATAGATGACATCTTGTCATCTGCCATAGAAACTCTGGTACAGATGGCATTAAAGATAGCATGAAAGAACTGGAGAAGGAAAGAAAAACCTCCATATCCAATCTGGCTGTGGTGGTTCAGCAGTTACACACACACACACCCCCATACTTTGAAATAACTCAGGCTAGACTCAGACAGCTGGAAGTCAAACAATGAAGCATTATATTTAGAGCTTTGCACAATACACAAGCAGATATTTACAATATATAACAGATATACACAGTAAAAAGGTAATACAGAAACACAACACCCCTCTCAGAAATCAGAGTCCCTAAGAGGGGTTTTCCAACCACCCTACCACCTTCCCCCTTTCCCAATCTTATTCCACTATCTATCTTACTTGACAGGAAAGCAAGAGTGGATCAGCCAGGGGGATTAGCAGCAGGAAAGTAGTTAGAAGTTATTCAGATCCAGCTAGGAAAACAGAGAGATGCGGCAGCCAGAGTAGCTCAAGTAGCTCAAGCAACTCTATCTTATCTATATTTGGGTTACAACTCTTAATTTTTTTTTTTCTTTTTCAGTAAACCTATGAGCGAAGTAGCATCATCAGTGTTTTTCTTTCTCAGTCTATAGTATAATTTCTCATCCAAATCCTCCAGTTAGTTCAAACCAGCACACCGGCAAAGAATATCATCCCTTCATCATCTGAATGGTGAATGTTTCTGCTATCAGGAACAGATGCCCACCCCCTGCAAGGCAATTCTGGCCCAGGAGACAAATTCCTCCTAGATATCAGCAATCATGTGGGTCACTTTGGATAATCTTGCATGACCAATTTGGTGAGAACATGAACAAGTGGGATGGCCAGCCTACTTCAGTCCTTTCAAAGAGAGTCACGGAACTGCAGAGTGGCAGAAACAGAGGCAACAATGCCAGAAAAGTAGCTGTCACTTCTTCAGGTCCCCAGAGTAATCACAATTATTCTAATAATTGCAATTCCTCTCACCACATCATCAGTCATTGTGCACACCCTACATACCATGTTCAGCGTTAGGGGTGCCCTTCCTCTAGCCAGGAGGAGGAAAGGGATAGTGGAGAAAACCAAATCTATTGGAACATATTCATTAGGTGGCATGGCAGTTCAAAAGTTTGGAAATACAGGGCTTTAGTTGATACAGGTGCTCAATGTACTTTATTGCCATCAAATTGCNTGACCCAGGTGCTCAATGTACTCTATTGCCATCAAATTGCAAAGGGACAGAGTCTATAACTATTTCTGGAATCACTGGTGGATCTCAAGAGTTAACCAAGTTGTAGGCTGATATAAGTTTAACAGGTAAAGAGTGGGAGAAATATACTATTGTAACTGGTCCTGATGCACCTTGCATTCTGGGAATTGACTTTTCAAGACAAGGTTGTTTGAAAGATCCTAAGGGTCATAAATAGGCTTTTGATATAGCATCTGTAGAAATTGAGGATGGTAAATTGCAATTGTCCATTAGACCTGAACTTTCAGATGAATCTGCAGTTGTGGGACATCATGATATAGAGGACATGAAACTGCCAATTGCTACTGAAACTGTGCATCACAGGCAGTACAGAACTAACTGTGCCTCTTTGTTGCCCATTCATCAGCTGATTTGTCAACTGGAAAGTCAGACTGCCATTGAAAAAGCTCATTCACATTTCAACAGTCCAGTTTGGCCCATGAGCAAGCCTAACAGAGACTGGCACCTCACAGTAGACTTCTGCGCTCTCAACGAGGTGATTCCACCTGGTCTGGTGGAAGTGATCACCAATTAGCTGGAAGGCACAGACTGAGAAAACAAAACATGCTAAAGAATCTTCTCCCTATGGTGATCTTTCTGATCAGGAAAAGAACTATGCTTTGTTCACAGATGGTTCCTGTCGTCTTGTTGGGAACAAGTGAAGACGGAAGTCAGCAGTCTGGAGTCCTACCAGGAGGGTTACTGAAGTGAGAGATGGAGAAGGTGAATCCAGTCTGTTCACTGAGATAAAAGCAGTCCAACTTGCTCTTGATGCAGCTGAAAATGAAAATTGACCCACCCTCTACCTCTACACCGACCCATGGATGGTAGCCAATGCTCTATGGGGTTGGCTAAAGGACTGGAAAAAGAATGGTTGGCAGAGGGAAGGAAAGCCTATTTGGTGTGCTGATCTATGGCAGGACATTAATGCATGACTGAGAAAATTCCAGTTAAGATGCATCACAGAAACACACACATGCCTAAAAGCACAGCTACTGAGGAACATCAACACAACCATCAGGCAGATCAAGCTGCTAAAATTTCTCAAGTTGATACAAACTGTGATCTTGACCTTGATTGGAAACACTGAGATAAACTGTTCTTAGCTCGGTGGGCCCGTGATTCATCTGGTCATGAAGGCAGAGATGCAAGCTACCGATGGTTACATGATAGGTCAATTGACTTATCCATGGATGCTATCATCCAAGTTATATGAGACTGTGATATTTGTGCTGCTATTAAGCAGGCTAAGTGAATCAAGCCCTTATGGTATGGTGAGAGATGGACAAAGTACGAATACGGTGAAGCGTGGCAGATTGACTACATCACTTTACCTCGTTCTCATTCTGGCAAGCAGTATGTGCTAACGATGGTAGAGGCAAGCACCGGATGGCTGGAAACCTATCCAGTTCCACATGCTACTGCACGTAACACCATTCTTGGCTTGGAGAGACAAATCATGTGGAGACATGGAACTCCAGAGAGAATTGAATCAGACAATGGCACTCATTTCAAGAACAATCTTGTGAAAAACTGGGCCAAAGAGCATGCATTGTTCCACATGAGCATGTATTGCTCCACATGATCTTCCACATACTCTACTATGCACCAGCTTCAGAAAAGATTGAACGCTACAATGGTTTGCTGAAAACCACCCTAAAAGCCATGAGGGGTGGAACTCTGAAAAACTGGGACAAGTATTTAGCACAAGCAACCAGGTTGGTAAACAGTAGCGGTTCAGTAAACAGCAGGACATACACAATCAGTTTTGGCACAAGCAGTGGATGGTGATAAAATTCCTGCTGTACATGAAAAGAATGTATTAGGGAAAAGTGTTTGGGTATTTTCTCCTTTGGGTGAAGTGAAACCTGTCCAAGGGGTGGTTTCTGCAGAAGGTCCTGGTCATACCTGCTGGGTAATGCAGGAGAATGATGAAATCCAGTGTATTCCACAGAGAAATCTAACCTTAGCTGAGAGAGTTTGAATTCAGAATGTATAATACAAGCTGTTTGGAGTTTTCTGTTTTAAATATAGCCTGACGTCTAACACAAGAGAAACTGCAGCATGTGAGCATGAACCTAATGTCACATAGGAGTCCCTGTTTTCATCTCATCTGTGAGGAAACAAGCTGTTTCCTGTTTTCGGAGCTTTTGAATCACCTACGTCCGAGATAGCTGCAATGAAGTGTGAACTAAATTTGTACTATTCATTATTGTAAATATTGCTTTAGATTAGATAAATAGTTGTCAGCAAAACTCTGAGTGAAGTAGACAGAGTTGGATTGTGCTGGTTTGAGTCTAATTGGAGGATTTTAATGAGAAATTAGATTATATACTGAGAAGGGAAAATATTTGTGATGTCTCCTTCACTTATTTGTTTACTGAGATATACAAAAGTAAGAACCCAAACAAAGATAAGGAAGAGCTGCTCAGGGTGCTCTGGCTGCTGATAACTCTCTCTGGCTTCTAGCTGAATCTGTGTAACCCAACTAATCAATTCCTGCTTCAGTCCCTGGCTGATCTTCCTTGCTTACCTGGCACGTAAGACAGATAGTGGGATAAGATTGGGTAGTGGGGGGAAGGTAGCAGGGTGGTTGGGAACCCCTCTTGGGGACTCTGATCTCTGGGAGGGGTGTGGTGTTCCTGTATTACCTTTTTACTGTCTATCTGTAAATATCTGTAATATATTGTGACTATCTGCTTGTATATTGTGCAAAGCTGTAAATATAAAGCTTCATTTATTAACTTCCACCTGTCTAAGTCTGGGTTATTTCAAAAGTGTGGGGGGCAGATAGCTTCCTGAACTACCACATATATCCATCAAAACAAGACTACTCATAGTCAAGAAACTTTACATGTCTATGCTTACATGTCTGTAAAGGGTGAACCCCTCCTAGGGTGTGGATAGAACCTGATATCAGGTCATCTTGACTCTTCTCTGGGTTTGGTCTGAGTTGCCTCCAAGGTGTAGTGGTTAGCCCACTCCCACTTCCTGTCTGGAACCTGTATAAAGGCAGAGGAACTTCCTGTTTCTCTCTCTTGCTCTTCACTTTCTCCCTCTGCCTCATTGGCCAGCAGCATTCCATGTTCCTGCTGCTCCTGCTTTGCCACATTTCTCCGTCATCATCTGCCTCCATCCACATGCATCCACTTGTATCCACTTCCATCCAAACTTGTTGTATACATATTTTGTATTTTGTTTCCCTTCCCTATATTTTTGTAACTCCCCTTACCTAAAACACGTTGTATCTATTGTTAGTTTTCCTTTCACTTCCAAATACAATCAAGGCTATTCTTTGGGCTTTGGGCTCCAGGAAGCTAACTAGAACCAATACAATGTCTGTTTTACTTTAAAACTTAACACATAGCTTTCTTGAGGGGAAAGAATCCTATAAACTATAGAGGCTAATGAATTGTCAAATATAAGGAAAGATGTAAAACATTAAAGATACAGTGCTAGGTGATCAGCAGCTACAGATATTAAAGTTTAATGATGTTGAGAAAGGCAACCATCTCATATTTAATTAATAAATCATAGCATTAAAATGACCATATTTCTGGCATATATGTAATAACATAAAAAAGGAAAAATGCAATTATTTTCTTTCCAGTAGGCTTATCATGTTTGTGCATTAATTGAGTCGTGCAAGAGTGTGTTTGCTTTATAATGGAAAAAAGAGGACATATTTTCCACTTAGTTTTCATTCCTGGAACTTCTGGCGAAGGCAACATTTTGAGCACTGTATTATAAGAAAAACTACAGCTACAAGGACATGTCCATTCTGTGTGTTTTCAGATTTAGTCTTAAGGATTGGAGTTTTGCACCTACTGGAAGGATTAATTGCATGTTTGGTTTTTTTTTTTAACTTGTTATTTGATTTGGGGGAGAAGTTTACTGTAGCTGGCCACCCTTTGGAAAGAGGTTTACTCACCTGCAAATAGAGAAAAGATGGATAAAAATACTATAAGCAAACACTTGGAGAAAAGCCCTAGAGCCTTGTTCTCAGGAAAAAAAAAAAAGTTATTTAATATTTTCAGAAGAAGGCTGCATGAATATGTAGCAAGGTGGATTTGAAACTGGTTGAAGGAAAGAAGCCAGAGAGTTGTGGCCAATTGGATGGAATCTAGATGGAGACCTGTAACTAGTGGAGTCCCACAGGGGTCAGTACTGGGACCAGTTCTGTTCAATATGTACATCAATGACCTGGATGAGGGTACAGAGTACACTGTCAGCAAGTCTGCTGATGACACCAAACTGAGTGGAGTGGCTGCCGTGCTAGAAGGCTGTACTGCCATTCAGCGAGACTAGGGCAGACTGGAGGGTGGGGCAGGAAGAAATTTAATGAAATTCAACAAGGACAAGTGTAGAGACTTGCACCTGGGAAAAAAGAAACAAACCTCAGATATCTGTATAGGCTGGGAACTGACCTGTTGGAAGGCAGTAGAGGGGGAAAGGTTTTGGGAGTCCTAGTTGATGAAAGGATGACCATGAGCCAGCAATGTGCTCCTGTGGTCAGGAGGGCAAATGCCATTCTGGGACGTGTTAAAAGGGGCGTGGCTAGGAAGTTGAGAGAGGTTCACCTGCCCCTCTACTCTGCTCTAGTGAGACCTCATCTGGAGTATTGTGTCCAGTTCTGGGTCCTCCACATCAAGAACAACAGGATGACGCTTGAGAGAGTCCAGCACAGAGCCACAAAAAATATTAAGGAAGTTGAACATCTTCCCTATGAGGAGAGACTGAGGAAGCTGAGGCTTTTTAGCTTGAAGAGGAGACTAGGGAGTGACCTCATTAATATTTATAAATATGTAAGGAGCAAGTGCCAGAAGGCTGTTCTCAGTGATGCCCAGTGACAGGACAAGTGGCAATGGGTGGAAGTTGTGGCATAGGAAGTTTCATGTAAACATGAGAAGGATTTTTTTCACTGTGAGGGTGACAGGGCACTGTAACAGGCTGCCCAGGGAGGCTGTGGAATCTCCCTCTGGAGATATTCAAAACCCATCTGGATGTGTTCCAGTGTGATCTGCTCTAAGTGATTCTGCTCTGGCAGGGAGGGCTGGACTAGATGATCACTCAAGGTCCCTTCCAGCCCCTGATATTCTATGGTTCTGTGAACATACTAGGAAGCAAAGATCAGAATCACTGATTCCCTCTACTTCATGTTGAGTGCTTGTTCCATAGAGATTTCTATGCTCTGTGTAGGAGATAGAGCTGTGTTATCTTTCATAAACACTGTTTGTAGAGACATAAATATTATATTCTTTCTTGTACATTGGCCAAGCTTCATTATGAGAGGTGGGGACAGACCCTGCCAGTCTTCTGAGCAGCAGAGGTAGAAGGTCTCAATCAGAATCAAAGAGAATAAGTGTACGGTTTTCTTAAACCTTGCTCAGACATTTTAATTTTAAAAAGAAGATGCTGCCATTAGTGAGGATCCTGATCTACACAAGGGCAGAGGAGACCAAGGCAAAGGATCATCCAGTTCCTAAACGCTGGCATGATTTCCCTGAAAGAAATTGTGACTGCTTGGGTAATTGCACCAGCAAACACAGAAGAGCAAGTGCTTTACAAGAAGCTGTACTGTTTCAGGAACAGGCACTGGTACGTGACTTTTCACTGTTGCATTGATTTAAACAGCACTGCCTGTGGTTGCATATTCTCATTTTAAGTAGCTGATGGACACTTACGTGTCTGCACTTGACTGACTGCACAGAAGAGAATTGCATTGCATTTTATGATGTTGTAATAAATGCTGTAACAATTTAAATATTATGGTGTATTATTTACATATTCAGAGTGGATTAATATAGTTATAAATAAAGAAAACTAGTTACTACATTCATTATTGCTCAAGTGTCAAGTGTTGTATGAGAAATGTGTGCAGCAGACTGACAGCAGAAGAAACATGATCTTATAACCTACTGTATTTAGTTCCATGAGAAGGCTTTCATTTTCATTGTGGTTGTGTTTGTTTGCATTGCTGAAGTTGGTCACAATGTCTGATGACAGGACCTTTTTAGTTCCTAGGTCTTAGCTGCCTTTTTCTCCTACCTCCACAAATTCAGTTCTCAAGCAGGAAATCCAGAAGGACCTGGTGAGATCATTACTGCTGTGCAGCCTAGTAGAGCATGTGCAAGCTGAAAACCTCCAGTGTTCTTCAGATAGTGTCCTGTTTGTTTCCGCATCTTATTTCTCTTCATTGCCAAAAATGGCTGATTTCTCCAACCTTACCTCTTGAGAGTGCTTTGCTGATCTGTGCACTTGTCTTCTTTCTTCTGTTCTCTCCTAACATCTCCAGTCATTACCTTCTGATTTGCGGTCTATGCTTCTCAGATGTTTAGCCTTGTCAAGCTTTCCCAATATCATGCTCTCAATCAAGAGCTCTAATACAGTGTACAAAAATTGTATAATTCAGTTTTATTGAGTGATTTAAAGTTTGCTAATTTATGAAACAAAGTTCTGCACAAATTATGTCTTGATGCTTGCCCCCTCACCTTTTCTGCATGTAATTTGTACTGATGGATTCTTTCAAACAGATCTGAGAGTGGGCTAAATTACTCAGGATAAGAAGTCTGTAACGTTTGGTTTACCTTTTCCTCAAAACTGAAATCTCAGTCTAAATTTGAAAGATTAATGAACCTTAACTACAACAGCTCTGAGAGTCTCTTTCAATTTTTTTTTTTTAATGTAGCATTCCTAGACTCTTACATCCCTTCATCTCCTTTTCATTTTACTGTACTTTATGCTTTGTAACTGATCAATTAACTACTCCAGCATTACAATGCAGCTATAATGGTATTAGAAAGCAGCAGAAGGGGTGAACGGATACCACGGGTACTTTCTCTGGGTATTCAGAATCTTTAGAAGAAGCAGCAGTTGACATGGTATATTTTAATACACAATTATTTGGATCCAGATTTTACTTGTAAGTTTGTGGGGAGAGATCCTCATGTAGTGCAGGTGTCACATCTCTGTCAATGTTCAATTAATTCCTTTGCCGCAGGAAAAGTCCAAACGAGAAGAGATTCTGGTCTTTGGAAAATGGTTCCCTTGTCCTTTGATTTCGTCCCTTATAAATTTAATTGTCATATACATTTTCATGACTTCATATATTTTAGAAAGGGGTTGAAAGTTTTGAGTTTTCTTTGCATAAAGGCTCTCAGCCATTGACAGAAAATTCTTATGCGCACACATTTTTGTAAGACATTTTGCAAATGAAATTCCAAACAGTTTTCCAGTGATAGAATTATAATAGCAGATTGTACTTTCTTTTAGGCATTTTGCAATAGGATATTCATGTAGCTAATGGGCATTACTTAATAAAGATTATTAACAAACTGAAAAGCTGGAGAAAACATAGAAGGAAGCCATTGAACAATTCCACTGCATTTTGGAATTAACAATTGGGATTTTAAAATGTCAAAATAATTTCAGAACTCCAATAGAGGAGCAATACTTTAGAGCATTCTTTGTGATGATAAAACAGCCATCTTAATTCCTGTAATTTAACCCTAGGATATGTTAATACTAAAATGCTGAAATGTTAGTAAAAGTTTGATAAAAATGAGCCTCAAATCACTTTATCATTTATACTTGAAAGGCATCAGGGTATTTGGCAGCCGGAACCAAAATCAAGCAGAGGACAAAATAAGAGTAACAAGTGATAAACGGGACATGAATATTTATGTTAACTCAAAAGTCAGCTCAACACAGCACCTGACAGAGATGCAAGCCCTCTTAGCAAAGCTCTTCTGGGCACTAAGCACTGTGTACAAGAAGACTCAGTAATCAGCTCCCCACAGTGCCATTTCTACACCCCTGGGAGACCATGGCCACTTAAACAATTTGCATTCTATCACATCAGTTGAATTACATTCTTTTCATAATGAGATATGACAAAAGCACTTTGCATCTTGCTTCCAAAAGGGAGGAGTGTCAAACATATGACACACTGAAGCATCAAGCTTCACCCATAATCTCCAAGGTACAGCTAGGAAGAATGTGAACACCTTATAGTTATTATCCCTAATTTAATTGTCTGCATCTACATTACCTACTGCATCTTAGCTGTCATTCTTCTTATTGAAATCAAACCATCGATATTATCTACAGCAACTGTACAGTTCTTTTGACTGCAGTAAGAGTAGAAATAAAATTCACCTAAATAAATTATGGTGGAATTAGACTAGCTTGCAAGCAGATGACAGATATGACTTGAATTAGTGAATGATCCCCAGATAATGAGTGATTTCATCTTCTAAGTTCTAAAAGTCCAGATTTCCAACAGTAAACTTAATAGAGTGTCTAAAGATAAGAAAATTCATAAAGTGAGAAGCAGAGCTGTATTCAGAAGAGAGATGGCATAGTTTATCCCTCAAGGGATAATAGTTGCATAAATGAATGGACAACTAAATCTCAGTTTACCTTGTCTTAAAGAAACTTCATGTTTAGCTCACAGAGGTGGGGTTGTACTGTGCAAATACATCTTTGCATTTGGAAATAGAAAACACAAATTTCTAATTTTGAGGTCTACAAACTTCTGACAAAGGAGAGGATAGAAGGCTTTTCTACAAGCTATAGTCCTCTCTTTTTCTTACAATACAGAAAGGACAAAAATGGGAAATTGTGTATTTTTAAATTTCTTTTAGACATTTCCTCTTTTTCTTGGGCTGTAGTCACAAACTGCACTTTTACCAATGTATGTTTGTAAAGCTCAGTTTACAAAGGCACAAATGCTTTCAAACATATATTACTCTCTCCTGTGCTGAAAATGTGTCACTGATTTACAGTGTCATCTGGCTCTATCAGTGTGGCTTCACTTTGAATTCGTGCAGCCTGGGCAGTTCAAAATACAGTGGAAGATGTCCAAATTGGAAAAGTAGTAAATTCAAATTATTATGCTGGACATCTCACACAGCCTCACTGATTATAAGGACTTTGGTTAAAGATTGTGTATTCCTGAATTACAAAGCAATGATTTGTCTCAAAGAAATATAATGTTAAATACAGCACTTCTGCCAACTCAAGAATCCTAGTTGTATTTTATGAAAAAATAATATTAAAAATGCATCGAAGTAGCAATTTTCCATGAATTCTGGAATTCATGAAACTGGAAAAACACAGACTTGATGGGTGGAAAACTCACTGGATAAGGAATTGGCTGGATGGTCGCATGCAGAGAGTAGTAACCAACTACATGGACAGAGGAATCGAGTAGGGTCTAATGAGAGCAGAATAAAGGGGGAGAATCACCTCCCTTGTCCTGCTGGCAATGCTTCTCTTAATGCAGCCCAGCACACAGTTGCTGTCTGGGCCATGTGTGTACACTGTCAGCTCATGTTGAGCTTTTCGTCAACCCAGTTTTCCTCAGGGCTGCTCTCCAGCCACTCGCCATCCAACCTGTATTTGTGCTTGGGATTGCGCTGACTCAAGTGCAGGACCTTACACTTGGCCTTGTTGAACTTCATGAGGTTGGCCTGGGCCCACCTCTCCAGCCTATCCAGGTCCCTCTGGATGCCATCCCTGCCCTCCAGCAAGTCGACTGTGCCACACAGCTTGGTGTCATCTGAAAACTTGCTGAGGGTGCACTCGATTCCTCTGTCCATGTCACTGACAAAGATGTTAAACAGCACTGGTCCCAGCACTGACCACTGAGGGACGCCACGTGTCACTGGTCTCCAGGTGGACATTGTGCCCTTGATCACCACTCTCTGGGTGCGACCATCCAGCCAATTCCTTATCCAGCAAGTTGCCCACCCATCAAGTCTGTGTTTTTCCAGTTTGGTGACCAGGATGTCATGCGGGACAGAGTCAAACACCTCACTCAGGTCCAGGTAGATGACATCAGTTGCCTTTCCCTTGTCCACCACTGCTGTGACTTCATCATAGAAAGCCACCAAATTAATCAGGCATGATTTGCCCTTGGTGAAGCCATGCTGGTTGCCATCAGACACCTCTGCTTTGTTTTCCATCTGCCACAGCAGAGCCTTCAGGAGAATCTGCACCATGATCTTGCCGGTCACAGAGGTGAGACTGACCAGTCCGTAGTTCCCACGGTCATCCTTTTTTCCTTTCTTGAAGATGGGTGTTATGTTTGCCCTTTTCCAGTTAGTAGGAACTTCACCAGTCTGCCATGACCTTTCAAATACAATGGACAGTGGTTTGGAACTTCATCTGCCAGTTCCCTCTGGACCTGTGGGTGGATCTCATCAGACCCCATGGACTTGTGAATGTTAAGGTTCCTTAAGTGCTCATGAACATGATCTTCAGTTACAGCGGGCAGGTCTTCACTCCCCCAGTCCTTACTTTTGCCCTCTGGAATTTGGACATCGTGGCTGGACCACTTGCTGCTGAAGACTGAGGCAAAGAAGTCATTGAGCACCTCAGCCTTATCCATGGCCCAATGAAGAGCAACATGTATGGTATTACTTGCTTAAGCATTGTTCTGGGCTTCTCATTAAATGCAGCAGTGCAGCAGCACAGGATCTCTTGTTCGCATTTCCTGGCTTCACAGAACTTTAGAGCAAGCAAAAGAGCACCTTCTGCCTTTTTTTGTAAAGTCTCTTTCAGGCCAAAAGTTGAATCTCTTCATGTAGTTTCTGTGATATTTCTGCTCAGCCAGCAACAACAGGAAGGACCCAAAACATATGGATGTAAGGTACCAGTAATCTGTGAGTTTCTGCAGCATTGTATTCATCGTAATTGCTCTTTTCCATGTTTAGTGACTTAAAGTCAAAATATGTACTTGGTAGCACACAGCCTAACAAGCATAGATGTCGCAATCCCATTTAGGCAACTGAAAGTTTTAAATGTGTTTAAACTTGCCTTCCCTACTTTAAGCTTTATGAAAAACACCAAACACAATCCACCCATCCTCTCAGTGATTAGCTTTTAGGATATCTTACCTGAGGAAATAAATAGTGAAAGTTTGTAGTGGGTTTGCAGTGACCTGCCCCCTCACCTTTTTAAATCCCGGCTAAAACTCAGGAAAACACACTGGAAGTTAATAAATGAAGCTTTATATTTACAGCAATGCAAATATACAAGCAAATATTTACAAGATATAACAGATATTTACATAAATATACAGTAAAAAAGGTAATAAACACACCACACCCCTCCCAGAGACCAAAATCCCCAGAAGAGGGTAAGCAAACCCCCCTACCACCTTTCCCCCCTTTCCCAGCCTTATCTCACCACCTCAGATGCTGCAGATAAGCTGAAGATCAGAGAGATTAATGAAAGGAGAAGTTAGTCGTTTTAATGATTTTACTCTGAATCTAGCCAGCAAGACCAAGAGACAAAGGAAAAAGCTTCCAGAGCCAGCATAGAAACAAGCCAGACTGGCCCTCTGCAAGCACACTGGCTATCTCTGGATGTTTTGAGAACGTTTCTCAAAACAATTTTGTTTTTCTCTGTCTCAGTGAAACTTGGTGAAGTGACACTGTGTTGTTTAACTCTCTCTCAGCCAATAGTCTAATTTCTCACTCAAATTCTCCAATTAGCTCAAACCAACACAAAGTTCTTCTGGTTTGTTCCAGAGAGGTCTTGCTCAGCAAGAAAATCAAACTTATTGTCGTTTGGTGAAAAAGATTGTCCCTCACACCATCTCCTGATGGATTTATCTAAGTCTGTACTTGCCTTATCTGTGGTACAAGATCTGGGAAACACTGGCTTGGGTGTCTCATTGTTCTCTGATCTTTTTGTGTCACGAGCATTTTTTTTACCGGAGTTAATAAGAACACAGCAAAAGCCATTACTAATTTTTTTTTCTTCAGATTTTCTAGACTTTTGCCATAATATTTCAGTCACTTAAAAGTGAAACAAGATAGAAATATTTATTTTACATGCAGCAATTATTAGATATGTCTGAAACAGTTTTGAAGACTGAAGATCTGTCAGCATTGCCATTTAAGCAGAGCACAATCTTTGAAGGCACTGTTTTATTTGTGTTTGTTGGTTTTGATTTGGTAGTCAAAATGACTATTTGCACTAACTCCTGGTTGTCCTGCACCAGCTGCTGCTTTTCCCTAATTCATTATTCACAAGATCATTAGCACTGTTTGTGAGAATTGACCTCAGAAAGGCTCACCCTTCTCATACTCATCTTGTTTAAGGTATGTCTTTCAAATGACATCTTAATTATCCTTTGCCCTTTAAAACCTCGGCAGAGGTTTTAATGGGAGCACAGGGTGGTGTTGCTCACCCAATTAACAGATGTCTGTAAACTTGTGTAGATAAAGATACTTGTCACCCGGGGGGAAGAGCAGGAGACAGGACCTCTAGAAGCAAGTCACAAAGTCTTTTAGTCAGACTATGAAAAGGGTGAAATTTTAATGAGGGGCATTAAAAAAAAAATGTTTTATATACTTAGCTTCTTAAAGACTGACAAGCTTATTTTGATTCACTTAAAAGCATTAGTTCATTTCTTTGTACTCGAAGAGGCAATCCTTTGATGCATTATGGCTCTTGGTGCTTAAACAGCTATAAAAGTCCTTCTCAAGATTTTCCCTGAATAGAGGAAATATCACACAGAATTTTTGTCTAATGGTTGCCTTCCTTTTCTCAAATGGATTACTTTACCAGTTGAACATTCATAGATTATCCAGGCTCCCAGTGCTACTAATGGTACTGGAAGAGTGAGTGCTTCAGAGAAGCATGGTCTTTCTAGACAGGGAGTAGTTATTTTTTGATTTGTCTAACTACTCTGAACTGTGCATAGACTGTAAAATATTCTGCTGAACCTTTATATTTTATTCCTCTGAAGGCAGCTTCATGTTCAAATTTGCAGTTAACATGACGACATGATGATTGGCAGAGGTTTTGAAAAGTGTTTGGGGCAGTGATTTTTAGGTTGTTCATATTTTCTGGAGATGTTTTCCTCTCTAGTATCACCTGTTTAGAAAAATCACAAACAAGAAATGACTACAAAGAAAATAACAACTACATATAAGGCTTTTTCCTTTTCCCACTTATGTGAATACCTGGATTATCAGGTTTCTTCTTAGCAGGCTATTGTTTCTCAAGGCATTATAGATACAGTCTAAAAAAGTAATAATAAATTTTTACTATATATACATATCATATATATGTCTGCATACATTTTATGTATTGATTTTACTTATGGTTGTCTAATGTCTATGAAGTATTGGGCTGTCTTTGTGATGCTGTGGTCCAGATTAGGCTGCAGGCACAGAGTAAAATGGTGGGGGGGGGAAAAAGCTGTTCCTAACCATCTCGTTAAGAAGTAAGCAGGGCTCAGAGGTCAGTTTTGCTGGGAATGTCTTTATTTACCTAATCTTTGAAAGATATGCTGGAATGATTCTGACAGTCAGCTGTTGAAGGTGGTAGCTATCACCCAAGTGCACAATGTCACCATTTAGCATTCAGCACTCTAATTCTTGTTAGTGCCATAAGGATTGCACCTTGAGTACAGCATGTTAAAGCCTATTTGCATGTAAGGTGAAACCACTGAATTTTTATTGGTACCTCATTAATTCAAATGTCCTGTAGATTTCACTTTTATTGATTGAGTTTTACATATCTTTTGGGAAATTTGCTGAGGCAGATGAGTCTTTCACTTTGCAATAGAGGAATGATTATCAGTGAAGAATGTAAAAACTAAGAAAGCAAAGAAATGAACTTACACTGGGAATAAGACAAGACACTTAAATCTGTTAAGAAAATGTATAAAGATGTTTGTAAGACCGAAACCACAAGTTTCTCTCTTCTGTGTTTTTTGGCTGATTGTAACAGAGATGCTTGTGCTTCTGCAATGAAAAATGTGATTTCTCTTGGTGTGTTCTTTATATGGAGTGAAATATAAATTGCTTACTGAGTTGTATAAAGGCAGAACTAAGAATATTTTCATGTTAAACTAGGTGGCTTTACTACAACTCAAGTGCCCTAGAGGAGAGATGTGAGATCCAGAGGCTGCAGCTGAGACACCTACTGACACTTTACTTACTGTGTCTTTGCTGGTTCTGCCTATGCTTACAGATATGATCTGAGCCTGCCTTAGTTTTCAAAGACAGTATTAGGAGATTTCAGATTTCAAAGATTTGCAATTTTGCAATTTCCATATCAAGTAAATTTAGACTGCAGATTTTAAAAAAAGAAAAAGTTTTGTTACTGATGATCTGGACAGCAGCAAGTTATGTAACAACTTTGAACCCTCTTTGTCCCCATGTATTCAGGCAGCATCGAGGTCTGCTCAGTGCCAGATTGCTCAGAAATACAGATTTGATCTGCTAGTTCACCTACCGTTTGGTCTACTTTTCACTACTGTGCTAGCATGGGCAACCCCATTCCTTTTAGAGTAGAGGTCGCACCAGAGCTCCTATGAGTATCTGAGCAAATTGTTTTCATTATTATTGGGAGCCAGCACAGCGCTTTTATGGCAATGACATTTAACCTGCCTTTGTTAGTATGAATGGGAACATGTGCTGGCCTTCAATGTGCTCAACCTGGGACTCTGGCATTAGAAAAAAGGAGGAAACTAGATGGATTTCTACTTCACAGAACTCATAAAAGCAAAAACCAAGGACATCAGAATGTCATCAAAGCAAGGGATGGGATCCCATGAGACTGATGTGAACATCATCCCAACCCCCTTTTTCTAGTTAAGCATGCTTTGCGTAAACAGTGTCATAATTGTGTTTGTTAAAGGGCAAGGATGCTATTTTCTGAATAAGAAGCTAAGTTCAGTGGAAAACTAAATAATAAAATATAGTTAATTGATGTAATTATGGCTCATCAAATAATTAGGTTAAATGTGCAATCTTATCTCGTAATATACCACCACATGCTTGTCATGTAGAGTTATGTATTTACAATGTGAAACACTGTTAGGTCATTGTGCACACCAAGTTGACAATGAATAGATATTAATTTCCTAAATGTATCAACATGTAAAAGTTTCTAAAGTAACTAAAAGTAACTAAAATTCTTCTGTTACTTAAAATGTTCACATATAAGTAATTAAAAATTGTATATAAGTAAATCATTGCTTTAAGAGGCAACTCTTCTTTCACACACTATTTTCATAGTGATCTATTATCATCACTTGGATAGCATCATCTTGACCTCTATGAATCAGAAATAAAATACCACCATTTCAGCGTGATGGAGGCTTAGGATGATCAATGTATTTTACTTTATATGTACTCATGACCACATTTCTTCCTGCTGTAAATAATGTAATTTTTCTGTCTGCACTCTCAGGCAGCCAGGGAGGAGGAGGGTGAAACAACTGTCAGTGGGTCTCACCAACACCAGATTATCTGGAAGTAAACAAGAACTAGGGTGTCACTCAAAACATTCAATAGATTTATGATCTGTAAAATAGGTTAAAAGAGTAGCAGTTTGGCTTTTTTTTTTCCCCTGCAGTCATACTCATTTACCTATATGTATAATGCTGCATTACCATAGCAGTGGAGACTTTTAAATTATGCCGTTGGATTTTCCTCATTGATTTTCTCTTTCAGTGTAATACACATTTACTTCATGAACCTAATTTTCTATGAAGTTATTGGCAAGTACTTTTCCATGAAACTATAAGAATAAAGTCTGAAGACCTATGGAGCCATTAAAGTACATAAAACTGCACCAATAAATAGATACCAGATCAATCTTTAGTGTAAACCACAAGAACACTCATAACGTAGGCTCAGTTTCAAAATTAATGGGTCTGCATTGCTTTGTTAAAAAGCAGTTAATGTTCTGACTTTGATCAGCTTACCACAGACATAAAATGAGTGTACTTTGAAAAGATGGAAAGCAGTAAAAGAACTTGCATTGGTAAGCTCTAAGTTTTTTAAAGATAAAAAAATTACCCAAATGTGAAATCATGATCACACTGAAATTAATGGTAAAACTCACTTTACATTCAGGGGAACAGTTTAACAGTGTTGTGACGAACACATCATACCGTATAGCCCCATTATGAAGACTATATGATGACCCTTTTCAAATCAAATCAAACACAGAAAAACAGACTTGTATGTATGCAGAGAAAAATTATTGTTTTCTGATATCTGCCCTATTTAAGTCTTGTGTCTACAAACTGGGACTAGAAATTATCAACAACTAACCCGTTCATGTGGCATTCACAAACTTTGTGTTTCTGTGCATGTAACTCACACTGTGCTACTATCTGGGGTGCTGGTTCATTATTTGCAGTACCTCCGAGATACCAACTGTAACACCAGAAAGAAGCAGGGAGTGAAGTCAACAGTGCTTGTTTTAGTTTAGAAGGTGCAGTGCTTGTTTTATTTGAGGAGGCTTAGCTTTTCCAAAGTGTATGCCAGGCATACTGTCATTAATCTTTTCTCTTCCTGTGTCTCTGAATAACGTGTATTTGCACATAGGCAATAAAATATATTTATTTGAAGACAACAAGCAGACACTTATTTCTCGGAAAAAGATACTTGTATACAGATTTAGTTGTTCATTCAAGAAACACTTTAGAGAGCAAGCCCTCTGAGCTCTTGATTGACAGTGTTTGGTTGTCTCTCATTCTGATAAGTCTAGGTCTGACTATCAAGTCAAATACATATTGAGGGTGAAAATTGACAAAGGATATCTTAGAAAAAATGATCTATCAACTGCTGTGCACAGTTATTTCAAGCACCCTTGGCTGGAAAAACCCGGGGTCAAATTCGTTGTGGTAGTAAAACACTGAACCTACATTGAACAGAAGGATTTACCTCTCTTGCTTATTTTAGCATTTTAGTTTGTTTAATTTTCAGCCAGAAAAAATGCCTAGTGTTATCTAACAGCTTCTGAGCATAAATCAGCTCTTTATCTTCCTCTCCTCCTGTAAATAATTCTTGAAATCCCCATGGGGATTACATCCACAGCTTTTACACAGCATGTCCTTAATAGCAGAAGATATGAACAATGTCTTAAAATCAGTCTGTAGTTGTATGCTTTCTTTTCATTCACTGCCATTTGCTATTTCTTTTTTAATGATTTTGGTACAACAGTAAAACATGATAAATCAGTAACTTAAAATGTATACTTCAGGATATACTTCTCGGGCCATTGCAACCCATTTTGTAAGGCACAGCTAAGAGATTCTGACTTCAAGTCCAATAAATATCCACATGATATCTTTATGTTTAAACATACGACCCCATTCCGATATCCCTTGTGAATCCTATAGCTTGTGAAGCATAAAGCTGTCTTCTGCAGAAACAGTTCACTAAGTGTAAGTTTACTTTTTGCTTGCCAGATTCATAGAGGACAGACTGGCCTGATACCAGGACTTGCTCTGAAACTGGAAGCTGATGTTGGGAGGTTCTGAAGCATGTGCATAACCGTGCAGCTACACCTTCTCTCTTAACTCTGGTCTTGTATTTCCATCAGAGGCTTTAAAACAGACCAGTCTCATTAGTACCCTGCATAAACTACCATTCCTTTGATGGCATGCACAGAATCAGATGAAGATGGAGAAGGTTACAGACTTCTTTGAAGACAAAATGCACCACTACTTAGGAAACAACACAATGTTTCATTTTTATTAATCTCAAATAGTATTTCTACTGCTTGAAGTATTCCAGAAATCTCTTTCACTCTATAATAAACCCTAGAAAGCTTTTATACATGCCATCAGCCAGTCTTTTTTTTTTTTTTCTTTACAGTTTCAAATATTTGTTTCTCTTTTGGTTCTTTAACATTCCTAATTCTTTCCCTTTTATGGAACACTTTGTTCAACTATTATTAATATTACAAATATACTTTGGAATCTTTTAAAGTATTCTTAGTAACAGCAGTCATAGTATTTATTTTATGCAAATGCAGCTATGTTGTTTGTGGCCTTCATACCAGATGAAAAAAATCTGTTCTAGTTGTACCTTCTGTTTTGTCTCTCTGGGGACTTGCAGGCAAAACCTAAGACACGATCTTGATGCTGTATGATTTCTGCTGCAATGCAGAAATTCAGCTGCTTCTGGTGACCGTCCATATGACTTTCAGGTAGATACTGACTTGCAGCAGTCTTCTGAAAACTCCATAACTTTTTAATTGCTAGGCAAGAAATACAACCTGGAAGGCTTAAGAAGAAGGAAGAACAATCATTTTCTTTAGAGAAGAAGATATTCCATCAGCTTCTCAAAAGTCAGTGATGTGAGAGAAGCACCTTATTCCCAGAGATGACTGATACTTATGTGCAGATCCAGTTACCTTATGTCACATCAGGTAAACTGTGGTTATGCAGGATATATTGTAGGTACACCTTGTCACACCTGTTTTCAGAGTTACATAGGCAGTTTAGGAGAAAGGAAAATCTTTCCCAAGTGTAGCATCTGATAATGCAGAAGATTCTGTCACTGAGAGGCCTTTAAGACCATTTCTGCAGCTGCAGAAATATACTTGACATCAGTGGCTGTGCAGAAAACTGAATGTGTTCTTTTGTCCTGTGCTTTACTGCTAAATGTCATCTTCTTTCCTTACTCACATACTGCAACTGGAACATAGCTGTCACCTGGAAATAGGGCACCGCTTACAGAGCTTGATAGGGAGATTATTTGATAACTTACAAGGCTAAAGGCTAAACAAGAGCTGATTCTTTCATGCTTGTACATTTCCAATCTTACTTTATTTCCTTTTTTTAAAAAAATATATATATTTATTTATAAATGTGGCAACTTATTCACTGGTGTCATCACTACTGTTTTGGATCTATCAAACCATGCCATCAGTCACTACTCTAGTTCCTTTTCTTAATATTATTAAGTTGAACAATTAAAATCCATGGGGGGTGAGATTAGACAGCTCTTTAGGTGATGAATGAAAAAAACCTTGTTGTTGGTCTGTCATTGAAGTTAATAGGACATTGATTCATGGACTTCAGTGGGAGTGTGACACGACAGCATATAGTAGGATCAAGGCATTGAGGTGAGGTTGATGGAGGATGTGTTGACTTTGCATGGGCTTTTACAGGACTGTTTTCATATATTTGTATTTTGTGCTCACTTAGCTGATTGTGCCGATGTGTGTTTAAGAGTGAACTAAGGCATGTAACCGGTTTCATAGGTTTCAGTACACACATCTGGTAGCACCCAGAGCCTTATTCAGGATTCTGTTCAGAAAACAATTTATTAAGTTATCTGGTGTGATATTTCTAACCACATTTATTTAGGTACAGATAAATATTTTCCTCATAACACCATCCAGGCTCAGATGTGCAAATACAGCCATCTTGTTGAGTTATGCATTCAGAGATGCAGACATAAATAGTAACAATTCGGCAGAGGTTTCAAAGCTCTTCACAAAATCAGGAAAGTATTATCTTCTTTTAGAAATGGTAAGAACTTTAAAAGAGGTGCTCAAGTTCACAAAATAACTGTATTAGATTTGAAACCCGAGCTTTCTGTGAACCCAGTTTGAAATTTAATTGCCTCTGTTCAATTGTAACTTGATTTTAATCTCCAGATTAATGTTGGGATCTAATGGGTAAGAAGGTCAACAGAAACATTTTTAGTGAAATTCACCCTCTTTATCTAAGACTTATTTTTAATCACAATCTATAGTTCTGCTAACAGTGACTGTGTTGTTAAGGTAACTTAATTGCTTTATAGATATTGGATGTTCATATTATAGAGCTTTGCTACTGTTAATTAAATCACTGCTAATGTTTGGACAAAAGCAGTAAATGTGGTAGTGGTCTCAAACATTCCCTTGACTAGGAAGCATCTGGTATCTCAGGGATGGCATTTCTAGCTACAGTGGCCTAGGTCGGAGTACCATGTAGTGCTTTATACTGCTACTTCAAGTATCATTTTTAAATTGTCACCTTTTGTTCTTTCAACACCTCTTACTTCCTTGGTCTAGCATGTACTCATTTAGAGCAATAGCAAACATGACACTGACTCCAAATCAAATGTGAGGCTGAAAGGGGAACAATTTCACCTGATTACATTAATATTTTATTTGAAGCAGTGACAAATTGGAGACTGATTGCAAACAGCAGACAATCACTGACTGCATAGAATCCTGACACTCCACAGGCACTCTAGACCTTTCAAGGAGCCGTTCAGAATCTGCAGGAAAATAGTTCAAACGTTTTAATTTTGTAATTTAAATTGCACCACTCACTTAAACAGCCATTTAGCTGCTTGTAATTATGAAAACACTGCAATATACTTAGTACAGCCTTAGAATATCTGTGATGGTGTATGTTATTAATAGACTGATATGTTTTGCTTATCATTTTCACTACTAGTAATTTATACCAAACCAGTGAGAACATAACAATTCCTCTCCAAATGCAAAATATTGGTAGCTTGTCTCAGTCACATTCTTTTGCCATAATTGCATGTAGTAAGAGATTACGAATTACTTTTATTATACATTCTCTGAAGTGGTTACCTTAATTATGCCTTTTTGATTTAATGTATGTAAATGTATTTTGTAACAGAAACCTTCACTATTTATAGAATGACTTTCATTGGTTTCTGACATGCTGCAGTTCGTTCTTATTAGCAAAGTAGAGCCTAATCCTCCAAGCAGCTGTTCCCTAATACAGCAGCTCAAAAATGCTGACAAATTAGGGTCCTGCAAATGTTTACAAAATAGCAAAGGGTTTGATTTGGGCTAGTGTTATACTTTCATAATTTTCAAGTAAATTTTCATTTTTATTGGAACATGGATGATACAATCAGTGCTGTCCTTTGACTTAGCAATGTAATTTTGAAACTCGACTTGGGTCAGAGGAAGCACTGTCTGTTGCTGAGCTGTGGAAATTTAGTTTGATGAGTAAGTAAAATTAATGAAAGAACCAAAAATCTCCAGTCCAACGTTCCTGCGTATGTAGAGAGCCACTAATACCAACCAGCTTGTAAGCTCTGTATGTTTGTAAGCTAGAGGTATACAATTTCAGCTTTTATAGACCCCAAGGTGGCCAAATAACTTCTGCCATTTCTAGTGTAGTGTGTATGTATGATCCTTAAGCTAGAGTGACGCTTCAGCCCACAGCTTACACAGTATGACTGTCCTCTTCTGTCTTTTCCTAGAGATCAAAGAAGAATGCCTTTGAATTGTCAGAAATTGTATGCCAAAAGAGTGTCTGAACAGATATTTACAGTCCTAAAAATAAATTATTTTGAGTTTAAGTAAATGCTTTAACAAACATGATGCTTTTGCCTGAATAACCATACTGTTATGGTAGAAAAACCGTACTTTCTATAGCTTATAGGCTCTACAAAAGGGAAATTCCTAGCATTTCACCATAGCGGGTGGCAAAAGCAAAAGACTAGTCACCACTAGAATATTTTTTTTGCACCCTTTGTTCTTGCAAACTAAACTATTTTTACTTCCCTAAGAAATTTTTCAAGACTCTTTGAATGTTCAGTATGTTGTCTGTACTGGATCTTTAAAGAATTTACTATCAGGCCAGTTCTACTTGATGTAATTCTTCAGTATTTCAAAATAAATTCTGCCTGCATTTATACAATAAATAACAACAATCAAAAGTAGTAGGGTAGCAAGTAGGGTTGCAATCCTGTGATTCACTTAATTGTGACACAGTAGTTCAGAAGACCTCTACTAACAATAAAACAGGGTTTTATTGTTACCTCTACTAACAATATTAACAGTAGTTAGGGAACTAAGCAGCTTGAAATGATGTATACCAGATATGCTGTCACTTTAATATCTGTAAAATCTAGTGCTATGAGTTGCAAAGTTTAGTTGTACTAAAATTAAATCTAAATATAACCCACAGGAAATATACAGTCTTATTAATAATTTGCTTGAATTATGCATACGAGACTGTGATATCTGCTAGCTCAACAGAGATTATTGCTTATGCAACTATTATTAGATGAATTATACCCAACAGTACAATTATTTGCATCCCAGTTTGCCAGGTTCAGTCTCTATCTTCAAATTCTAGGTTTAGAGTTTATGGAGACTGTACAGTTATTCAAAGTCTTCACAGCCCCAAAGTCTATTTGATAATAGATCTGAATAGTAAGTGTCGGCATAAAGCATGAGCATTCATTATTCTTTCGTTTCTATACTTCTTTTCTATGTAAGTATTTATTCTTGTACAGCAAGAGCCAAAAGCTTTACATCCACGCTCAGAGATGTACATGGAATACACACAGGGACTATACTTCACTGAGTATTTTTTCTGACTGCAAAGCTCTGTGGGACAAAAAGTGATCAATGGCAGTAGCAAGAGGCATAGCTTTAACTATGAGATTACACAAAACTGATTTCACCCCTCTCTCTGTTCTTTCCTCCCTTGTCATTAATATGTCACCACTTCTTGCAAAGAAATGGAAGTGCTAGCTTTGTCTGCCTGGTATATCAAAATGTCAAAACCCCAGCTCTCAAAAGGCAACTTCTTTAATGCAGGCACTGCTTAAGCTTCACAGCTGTTATTTGTGCTTATTATTTCTATTTGTCTGACATTAAGACTTGGAAGTGCCTTACAAAGATCAAAGACCAGCAGGTACAAGACTGTACCCAGTATTATATAGGGCTTCTGTCTCCCATTACCATTTGATTGCTTGTTTAGTATGAATCATCTTTTTATGAAGCCAAGAGTACAGGAGCACAGTAGATGCAGTGAATGAATGTGGGAACACCTTAACAGCCAAGATTTAAAGTGAGGTGTCAGAGGAGGAATGCTTGCTCCAGCAAATTTTCACAACAGGGACCAAGTGCAAGCATAGGCAGGGCCAACAGGAGATGGGCTTTTAAACTAGTAGTAATTACTAGTATTTCATCATCTACACAGATTGATTATTTCAGTCCCTTTTGGGTTGTACTTAATCTTTGTTGTGTAATTTTGTGACTTTTTACTGTTTTAAATTTTCTTACCTTTCTTTCATGGATTAAAATCTGCCTGGTACTAAACATGTCTGGCAGATTTTTGTTGAAGTCGTGTGAGTTTGGAAGTGTTGGGGAAAACAAACAAACAAAACCCCACAAAGCAAAAGCAAGAGCAAACAAAAAATAACTTCAGAGTGAAATTGGATTGGACTGCCTGCCATCCTTTCTGGGCTAGATCTTAGCTGTTTGTTGGTCTTGATGGCAATGGCTAATCCAGCTCTGAAATGAGGAACCTGCACAGGAGACCACAGAGAATTATTTTCATTAAAACTTAGTTTAATAGGCTGTCAATTTTGTTTATTATTTTAATGGAGCAGAATTTATTCTGTGGCCACAAACTTCCCTTTATATTTGCAATTTTAATATTATTTGAAAGTTGTGCTCCAAAACACTGTCATTCAGGAAGTTAATGGGAGTTGTTCCAGCTGCCCTGTGGCAGAACACAGGAAAACTAAGTGCCAGTGCCCTCATTTCCAACAAGGTCTTCAGCCTTGCTCTTTTTCCAGTCTAAACCCATCCCCACCATCAAGCAGGACAATGTCTTCAAAAAGGTAGATCCAATAGTGATAATCTGAAAGTCAATCCAAATGGAGAGAGGTAGAGACATGCATTTAAGAATTGCTTAGTGTTCTTTTATTTACCCTGACATAATGTAAAGTTATGTTGCACTTGTTATTTTAATAAAGTTGAAACTACCCTATTTCTTGGAGCTCTTTCTGATGCCATCAATTTCATAATTTAAAAGGAATGCCTCAAAAACTGTATAATTCTCCAGTTCTGCTGTTGTCCAGATGGGAAAGCATGTTTACAGCAAGAATGTGTGACAACTTAAGGAAAAATGTCCTGATATAGGGATTCTCACTGCAGTTGATGGTCAGTAGGTTGTCATGAATGATGTGATACTTCTTAGGTTCTTTGTAATCCTTTTCAGTGGGCCTTCAATCATGAAATAGGGTTCATACAATATAATTTATGTGATTTCTTACACTGTGAGACTGCTGTAGTAGTACATAATTTGCAAGCATAATTTGCATGAATCATACACGTAGGATTTGTTCAAATCAGCTATTGAAGAATAAACAAAGGAAAAGAAAGAACCCAAATGAATCTATTAAATGTCTCACTGCAAGCAGTTTCCCCTACTATAGTATTTATTATTTCAGTGCTCCATTGTTGGTATTCTACCACATGAAAACTCGTAATACTTTTTGTGAAATCTGTTGTCTTATTTCCTGGAATCTAATCTCCACTACTAGACATGCAGAAGTCCAGATTTGTGTGACTGTATTTCTCTTGGCAGAAGAAGGCCCTTTGTTTTTCTGGGGGGAGGAGGGAGGAACAGGCAACTTACTTTCAGCTCCTCCTCTATTGATAGAAATCATTAGTTATGACATATTAATCCAATATGATTGTATCCTGCACTGTTCTGATTCATTTATTAAGCCACACCAAATTAGATAATAGGAAAACATCTCTGGTGAAATGTTTCCATGTTGCCTAATGCTATGCCACGCACCAGAACCCCGGTTCTGCTGCAGCCTTGAATGTTATCATAGAATCATAGAATGGTACGGGTTGGAAGGGACCTCTGGAGGTCATCTAGTCAAACCCCCTCTGCAGTAAGCAGGGGCATCTTCAACTAGATCAGGTTGCCCAGAGCCCTGTCAAGCTTCATGGAATATCTGCAGGAATGGGGCCCCAACCAACTCCCAGGGCAACCTGTTCCAGTGTTCCACTACCCTCATGGTACAGAACCTGTTCCTAACACCTTATCTAAATCTGCTCTTTTCTAGTTTGAAGCCATTTCCCCTCTTCTATCACTACAGACCTTTGTAAATAGTCACAGGATCACAGAATGCCAGGGGTTGGAAGTGACCCAAGGAGATCATCGAGTCCAACCCCCCTGCTAGAGCAGAACTACACAATGTAGTACAGATCACAGAGGAACACATCCAGACAGGCCTTGAATGTCTCCAGAGAAGGAGACTCCACAACCTCTTTGGGCAGGCTGTTCCAGTGCTCTGTGACCCTTACAGTAAAGAAGTTCCTCCTTGTGTTGAGGTGAAACCTCTTGTGCTTCACCTTACACCCATTGCTCCTTGTCCTATCACAGAGAGCAAGTGAGCAGAGCCTGTGTCATCCCCCCCACCCCCCGCCCCAACTCTTAACCAGCCGTCAGATATTTATAAACATATATTAAATCCTCTCTTAGTCTTCTCTTCTCCAGACTCAAAAGTCCCAGGTCCCTCAGCCTGTCCTCATAATGCATGCCCTCCAGTCCCCTCATCCTCACAGCCCTCCACTGGAACCTCTCCAGCAGATTCCTGTCCCTCTTAAACTAAGGAGCCCAAAACTGACTGCAGTATTCAAGATAGGGTCTCACCAGGGCAGAGTAGAGGGAGAGGAGAACCTCCCTTAATCTGCTGGACACACTCGTCTTAATACACCCCAGGATCCTGTTAGCCTTCTTGGCTATAAGGGCCCACTGCTGTCCCATGGACAACTTATTATCCACCAGAACTCCCAGGTCCCTCTCCACAGGGCTGCTCTCCAGAAGATCACCTCCCATCCTTTACTGGTGGAGTTTATTATTCCTCCCCAGATGCAGGACTCTGCACTTGTCCTTGTTGAACCTCACTGGGTTCCTCTGTGCCCAGCTCTCCAGTCTGTCCAGGTCTCACTAGATGGACGCACAACCTTCAGCTGTATCAGCCAAGCCTCCCAGGTTGGTGTCGTCAGCAAACTTACTGAGCAGACTCTGTCCCCCCATCAACGTCATTGATAAAGATGTTGAACAGCCCTGGACCTAACACTGATCCCTGGGGGACTCCAATAGTTACAGCTCTCCAGATGGACCTGGCACCATTGATGACCACTCTCTATCTTGTAACCAGTTCCTAATCCACCTCACTGTCTGCTCTTCCATCTCACACTTTCTGAGTTTGCTCACTAGAATGTCATGGGAGACGGTGTCAAAGGCCTTGCTAAGTTCAAGGTAGACTACATCCACTGGTCTCCCTGAATCTACCTATTCAGTTATGGCATCATAAAATGCTATCATGTTAGTCAAGCACAACTTTCTCTTGGTAAATCCATGCTGACTACTCCTGATAACCTTCTTCTCTTCCAGGTGCCTTGAGATGCCCTCCGGAAGGAGCTGCTCCATAATGGAGGTGAGGCTGACTGGTCTATAGTTCCCTGGAGCCTCTTTCTTGGCCTATTTGAAGACTGGAGTGACACTGGCTTTCCTCCAGTCCTCAGGCACCTCTCCTGTCTATCACGATTTGGTAAAAATGATGGAGAATGGCAGAATGACAACATCAGCCAGTTCTCTCAACACCCCTGGGTACATCTCATCAGGGTCCATGGACTTACGAATGCTCAGTTTGTGTAACTGATCTCTAACCCAGTCTGCAATGACCAGTAAGGAGCATTCTCTCTTCCAGGCTTCCTCTCATTCATCCAGGGTCTGGAGTACATAGAGGAATCCAGCCTTAGGTGTAAAGACTGAAACAAAGAAGGCATTCAGCAACTCTGCCTTGTCTGCATCCCCATTTCTCAAGGCTGCTTCCTTGTTCAGCAGTGGCCCCACACCTTCCCTATTCTTCCTTTTTTTACTGACATATTTGAAGAAGCCCTTCTTGTTCTCTTTTACTTCCTTTGCCAGCTTCAGTTCCAGGAGGGCTTTGGCTTCCTTGTTGCCTTCCTACATGCCCTGACCACTTCTCTATAGTACTCCCAAGTGACAAATTCCTTCTTCCATGTTTCTTTCTTCACTGAGATTTCCTTCAGGAGCTGCTCGCTCAGCCATGCAAGTCTCCTAGCACGTCTACCTGATTTTTTACTGAGGAGAACACAGATAGCTTGGGCTTGGAGGAAGCAGTCTTTAAAAATTAGCCAACTTTCTTGGGCTCCTTTACCCTCTAGGACCCTAGTCCATGGGATTTCTGCAAGCACATGTCTGAAGAGCACAAAGTTCATCCTTCAACAGACCCACTTCAAGTACTGGAAGACTACTATTAGATCTTTCCAGAGCCTCCTCTTTTCCAGGCTGAACAACCTCAGCTCCCACAGCCTGTCTTCATAGCAGAGGTTCTCCAACCACCTTATCATTTTTGTGACACTCTTCTGGACTCAATCCATCAGCTCCATGACTTTCCTATATTAAGGACTATAGACCTGGACACAGTACTCCAGGTGAGGTCGTACCAGAGTGAAGTGACAGAATCACCTCTCTGCATCTGCTGGCAATGCATCTTTTGATGCAGCTCAGGATGCAATTTGTCTTCTGGGCTACAAGCACACACTGTCTGCTCATATCCAGTGTATTGGGTTAAGGCTAGCTACTTCAAGCCCAAAAGCCCAATAAAAACTCAAAGCGATTTGGAAGTGAAAAGGGTATAAAACTTTAACAACAAATAGGAGGGAAAGGTTTTTTTTACTGAAGGTGGAAGAAAGGGGAGACAAACTTCAGGATATGGGGACTGAGGGAGAAGGGTACAGAGACCAGGTAGAAGGGGAGAAAGAAAAAAATACAACCGTGACAGGCAATCAAGTCCCGAGGCTGAGTTCGATAGCTTTGGTACTGAAGGGAAAGCAGGATGCAGGAATTCTATGGTGAAAAGAATTAGTCCCAGTTCCAGAAGAGAATAATGGTGCTCTCCACGTGGTGGCAGGGAAACACGTGCTCTAGCAGCAGAGAGCAGCAAGCAGTTGCTCGAGCAGCCAGGACGAGGAGAAGNTATATTCCACCCCTTGGTTAGACCACTACCACTTTCCTGCAAACATCTTCTTTGGATGTGTCCATGGTGGGTGATACATATAGAAAGTCCTTGGTGTGAGCCCTCTCACAATCCCGGCGATACTCCAGAGCAATGGGTTTTCTCCAGGGCAGGTTGGTATAAGCAGAGCAGGAACCATGGAGGAAGGAAGTCAGGGAACAAGGACAGTTCTTCAGGAAAGCATAGGAATAGTCTTCTCGGTGTGCTGATGTGGTCTTTCCTCCAGATTTCTGTGGTAGCTGTGGGTTGTGTTGGACGCCTGCAGGTACTGTGGTAGCTGGAAAACACTTAGAACAACTAAAAGAAACTATTATACATTAACTACATTTCAAGGGAGCTGCCTTTCTGACTGGGTTCTTACCCTTTCTCTACCAGAGTGAGCTTTCTCTGGGGAACACACTGAATGTCCCCACTCTCCAGCATGACCCAATATGTGTGACCAGGGCCTTCTGCAGAGACTACACCTCTTATGGGTTTCCTCCCACCAGGAGCAGGAGTAACCCACACAGTTTTCCCCAAGAGATTTCTCTCACAGACTACAGGAACCCCATCCCCCTCAACTGTAGGCATTACGGTAGACTGGGCAGGACCAGCCTGCTTGACTGATCCCCTGGTGTTTACCAGCCAGGTGGCTTCGGCTAGGTGCTTTTCCCAGTTCTTGAAGCTGCCACCGCCCATAGCTTTCAGGGTGGTGTTAAGCAAGCCATTGTGGCGCTCAACCTTCCCTGCAGCTTGTGCATGGTATGGGATATGGAACACCCACTCAATTCCATGCTCTTTCACCCAGTTGCCTATCAGGTTGTTCTTGAAATGGGTCCCGTTATCTGACTCTATTCTCTCTGGGGTACCATGTCTCCACAGAACGTGCCTCTCCAGGCCCAGAATGGTGTTACGGGCTGTGGCATGAGGTACTGAGTAGGTCTCCAGCCACCCAGTGCTCGCTTCTACCATGGTCAGCACATACTGCTTGCCGATATGAGAGTGAGGCAGAGTGATCTAATCTATCTATCTGCCAGGCCTCCCCAAATCTGTACTTGGACCTTACCTCCCTCCATACCACAAAGGTTTCATGCGCTTGGCCTGTTTTATGGCCACGCAGGTGTCACACTCATGGATGACTTGTGCTATGGCATTCATGGGAATGTCCACTGACCTGTCCCTAGCCCACTAGTACGTATCATCTCTCCCCTGGTGACCAGAAACGTCATGGGCCCACTGTGCTAGNTGACCAGAAAAGTCATGGGCCCACTGTGCTAGGAACAGTTCACCTTTGTGCTTCCAGTCCAAGTCAATCTGGGATATCTTGGCAGCTAGGTCAGCTTGGTGGCTGTGTTGTTCCTCTTCATTTGCTCTGCTCTTTGGGACATGAGTGCTGATGTGTCTGATCTTCATGGGCAGCTTGTCCAAGTGGGCAGAAATGTCTTGCCAGAGGTCAGCAGCCCAAATGGGTTTGCCTTTCCTTTGCCAGTCATTTCGCTTCCACTCCTTCAGCCACCCCTATAGGGCATTTGTCACCATCCACGAGTCAGTGTAGATGTAAAGCACTGGCCACTGTTCTCGCTCTACCAGATCTAGGGCTAGCTGGATCACTTTTACCTTGGCATATTGGCTGGATTCACCCTCCCCATCTCTTGCCTCTGCAACTCTATGTGTAGGGTTCCAGACGGCAGCCTTCCATCTTCGCTTACTGCCCACAAGATGGCAGGATCCATCTGTGAACAGGGCGTACTTCTTCTGGTCCTCAGGAAGGTCATTGTATGGGGGAGCTTCTTCAGCCCGGGCCACTGACTTCTCTTCTGGGGGCATTCCGAAGTCTGTGCCGTCTGGCCAGTTGGTGATGACCTTGACTATGCCGGGGCGATCAAAGCTTCCCATCCTAGCCCTTTGGGTTATCAGAGCAGTCCATTTGCT
>VWZI01004364.1:996952-1075489 GCA_013396835.1 Psilopogon haemacephalus
ATCTTCCAGAAGCCCACAAACCCCAAGAAGGACTGTGTTTCCTTCTTGTTGGTAGGCTCCACCATAGTGGTTACCTTGTTGACCACCTCCATGGGAACATGGTGGCGGCCATCCTGCCATCAAACTACCAGGAACTGGATTTCTTTGGCAGGTCCCTTCACCTTGCTTCTCTTGATGGCAAAGCCAGCCTCTAACAGAATGTTGATGATCTTCTCACTTTTCTTGAAGACCTCCTCTGCAGTGTTGCCCCATACAATGATGTCATCTACGTACTGCAAGTGCTCAGGTGCTCCACCCTTCTCCAGTGCAGTGTGAATTATGCTGTGACAGATGCTTGAGCTGTGCTTCCAGCCCATTGGGAGTCGCTTCCATTCATACTGGACTCCCCTCCAGGTGAAAGCAAATTGCTTTCTGCATTCTTCTGTGATGGGAATGGAGAAGAATGCATTAGCAATCCAATGGTGACATACCATTTTGCCTCTTTGGATTCCAGTTTGTACTGTAGCTCCAGCATGTCTGGTACAGCAGCACTGAGTGGTGGAGTGACTTCATTCAGGCCTCTGAAGTCCACTGTCAGCCTCCACTCACCATTCTCTTTCTGCACTGGCCAGATGGGACTGCTGAAGGGGGAGTGAATCTTGCTGATGACATCCTGCTTCTCCAGCTCATGGATTAGTTGGAGAATGGGCAGCGAGAATCCCTGTTAGTCCGGTGTTGCTTTCTATGTACCACTTGAGAAACAATTGGTACCTGTATGTCCTGCACCTTGTGCTTTCCAACTGCAGAAGGTTCATACAAAAGGCCGGGCAGGATGGACAGCTATTCCTCATCGGCAGTCTCTACAGCTGCTATCCCAAAATGCCCACTTGTATCCTTTCGGGTCTTTGAAGTAACCCTCACGCAGAAAGTCCATACCAAGTATGCAAGGTGCATCCGGGCCAGTTACAATAGGATGCTTCTCCTACACATTCCCGGTGAGGCTAATCTCAGCCTTCCACTACAGCCAGGTGCTGTGATCCTCCTGCAACCCCTGATATGGTTATGGGCTCTGACCCTCTGTGGCTGGAGGGTATCAGGGTGCCTTGTGCACCTGTATCCACCAGAGCCCTATGCTTTTCCACCCCTGAGGTGCCAGGCCATTTTACAAACATGTCCCAGTACACTCTGTTATCCCTGTTCTCTGCCTGGCTGGAGACAGGGCACCTCTAATGCTGGAGGTGGTTCCCACAGGATGTGCACAGGCTAGAACTATTTGTGACAACACCCCTCGGGCTAGGGGCCGGCCTCTGTGACACTGGGGCTACGTTCCCCCTAGAGTGATTCCCACTACCAGTACCCTGAAGCTCTTTGACCCTAGCCCACAGGGCTGAAGTGGGTTGTCCATGCCATCTGTCCACATTCTCACCATGGCGACATAGGGTCTTCCACAGTGAGCCCCTGGATGTTCCCTGTTGGGCTTGGGCTGGCCTTCTACAAGGAGGGACAGGAGCAAGTCGATGGGTGTTCCTGACAGCTGACACATGGACCCACTCAGAGGGTGAGAAGCAAGCATCCTCCCCCATCCTGAGCTCAGAGACTGTGAACTTGAGCTCTTCCATGTCTCTGGTGAGGGTCTGCACAGCTGATACCAGGGCTTTACGGGTCACACTGTCCTTGAACTGCCTGAGGTCCTCCACAAATTCCCTTATGGTTGGGAGATTATTGGGGTCCCTCCCCAGTAGCAGTCCTCCCAGTGTGTGAGCATAGTCCTGGGGTGCACCTTGGGCCAGTCTCTTCAAGAAGGCTGGCTTCATCCTAATGTCCTCAGGGTCCACAGGCATCTGGCCATTCCCATAAATTATCTCTTGAATAGCCATCTGCCTGAGGTATGCAATTCCCTGTTCCATGTCAGACTACTTAAAGGAGTGGTACACCATGTCCTCCTTTGTGGGGTACCTAGACCTTATGGCTGCAAGAAGCCTAGGCCAGAGTGAGTGGGTCCCATCCAGCCTCCCCAGCTCTTTATCCACACCACCATCCCNGCTGGCTTCATCCTAATGTCCTCAGGGTCCACAGGCATCTGGCCATTCCCATAAATTATCTCTTGAATAGCCATCTGCCTGAGGTATGCAATTCCCTGTTCCATGTCAGACTACTTAAAGGAGTGGTACACCATGTCCTCCTTTGTGGGGTACCTAGACCTTATGGCTGCAAGAAGCCTAGGCCAGAGTGAGTGGGTCCCATCCAGCCTCCCCAGCTCTTTATCCACACCACCATCCCTTGACAAGGACCCAAGTTGTTTTGCCTCCCTCTGGTCCAGTTCCACAGCACCTGCCCCCATATCCCAGCAGTGCAGAAGCTGGGCCAGCAGTGATTGTCCATTTGCCCATACATAGTCTTTTCACATGTGCCTGATTTCTTTGCAGGGAATGCTCGAAATTGTCACAAAGTCAGAGTCATTATCATTGTCTGGTTGTGTGGAAGTGGTGCTGGCCAATCCGTGGTTTGTGGAATCCGAGGCGCAGAGTCTCATTCTTCTTGTAGTTATAGGGGCGACGGATAAGCTCTGTGGGTTGGTGCAGTCATTTGCTGCGGTGGGCGGGGTTGCGCTGATGCCGCAGGCTGCGTGGGACATGCCGCAGTTGTTGTTGGTCACGCCCCCACTGTCCGCATGCGCAATGGCGTTGACCGCACTGCCACTGGCCATGCCCCTGCCGTCTGAGAGCGTAATGGCGGCCAAGCTGCCACTAGTGCTTTGCCACACCAGGCTGGTTCTCTCAGTGCCGGCCGGTCCACTGCTAGTCGATCTGCCGCTTCTGCCGGGTGAGTCGCGTGAGGCTTGAGCCCCCTCCTCAGCAGCAGTGAGGAAGTGGGAGTGTCTAACCATGACACCTGGGAAAAGGGTCAAACCATTCCTTGGGAAGAGGCAGGGGGTCCCAGGTGGGCTTAAACCTTTACATCCAGCTTCTTGTTCACACCATTCAAGACAAGATGTGCTGCAGGAGAAAGTGCCCCAGCTCAGGTGGCCAGTAGAGCTCAGTTCTGCTGGTGCTCAGGGGCCTGTATAGCCAACCACAACCAATTGGAACCAGGTTCTCCTTAGAGGCACCTGCAGCCAACAGCTGGACACTCTCCACAACCCTGTGGGTGAGCTCTCAGGTAGCCCATTGACAAGCTTCTGCAGACAGGACAGCAGCATATTTCAACCTTGACCCCCCACCAGCTCATGCCCATCCCATCTCCAGTGGTCATTCTCTCCTTGCCCTGATGGTGGGCACTTGTGCCACAAACCTGCTCTGCAGTGAGTCTGAGAGCTGCAGGCAGTGGTTGAGACCTGAACTAGTACTTCTTCCTCTCTGCTATCTCCACACTACACAATTGTGCTTAACCCCTTCTAGCCTGACAGCTGTTATGTGCTTCTGTGATTTTCTGGGACTAATGCCATTAGCTAACGCCTTAAAAATTGTATTATATGAGATCTTAATTATCTATTCTGTGAAACCAATGTTACATTTCCCCACCCTTTTCAACAGAAATCATGTGCATCCCTTTAAACTCAATGAAAACTGTAACCAGGTGTCTTGACAGGATATGTTAGAAACACCTTGTTTATCCCCTCCAGCTTTCCTCAAATACACCTAAGGTTTATAGATAATATTTTCTGTTAGCCTAAAGCATATTTTTTAAAATGAAGTGGCTCTCATGAGGCTCTTTTGTGGTGTCATGTCAAATTGAATTGTGTGCAGAGCAGACTAGGAGTGCTTTCTAACTCACTTTGTAAAAATTTAAATGCATATATTATGCAGGGCAATAGGAGATCAGACTCAGCGGAGTGACTTCAGAAATGATTGAAAGCAGAACTTGTTCCTGGTACTTTGTAAATAGTAGCAATAACTCTTCATGTCTCATGCTATTTGAGCCTTTAATATTTTGCTGTACAGTTGGCAGGACAGAGAAATAAAATTGTTTCAAATCTTTCACTGTGTATTTGACAGAATACTGGAACAGGCTCCCTGGTGGAGGTTGTGGAGTCTCCACAGGCTATTCCAAACCAGCCTGGATGCATTCCTGTGTGATTTTCTCTAGGTGATACTGCTTTGGCAGGGAGTTTGGAATAGATGATCTTTCAAGGAAATTTCCAGCCCCTAATATTCTGTGATTCTGTGAAATATCTTCTAATTAGTAGAATTCTTTAACAGGTAAATCAATGATAAAGAGGAATAATTAACTTTTTCAGAAGTCACTTGCAGACAGAAAAAAATAAGTTTGCTTTTGATCTTTCAAATTAATCAGAGCTACCTCTACTCTCTGTCATATTTGAGACCTGCACAAGTAAAGCCAAACTGATGATGTGATGGTGATGGTATAGCTACTGGTAATGTCAGACTTAGGCTAGTATGCATACTTTCATACTCTCAAAATTTGGTTTTCTTTCTGCTCTTTCTACCTGCCCCAAATCCAACAGGCTTTTATAATAGTTGTAGACCCTTAAATATTTGCCCCATTCAATAAATATGTTTCTAATATCAATAATCAAGAGTTTTCATAGCTGAAAAAGCCCTGGCTGTAGCAGTTGCAAAGCAATCAAAGCCATGTCATGGATTTACAAAATACTACACATCTGCCACTGCAAATAAGCCACAATCATGCCTTTAAAACAGCTCTTTCAATCTATTCTAATGCACAAATTGCAGTTGCTGTCACATCTTATTACTATTATCTTGTGGAAGATTGAAATGTTTCACTCTCTGATTCAAAGTCCCTAATAATTTACCTGCTTGAGACAAAAAGAAAGAAATTAGGTAGAATGCTATTTTTTTTCTGGAGCTGCTCAATATTCCCTCAGTGGTGTTTAATATTCTCTGCTACACAAATATATATATATTTTAAAAAATGAAGTATGTATTTCTACAGCCAACTATATGTGTATATTTCATCTAAATCCCTCATGTCACCAGAGAACAGTGAGCAACTTGATGGAAGCAACAGACAGTACCGGTTCTTGTAATTTAGCACAAACAGGACAGCAATGATATTTTCTGCAGGATGGGTATAGGCTATGCTATGTGGATGTCGTGGAGGGCCAAAATAAGCCTAAATATGTCCTGGCTTGTACAGACATGTTTTCTGCTCTCCCTCTCTTCTGCTGTTGGGTGACCTGGTGCCTCCAAGTCTTCATGTCTCTTCAAAACCTGTAAACAGGGGTACACCCCTGTTGGTTTTCTGCCCTAAAAAGTAAAAGTAAGTCCTGACTTCACCTAATATGTTTGGCAAACTGCCACTCTGTTTAGCTGATCTGTGGTCAAAAAAACCATTAGTCCCAAGCTACATTGATAGAAAGAGATAAGCAGGTAAACACAATGTGAACTGCCTTGATGTGATTCTGCCATTGCTCTGCCTTATTGTATTTCTGCCTCAATGCCATTGCATCCTGCCATGCTCTATCAGCTACATAATAAAAAGCCCTGATGTTTGGGATTTGTATACATGGGAAATGCCTTGCCTCAGTTTACCAGAAGATTGGCATAAAGTGCCTTCACACGATAGGTTCACTTAGCCAATGCAACATTGTGCCTGTCTGCACACCCACAAGACATCCTGCCTACACTTCTGCAAACCTTCATGCCAAGACTGCACACCTGCAAGTCTTCTGCTGAGATTGGGAGACCTGGAAGGGACACAGATTGTCCAAGAGGAACCAGGATCAAGTCAGAGATTGTCTGCCTCTCTCTTGGCATGCTTGTTAGAGTCTGGGAAGAACCAGAAGCCTCAGTGCCTGACAAGACACCAACAGAACTCCCTGCAAGTGTTTCAGTACTGTCTGGGAACTGTAGCTAGCCCTGGGAATCCAGAGATAACTTTTGTGAATAAATACTCAAAAGCCTCTTAGCAAAACTAAATTCTCTAACTGAATCCAAGCCTTCTGCCTTAAGCAGAAAGGAGAGGGCAAGTGGTATAATCGACTGCAAGAACCTCTTTCCAGTTCTAAGAGTTTAATGTTTATTATATTATTGCTAATTATTTCTTAAGTGTTCTAGATTCTGCCTTTTCCTATTTATAGTGTTTTGATAACTGTTGCAAAAGACCTGTTATTAAAATTGTGGTCAATAGCAAGGCTTCAGAATATCAAAATTAATAAATTATATTAATTTTGAAAAAAAAATCCTATCTCGCACTAGTATCTGCCACTACAGTGAAAAAATGAGATGTTAGATGCAGTCCTGATAAGCCAGTAGTAAAGGTGTCATTGACAAAAAAATGCAGAGAATTCTGGCTGGTAACAGTGCTCCTCTCTGGAGGACAGAGCAGCTTACGTGGTGAATGAGGTGCTATGCTAGCAAAATGGTTTTATACAATGTTTAAAAACAAAACAAATGCTAATCCCTTAGTTTTTTCAATCCTCCAGTCTGTCAAATGAACAAGAAATAAAAAAAATACAATCCATAATGTGGAGCTGAAGCTCAGTCAGCAGGGGGTCAACTTTCACATACCTTAAAAGCCAGATCTTTCTGCCTGCACCAGCTGTGAGCAGTCTGTCTAGGATTACCCTAACAAAAAGGTCTTGAAGGGAGCTGCCTGGGCATATCCTTCCATGTACCCATACATCTGAATGAAAATGCTTCATGAGTGACCTGTTACTTTGGATGCCTCCAGCAGCTGCAGGCAGGACATGGTCTTGTAATGATGTATAGAAGGCTTTGCATCTGCTGGGGAAAAATTACATTCAAGGACAAGGAGTGGAAGGAAAACTGCTGGAGTGCTAGGAACAGCACAAACTATGAGTCTATGAGGATATTTTGTTAGTTTGTTTGTTGTTTTTGTTTTCGGGGTTTTTTTTGTTGTGGTTTTTTTTTTTGTCCAGGCAGCTATTTAATAGATTCATAGATTCAAATAATATTTTGGGTTGGAAGGGACCTTAAAGTTTACAATGTCCCCTCCCCTGTCCATGGCTCGGGACACCTTCCAGTAGACCACACTGATCAAGGCCTCATCCAAACTGGCCTGTGGTGGTTTGGCAGTTAGCCGCCCCCCACACTTTGAAATAACCCAGGCTAGACTCAGTCAGCTGGAAGTTAAGGAATGAAGCTTTATATTTACAGCTTTCCACAATATACAAGCAGATATTTACAATATGTAAGAGATATTTATAGATATATACAGTTAAAAGGTAATACAGAAACATCACACTCCTCCCAGAGATCAAGGATCCCTAAGAGGGGTTTCTAACCACCCTACCACCTTCCCCCCCTCCCAATTTTATCTCACCATCTGTTTTATGCAGCAGATATGCAAAGGTAGATCAGCCAGGGGGGTTTAGCAGCAGGAAAGATGTTAGTGAAATTATTCAGATCCAGCTAGGAAGGCAGGGAGAGACATGCAGCAGCCAGAGTAGCTCAAGAAACTCAAGCAGCTCTAACAGCTCTGTCTTATCTATGAGTGAAGTAGCATCATCAGTGTTTTCCTTTCTCAGCCTGTAGTCTAATTTCTCTCTAATTTCAGCATATGGTCCTAAACACCTAGAGGGACGGGGCATCCACGAACTTGCTAGGCAACCTGTTCCAGTGTCTGACCATGCTCACTAAAGAATTTCTTCCTAATAACCAGTCTATTTCTAGAGAGAAACTGAATATAAATTACATTGTCCAAAATTAATAAGTCCTCAACCATTGTAGTTTATTAACTTTCTTGGTGATTCCCCAGAAGTTGAAGTAAGTTTGATGAACTGCATCATACTTATTAACTGGAAAGAATACTTCCTAAACATTTTTATTGTCATTTTAATGTCTGAACCTGAGATTATTACAGCTGTAAAATGAATTACAATGACATGCTAAATGGGAATAATCTCAGGTTTTTTATTAAGCACTTTGTGAATTAAATGGAGATTACTGGTGCTCTATTTTCTTTGAATGTACTCCTCATGACTCTGCAGAATGTGTATAGCTCCTTAAAGAAAAAGGATGCAAAACATATGGTTATATCCCGTGATGACATAGTGCATTTTAAAACTCATTGTGTTAATATAGATGCTACAGCAGTGTTTCCCAAAACTGAGAAAATCTTCCTGTAACACTGTTGTATGTTATTTCTCATGTTAAGGTGGTCTGTCAGTAACTCTACTGAATAAGGTGCTGTTATCAAAGAACAGCAGTCCTGCTCTGCCATCTTCATTCTCTATCCACATATTCTTTTCTTGCATGTTCACACACCCCTTCTTATAGCTCTAAAAGAAAAGACCATTTCCTTTGAGGTGAAGTTTGATACTTTGGCTAAGATCGTGTGACTTTAGTTATGTCTATTTTTCTCTGTAATTAACTGTAGGATAGTTACTTTTCATTTTGGGGTATTTTACATACAGAAACATTAATATATAGATGAGAAGAACAGTTGTTCTCCTTGAAATTCAGTTGAGACTTTTCAGTTTTATTTTTCACACAGTGCCAAGAAGCCACGTTTCAGGGAATATGTACTCCTATGGCCATAAGGCACAACGGTAAATTGTTGGATCAGAAAGTAGAGCAGTTGCAGCAACAGGTATTGAACTGAGAACAAGATGTGCAGAACCACCACCATTTCCTCTGCCATGGCACAGAAAACAAATTTGATGGCAGCTTTTCTCCATAGTTCTCCATACAGTACAGTGCATTTGGTGGCAACCTGAAAATGAAAATGTCCTGGCCCATCCCCAATGTTTATTGATTCCCTTTAATGTAATAACTTTGTAAAGCTAAAGACAAAGATTGCTAAAGACACTTACAAAGCTAAAGGTAAAGATTGAAGACATCTCTGGCAGATAGTTACTTAGAATTTATCACAAAATCTATTACTATTACTGAATTCTCAAATGCTGTGCTTAGCACTGCATTCTTTTTGTTGATGTTGTTCTTCCTCACTGGTATTTCTGTTTTCTCATCCATTTTGAAACCTGTTTCTTTCTGCAGTGACAAACATACATTTTGCATTACAGGCAAGAGTAGTGCAGGCTGATACCAGGGTATCAGCACAAGGGGTAATATACAGATTTTTTTGAATCATCTTTGAATCTGTGAGAAGCTAGATTTCTTTCATTGCTTTTAACAGGTTCATAGCATCATTCAGTCAGTTATTATTGTATGTAATATTGAACTAGAAACCACAGGATCAATACCTTGGAAGCCTGGAAGATCCTAAAGAGATGTAAAAGACACCTCTACATATTCATGAGGTTTTACAGAAATGAATACCAAAGTGATGGAAAGTATACTTGAGTGTAAAATGCCCACATTCATTAATCTCTCTTCAAAAATTCACAGTACAGGATGTCAGCTTATCAGCTTTTTGGGAACACAGTTAAAGAAGATGATGTTTTGTCTCTAGGGCCATCCTTGCCTGCCCACTGGTGGGTACAAGACAGATGCTACTCATGTAGGATTCATCAGACAATTATTTTTAGAGCAGTCAAGTCCGTGATAGGTGGGGAAAATTGATAGGGTTTCATATGTTTGGGATTTCGTTTGTTTGTTTCTGTTTTTCATTTTCTTCACTCTCTCTGAGAAATGTATGTTCTATTTCCTCATTTTAAAAACTCCCACTATTATGAAAAGTTTAACTTTGCCATAGACCTTTGGACCTTATTGGAGATTCCAGGATGGAAAGGGTTAAAGAGACTTTTCTTTTATTTTTATTTTATTTTATTTTCCCCAGCGCAATTCCCAGCAAAATAGGAGTTCTTGTTATAACAAGATCATTGGCTGCTGCTTGGGCACCATGGCAACGGTCATTGCTGCTAACAGGAAAGGCTGCTTTCAACTCACTCCTATTTCAGAAAAAGAAACAAAAAGAAAACAGGCCTTTGTGGGACAACTTGTTGAAAGAACTTTGCCCCTGCCTTTTAGCAGTGCAGGTGGTCATTGCCCTAACAGAGAGACTCAGGTGTCACAGAATGATCAGTGTCCACAAGATCTGGAATGCTGGCAGTACTGTTTTAAGGGCTTTTGGAGCTTTTGTGCTTTTAATTTATGAGAGAGTAAAGTATCAAGTAGTAGGCGGTATTTTTAAATTAAGTGCTAATCTCACCAGAAAAAGCTTCCTTCGTTGAAAAATTTCACCAAGTTCTGGAAATCTGGCTTCAATGCCTCTTTTGTCAAGAGAGCTACGCCACGTCTGCTCAGCTTAACTTTTCACCCACCACAGCTCCAGCAAGCTGCAGGTACCACAATTAGCCTGTGGTTCACAAGGCGTGTTATTCTTAGTGGTAAGTGACCCATGTTGCATAGAGCTTTACTGCATCAAGCCTTCATCATGCTTCCTCTGTGGCCAGTCCTCCATGGCTGCTTACAGCATGTGCAAAGAGGGATGTTTAAAATCTACTTGAAAGCAATACTGTAAATACTGACAGACACCTCTGAAGTGCTTTCATTCTCATGACAGGAAAATAGAATAGCAATACAGTGGCACCATTATTGCTAATCATAAAAAACAGGCAAGTATGAAATCAAACGCATTTAGAGAGGGATCTGGTACCTCACATGCTTCTCTACAAGTAGCAGACATTGGTGTGTTCTCTTCCCATTCATACTGTATGAACAAACTGAGCAGGTATGAAGGAGGGGTTTGAATCTGGGTTGATGTGAATTGTAATAAGTCTGATATAAAAATTATTAAATATTTTATTAAATATATAATAACATTTCCCAAAACTTATTTACAATTTACACACAGAGATTCTGTTATGTGGTTGGTAAAACTAATTTTGCAGAATGTATATATACAATCAGATTGATTTAAATGATTTTAAGAAAGGCTTTAGAAAATTTAAACTGGAGACAGTCTTGCTGCATAAACTGCTTCTAAAGGTTAAATGTAAACTTTCACAAACTTCAGAAAATAATGTATGATTTACTCACTGGTCAGAGTCTCAATAATCCAAAAATGTATGTAGAGGCATAAATAACAAAAAATAAAGTCCTTGTCATGTGGTGGCCTTCCACATGGTGACGATGTGGTGGAGTTTATTGTTTGCGTAGCTCAAATTGAGCATGTTGTCTGAGTAGATCTATGAACCTGTAACAAATCCGCTATGGTTCTCAGGAGGCCATTGGAGTGGTCAGCCACCTGGGTGAAGCAGGATCCAGGTTTACGGGCTGGAACAGTCCAATTGGGTGCAACGCACAGCCTTCAGGTTGGCCTTCAGGCTGGAGTGGAGAGCCAGCAGGTCCCGATGTCGCAAGCCATTCTTAGGCCATTGCGAGGTCATCACCTAGACTTGGCCAGAGTTAAACAGACTTAAGCTCAGTTCAGCTCAGGCAGCTAGCTGCTCTCAGAGCGGGGCAAGCAGCTTCAGACCCTTGGCTCAATGCCAAAGAGAGGTGGGGTCAGATCTTCCATTCACGGGGGAGTCAAGTCTCCAGCTATGTGCAGTGGAAAGCACACAAGGCGAACATCAGACAAAACAAAGGCAGCAGCAGACAAAAAAGTTGGCTAGGTTTTTTAGCATTTTGATGAGTGTCTTTGACCAATAGCAACAGACAAAAACACCCCTGGAACCAATCCTAGGTTATTTCACCAAAAAAGGAAGATGCAAATGCCTAGCATCCATGACCTATGTTTACCAAAACAAAGCAGGGAGCAAAACAAGGCCAAATATGGTGTCTGTGTGGCAGACTGAGAGGTGCCATGGCTTTTGTCTGCTCTCCTGCTTCTTCCATCTTGGGAAGAATTGGGGGAGAAGAGGGGGTGGGGCAAGGTGGGTATTGAGGTAGGTGGTTAGGACATGTCTTGGATATGTAATTAAGTATAATTTGGACCTTCCACCACATCAGGTTAATGAATCACAATGCTGGCACATGCAAAACTATACATATTAGTGGTAGGGAATAATGTGGACATGATTAGTGTTTCATATATCCTTCACCTTCTCCAATGAAATTTTCAGCTATGAGTGATCTTGTTAAATGATTTGGCTGTTTATGCAGCTCAGCTAGTTCAGAAGAAAAGGGAACAGAATAGAGTAGAATTCCTTTTCTGTAATTCTACCTTGGTGCATTCTACATGATGCAGTTTGCACTGCAGTTTGGGCTTCCTGCACCTACATATCTTGGGACTTGTTGCAATTTTTAATTTTTATTACTGTTAATAATCGCGGGTTTTCTGGGAATATTTCCCTGGGGTTCGTTTGGATGTTCGGTCAGCAAGAAGCTACACAAAATCGCTTAAAACACCGAATTAAACAGTTTAAACAGTCAGAACTTAGGAAACAGAGAGCCTAATAATAAAAGCAATAGCAATCTTAACCACACCTGAAAATACTCAAGAAAAATACAATAGATAAAGAGCTTGTCCCGAGGAAAGAGAAAAAGAAGGGGTTTTGCCTTTGCCGCTGTTGCAAAATGCTGTGACACCACTGCTGCTGCAAAACACATGGCTGCTGCTGGATGGGGTGCAGAGATGCCTGTGCCTCATGGAGGCAGTGGGAGAGAGAGAGAGCTAACGGCTGATTGCCTCCCCTTAAATACCCCATTAGGAAGCGTGAAAACTGACCAATAGGCACTTAGTGTCCATTGTCTGGCCAATCAATTCAAAAGTCCTGCGCCCAGGGGTGGATCCTAACACCCTGAGAGACAGCACAGGTCACCTGACTTGTGCGTGTGACCTGTCCATGTGGCCCGAGACTTCCTGGTTTCAAAACCACACAGTCTGTCCCTACTACCCACCCCGGACCTTACAACAAAGGGGGAGGGAACCCCAGGAATTGAACCAACTCTGGGCAGAATTTATGCCCTACCAGGACAAGACTAAACAGTCAATTCCTAATAGTTTTCTATAGAAGATGAGAAGGAGGCAGAAGAATATTTCAGTGGGCACTGGTTAGTTGTGCTCCTGAAGACCTGATCATTTTAACAATGGTAAGATGTATCAAGCCTGAGCACAGTACACTGGAAGATCTGAATGAAAGTTGTTTGCACTATTATTGCTGTTGCTTCTTAAATTAAGAATATCTGAAATGCACTGAGAAACTTCCAGAGAGTGAATTCTTCTGAGTCACATTTGTTTTGTGCTCTAGATGATTATCTGGATGGTGCAGCCAGGAAGATGTCTCACACTAAATGGGAAAGGATAGGAAAACACTGACACAACCAAGAAATCTTGCATTTGTTCCTGTACTCAGATATCCCTAATTTTATGTCTTTTAATGTGCTGTAGTGCTATCCCACTCTCCTTTTTCTTGGTAAAACATCATAACAATTAATTACTCTCTACAAAAATATTTCACAGGAATCAGCACGGTGGTTTTATGAAGTATGGTAGATTCATTGTGCAGTAGCAGTGTTCAGAGAGCATTTGTTAGAATTGTTGTCGTAGAGATCCTATGCAATAAATGCGTAAGAACCCATGAAAACATTTACACTTTATAACTCAAATATAATAACTGGATTTTAAGTTTCTTCAGCTTTCTTTGCTGGGTAAGAGGAAAGGTCTTTTCCTCAAAACTGAGAGGATTAAACTAGAGAGATTTATGTGAGATTTTTGCAAGACCTTATATAATAACTGTCACCTCAAAACATTGTGGAGTTGATGAGGATCACCTATTTATAGAAAATCTATTTTAAAATCCAGGTTTCTCTCCAAATTGCATGTGTTGTTTATTCTTCATGTTATTAAGTAGAACAGCAATTTGTTTTGCTTAAGATGGTATTTTCTCCATTTCTTTACATTCAACTCCTTGTTTCTGTGCTTTGTGAAGATGAAGCCAAGGAGAGAGATAGCCTGGAACAAAACATCCTTGAGCTCCATGCTTTATCCATTTATTTCTATTTTATGTGATTTCAAGGTATATTGGAAAATAATTTAAATAAATCAGCACATAGGACTGTGTTACAAACCCTGAGGAAAACTTTCTTCAAGGTTTGGCAGGTAGTAGAAATAATATTCTAAAAACGGTTACATGTCTGTCAAGATGCACAACGGAGAGTCTTCAGATGATTAGCAGCTTTATGTCCCAGTGGAAATCAGCTCCACAGAAAACCTTGAAAGCAGATCATCAGGGGCAATGTGTAAAATCTTATCTTACTCATAATATGAGGAAAGTTTTCTGGAGCACAATAGCATTTATTTACTAATAACTGCAAAGTCTAGTTGCTTAATTACATATTACATGTATCCATCATCTATACATTTAGCACAGATGGACAGGCAAATAGAGATAGGTTCTTGTCAGCCTTAACTAGAAGGTAACACAGTTCACCATGAGATTTCTTTATCCCATGATAATAATCCTAAAACTGATTACCACAATGAAGTCTGTCCCAGCATGTCTGCATGAGTATGGAGTAGATGAAGATCTGCAGGTGGGAGTTGAAACTGGTGAGCAGTGTGTGCAAAGTGGACCTTTCCTGCTTAGCAGACCACTGAGGAAATGAATCACAAGTTGTTGCTGTAACTTGTAGAGCTTTCTGCTGTCTGACACAAATGGTTTGTATCAAATTTAAATGTAGGATTGCAAGTGGCAATTCAGGTAACAAATGAGGGAAGGATCATAAAGCCAGAGATGCCTGTTTCTTGTAAAGGTGTGACTACCAAACCCAGTGGGCTAAATCATGCATATCTGAGTGAAGAGAGCATGATGGAACACAGAGAATCTCTGGAAACCAGTTTGTTCAACTCTCTTGTATGGCCTCTGTTGTTGTGATGTGAACATCATATGGTGCAGCTGTAGCCACATAGATCCCGACTATAGATTCCCTAACATTGGGAAGGAGCAACATCTTCACCTGAGTGTAACCGTAAGTTCAGTTTTCTATACTATAATATGTGAACACAAAATAAAGAAACTCCTGATTTTGTGCGTAGGTGTATTTTGTTGTAAGGAGTTTGGGGGAATAATTTCCTTTGCTTTTTCTTGTTTCTGTCTTTTCACTAGCAGGGACTGGGTTCATGCTTATGGGATGATAAGGAGGGAGGAGCACTGGATTTATTTCCACAGGAAATAAGAATTTCCCTATAAAGGTTTGGCAGAGAAAATTGGTTTTTTCTCTTCTTGCCAGAATGACAGCAATGGGGCGGGGATGATGCAGGGTTTTCCTGCTGTATGTTGCAATGCTATCATCCAAGAGATGCAGGCAAGTTCTGCTTTGGGGATTTAGCTGCCACGTGACCTATTTGCTGGATCTGTTTCAATTCTGCTGTGTTCGCAGACAGAATAGAAGAAATACTAACTTTATCATGTGCGCCCAATGCAAATCGTTGAAGGAAATGCAAAAGCAACTGCAGCTTGGCTCTTGCCCAAGTGGTGCAGTGTAAAGGGTTCTAGATTAGTGCAGTTACTCCATATCAACATATTCCTTGTAAAATGCGGTTCAACTGCAGAATGCTTCAGGAGACAGGCCAAATGACATGGTAAAAGCACAAAGTGGGATATCTGCTGTGCTGGTTTGAGGTAATTGGAGAATTTGAGTGAGAAATTAGATTATTGGCTGAGAGAGGAAAACACAGTATGTCACTTCACCAGAGTTTTACTGAGAAAGAAAAAAAAAAAAAGTTTTTAAGTATTGCACCCAAAACACTAGATATCAGACAGTTTCTGACCACTCTGGCTGTGGCTGCTCCTCTTGCATGGTCTCCTTTGTCTTTGCCTTGGTAGCTAATTGTTAGTAATTCTACTAACTACTTTCCTGCTACTAATCCCTCTGGCTGATCTACCTCAGCATCAACAGGTGGTGAGATAAGTAAGATTGGGGAAGGGGGGAAAGGTGGTAGGGGGTGGTTGGTTACCCCTCTTGGGGATTTGGGTCTCTGGGAGGGGTGTGGTGTTTCTGTATTACCTTTTCATTGTATATATCTGTAAATATGTTATATTTTGAAAATATTTGCTTGTATATTGTGCATTGCTGTAAATATAAAGATTCATTTATCTACTTCCAGTGTTTCTGAGTCCTAGTCGGGGTTTATAAAAAGGTGGGGGGGGAGGGACACAGGTAACTGCTTAAACCAGCACATCTGCACACATGCCTTGGCATGAAGTTAAACACACCAGATTAAAACTTTTCAAAAACAAGAAGTTTAAGAATAGTTGTACTTTCTCCTCTCTTTGTTGTTTGGGTTTTTTTTTTTTTCTTTTCTTTTTGGCTTTTCTCACATCTTGTTTTGGAAATGATGGGTTTATCTTAGCATGAAGGCTCTCTAGATACTTGAGATCTTGGCACTTTTGTGACTTTCTGGAACTTCATTCAATTGTTTATTTCTGTTCCTTCAAACCCAAGTGTGCAGTTGCACAAAGGAGGAAAATACTTGTCTTTCCCATTTGAAATATTTTTCACCTAACTCACATCACAAAATGTTAACTTTTCAATAATCTCATTAAAGTTTGATATATCTTCTACAGGTAGCATGTCATCATCTCCTGTGAAAAACTTAGCTGCATTAAATGACTTGGCGACCCTGTTGAATCACTTCATTATATTTTTCAGTTGAAATTTACAGCATCTTGGTTACAAACTGTGATATACCAAGACCACTCAGATAAGTGCAATTTGTCAAAGCCAGCATCATTAGCAATTTTTTAAAAAAATCCCTATCATGGGTATTGTTCTTGTTTCTGTTCTTAGAAGTTGGTCAAATCCTAAGAAAAACATCTGAAAGAAAAATCTCATTCCTTCAAAATTCTCAAAGCTTGATGTATATGTTAATAAATTCCTGAAATAGTTCCATTTTATCTGATCTTTGTGTTAAGATACATGTCCAAGAAAATGAGACTTCGGATCCAATCACACATTTGCTTGAGGAGTACACCTGACCAGCAGGTTGCTGACCAGTATGTCTACTCTGCCCATCTCCTCCAATGCTGAGCTCCTACACAGCAAAGATTGCAATGAGCACAGGCTGACAAAGGAGTGAGGCAGATTGATCCTGCCCACCATGTCTTGGGGCAGCAGCTGGGATGGAAGGGTTTGGGGTTTATTCTCCATTCCCAAAGTTAGTTTGTTTTTTCTCCTTTGCTGACCTGTTAATACAAAATACATAACTAGACTCTGCCTGTGATAACTATTTACAATTAAAATAGCAATTAAAGGGATTTTTTTTTTTTTTTTAAGGCATGAGAAATCTTTAACATGTTATTGTTCTTCACTGCTGGGAGACAATTAACCCAAGTGAACAGGAGCTGTGGGAAGCCAACTAGCTACCTCTCTGCATGACAATCATTGTCACTCATAGCAGATATCATTACTTTCTTCAGCTGCGGTGTTTCATTTATTTCAATTAGTGGACTCATATGAGCTAAGGAAGTACATGGTTGTTCCTTTGTTTTTATATTTCTGCTATAATTGTAGTTTCTGATACTTCTGTCATCATTCTTACTCTACAATCTATCTCCTAGGACGAAGAAGGTCATTCCCTACCAGCTTACACAAATAGCAATGTATCATCTATTTAGGACAGTGTGAGGTGTTCAGCCACATCTGTTTGACTGCTGCTTGTCTTGCCATCTGTCTTGTTCCCATGTGTAACATCTAATTAACTACTCTTGTAATTAATAATGCTATGGGCTCTCTTCTACTATCTATTATTGGTTTCAGTAGAGATAAATCAGCACATTGAACACCAGTGAAATTGTAGCATTTAGTGATGAAGAACATTAAAAAATCACTTAAAGTTTTAAAATATTCATAAAATAGAAGGCAGGAACCATCATTTTTAATGGGAGATTTTATTTTACTGCCTCTTTGTAAAGTACTAACAGAGCACTGTGCAGCTGGGTGCTCCCCCACATACAGGAGACAGTTAAGCGATCAGCTCATAGTAACTTAGCAGTTTGCAGGTTTTGACAGTGGTGTTTGGCCTCTTGAAATTCCTGATTTGAAATATATTGCTCTATATAAATAGCAGATAAAATGTTCAGTGCAATTATTCTCCAAGCATAATCTCCAATAGAGTAAAACATTTGGTCATGTAAAGCATAGAGCATGATTTACGGAACATAATCTTTGGATTATCATAAACAGAAGTATTTCTAGTTTAGAAATCAGATTTGTACCTGCTTTCTTCCAACATAATTAAATCTTATGATTAAACAGATCTTTGCTTTTAGGTCTCAAATATGGGAAGAGAAAGCAGAGCCATACAGGCACCAAAATTCAGGCCTTGTATATAGAACCTTCACAGAAACAGGACATAGGCTAAGAGATGTGTCCTGGAATTAGTAAATAGATATACCCACATTACAAAGAGGCAGATCTCTATTTCTTCAGGAAAACTTTGTCTTTCACTTATGTAGTTAAGCTTTCCACAAGAATAGTGAAGGATGAAGGCAAATTTTCAGTCTTCAAAAAGATGAAAGCATTAGACTAATTTAATTCCTATACTACTTGTATTTTCATGAAGGAGCAGGTTTCCCACTCTAGGGATGTATTTCATTTCAGTTTATGTGTTTTTGGTGGGGTTTTTTTGGTTGGTTGGTTTTTTGGGGTTTTTTTGGTAGTTGTTGGTTTTTTGTTGGTTTTTTTTTTCTACACAGAAAAAGGATTTTCTCCTGCTGGAAGCTGTTTTATAGAAGAAAATAACCATTTTCCTATCAACTTTTCCAAGTCTTTTGCAAAAGATGAACTAAATCTGAATCGATATCAATTACTACTATTTTATTTTAACTAATTGCATTTCATTACAGTTTTGTAGATGAAGCATACGAAATGGCAGTATGAATTCAGACCTCACTGGCAGTTATACCTGCAGCTACAGGTTTGTGAAATAAAATTGTCTTTAGAGAAAAAGAAGAAAATATTTTTACTTTCTTTCTCTATGTTGCTCTGATTGCAAAATCTTGACAGCGCTAAAGGCAACAGATACAAATTGATTTTCAGGGAATTCCAAATAAGGGATTGTTGGAGTTTATCTTCTTTTGTTTCATTGGTTTTATTTTGGAGATGATAAAACACTGGAACAGATTGCAGAGGCATGTTTTAGAATTTCCATCCTTTGGAGATATTCAGAACTCAAACTGATGCAGTCCTGAGCAACCTGCTCTAATTGATTGTGTGCTGAGTGGCATTTGGATTATACGTTGCCTTCCTACCTTAGCTTTTCCATGTATCAATGAATATATCACCAGGAAGAAGGCACAGGATTGTGAATGTCCAAACTGTGTGTTTATGACACACATCATCTACATCCTGGCCTGATTAGCTAAAAATGATGAAAAAGAAGGTAATAAGTTGAGAAAATGTTCCCAAAATTACCATATATTTTCAGCCCTGATGGAGTTGTGCAATTTAAATGTCACCAAAAATGATATGTAGACTACAATCAATATGAGAGGTGCCCATTTCTATGAGCTTACACATGTAAAAGCAAATAACACTGTCCATTCATTTCTTAAATGTGATTTGAAAGAATGTATTGCTCTTCCTCAGAAGTTACAATAAAGTGACTGCAGAAAAAATATATAATCCAAAAAGGAGATGGCTGGGACATAATGTGACATTTATTTTTCACATTTCATGCCTGAATGTTCTGTTTTTATTCCATCCTCCTTTGTCATCTCTTAATGTTTGAGATAATTTTAACCCTGTCTAGAGGTTACTGGTGTTTCCCCTCTAGTTCATATTCTTTAATGTTAAAGATGTTCCTTCTACCCCTACCTTTTCTATGCCCTGTGACAGCCTGAGAGAAACAGATTATGCAAACTTCCCTCTAAGCAAATTGATCATAAGCAAGAAGCAGAGTGCTAGTAGAGGCAAACTGTAGGTCCAGCCTTTTGTAATGGGCAAACTGTTGGTGTGAGCTTTAAGCTGGGCTAAACTGGAGGCTGAAGTCAGCAGCACTTGGAGTGAAGCCCGATGCCATGTTGTGCTGCCAGTTCTGGGTGACGTGACTGACAGGGACCCCTTGCAGAAACTCCTTGTAGAGTCTTCTTCAACAATTTTTCTTAGAGGAAAATGAAGATAGCCTGGCCTGGGACTTTCTGCTTATGCCACTTTTACTGGAAGGCAGAAGGAGCATGCTGGAGGCATCCAAGCATTCTCCTTTAATTAGTAGCTGTCACTCATATTTTGTTCATTACCAGAATGATGAGTCCTGTTAGAGCACCAAGTATGACTCCTTAAATAAAATGTTCCTTACACAAAACATAGCTATAGCAGAAAAGATTGTTTAAGCTATATCATCAGTGGTTTAAATTAGGTCACCCTTCTTGATGTGCAGAAACTGAGCAGAGCTGGAATTTCAGCAGGTGGGAGATGCATTATTAGCTTTGGAGTCAGCTTAGACAGTAACAGCTTAATGTGTGATTGTACTGGGTCTCACATTTGGCTGGTAGGAGTGGGAATACTCAAAATGCCTGCTGATATTCTATGTATAGTGTGTAAATTTTTGGGGTGTGTACATGGGTGCAGGTGGGCAAAGTCATTCATTCAGCTCAGCTGCCCAAACCACTTTTTTTTTTCATGTCTTTCCAAACTTCCTTGTTCAGTGTGTTGCTACAAACCTAGAGAAAGGGAAAATTCATAGTTCAGGGGAAAATTCAATTATTATGTATTCTTGTGGGTTACCTGACCCAGAAATACTTCAATATCTAGCAGTGATTTATTTCTTTTTAAAAGAAAAATGACCTTGTATTTTGTTTAAGTCACAGATGAAAGAAAGAAAGAAGAAAAATAAAATAGAAAGAGAAAGCAGCACTTTTTGCTGATGATGCATTTGATGGATGGCTCTCTGAGGATCTAACTGAACTCGGTGTTATATCTTCCAAATGAAGACAAATCATTAGTAAAAGGTTTGTGGAGTACATGTCCAAAATCAATTATGCTCACATGGAGAACTATTAATCTATTTCTTCCTGTTTGGTATAACCAGGCTCTTATAACAGCTTTTTATTATTCCAAGCACAGGTTATCTTTTTTAAGTAGTGGTACAGTTTCTGGCGATTTGCATCAAAATTAGTTCCTTCTCACAGGTGAGGAATCCTTCTCCCCCTTCCCTATGCTCAGCTCAATTATGTTAACTCAGTTTCATACCATTTTCCCCAGGAAAAGCTCCAGCAGTAAAATGGTGATATATCGACCCTTTTCTGCAGTGATTTGGTGATTGTTGTCACCTTTCCTTGTTTGTAACACAGAAGCCTGACAAAAGACTGCTGTATGAAAAAGTAAAAAGCAGCTCATGTAGGTAAGGCTGTACAGTTAAAAAAAAAAGGTGTGGAAAATGATATCCAGAGAACTGTTTCTCTCTATTGAACTATTTTCAGTGAAATCAAATGGCATTCAAGCCAGACTGTATTAGCTACTCTTCCTATTCTCAGGGTAAATAGTCCATTCACAGTCAATGCCTAGCCAAGGAAGGTGAGGGAAACAGAGCAAACATTAAAGGGAGGGGAAACCACAGTTGAAAATTGTGATTTCTAAATTGTTGTCAGTTTTTAAATTATGAAGTGACATTATGTTTCTAAACCAGAAACATTTTCACAATGAGCAGCTAACTCCACTCCACCTCTTTCCCTCTAATATTTCATCATTTTACAGTGTAGAAGGTTGTCCACAAATGATGAGTAAGTCAATCAAAGACATAGATAAAGCATTCTGAATTAATAATAATTCCCAAGAAAGGTAAAAATTAATTTTCATTATGTCAGTGAATTACTGGTGTTAGAATAATCAACTAGTTCTGTCTCCAGAGTGAAATATTGGCAGCCAATATATAGAAAACCTTCCAGGAGACTCCAACACAGAAAGGAAGTATGCACTGGTTGGATTCAATGATCTTAAGGGTCTTTCCTAATATAAAAGACTCTAGGAAGTAGATCATGTACTGAAAAGCTGTATTGTTTGGGCTAAAGACATTACTATCTTTTGATGCTGTGAACAATAGTATGTATCAACACTGACCTAAAAAGCAGTCAGTCAGATTCTTCTTGTGGCTGTACTCAGAAGTTCAAGGAGGGGTGTACTAGAGCCTATAACTTGTGGGACAATCCCCTGAAGGACTGCATGAACCAGACATAATTTTTGCTCTCAATTTCCTGTATTTTGCTCCAGAGTTGAATTTTCAGCATGCATCTGGAAGAACAACCCTTTGTTGCAATTATTAATAATATGTTATGAATGATTAGTAATATTTTAAGAAAAATATTTTTTATTAATAATATTTGAAATTTCAGGAACATTCCCTGAGGTTCTTTGGATGTTCGGTCAATAAGATGCAATTACACAAAGGTTATTAATAAACATGGAATCAAAGAATTTAAACAGTTTAAACAGTCAGAACTTGGTAAACAGGGAACCTGATAACAGGGGAAATTCTAACCCCACCTATACTCACAGATGTGACAGGTACAGAGTGTCCCGGGTAGAGGAGGAAAGGTTTGCAGCGGCAGCTGCTGATGCAAATCTGCAAATGCACACTGCAAACACGTGGCCGCTGTGAAAGAGGTGCGAATAGACGTCCAGTCCCAGTCTAACCAGGAAAAGAAGCAACGGCTCTAAATCACCCTCCTTTAAATACACTATTTTGAAGGGTGAACTGGCCAATAAGCATTAGCATCCATTGTTTTGGCCAATGAATTCAAAGTTCTGCACCTAGGTGTCCACCCTAACACTTGAGGGACAGCACAAGACACCTGACTTGGTCATGTGCCTTTAGGGCTTTCTTGGACCACGCCCTGTTTTGCTCAAGTTTTTCAGCCCTCAGACCTTGCTACAGGAGAAGGGGAAGAGCAGGGGTTTGAACTAAGTTGGGCAGGATTTATGCCCTACCAGGACACTCTTTAGAAGCCAAACTCTTCAGTCTTTAAAACTAGTGGCTATGCCAACCATCCCCTGAGGACAGAAAGAAATAGCCTTAATTTTGAAAGGTTTACAGCTCCATAGATGGCCTTTTACCCAAACACGTTCACAGGAATCCTGCTGATGTGCAACATGTAGCTGCATTTTTAAAATAAGGGACCACCACAGATCCATCTGATCTACTGAAGCGAACTATAACTCTCATTCGTAGTCTCTCACCAATTATTTCAGCCCCAAGCTTGAACTCAGAGTTTCCTGTCAATGAAACTTTATATACAAATGCAATACTTTGAGTCTTTAAGAACTGGGCATCAGTTTCATTGATGTGAATTTCATTGACTTTCTAAGCAGAATTGAACTTTGTTCAGTAATTCATCCAAAGCATGTAGCCAGTGCATAAATCCTTAGTTCTGTGGTAATGCCCATGCATACAAAATCAAACGACAAAATCTATGATCCTGTGGGTATTTGGACTGAGTTTCCAACTTTTATACTCAATCTTTCTTCTGATAACAATCCATTAACATATTGTTTAGCAGTATATTACCGAAAACTGACTTCTGCTAATAAGAAGCACCATAGTGATTAATAGGTTACATAAGTTATACTGAGTCTACAGCCACATATTTCAAGAATAAGTGAAACACCTCACATGATCAGTAATGGTGAATCAAGAATTCTCCATCTCAATTTTGGTCATCTAGCAGAAATAGATCCCAGCATCTCAGGGAAGCACTGACTTATCTTCTTTCTATGTTGTTGCTATTATTGCATCAGTTTGCCAAGTGGATTTTCTAGCCTGTAAGCATCAGGGAAACAGAAGTGATTCTCTCATATTATACCATCAAGAATTTTTGATTCCACAAAAAATCTGTTTGGCAGAATAAACACTGAAACTGCTCCCAGCTCTCTAATGCAATTCAAGTCAAATTGATGTCTGATATGACTTTAGCGTGATACAGAAAGAAATGTGTTTTAAATACAGGAAAATTACTTCAGAATACATTCCATAAGGTAAGCTTTATTTTGTATGAGATATAAGGATTTCTTTGCTTTTTTACCATGAGTTAGCTTAGGAAAGAGTTAGTGAGACAGGCTGTTTTCAGGCCTTTTTCCATCTGACAGAGAATATAGTTTGTTTGGGTTAGATTTCCAGTTTGTTTTCTGTTTGCTGATGTCATTCAGATAAAGGTACTGATTAAGCACAACTGTTAAATTTGCCCAGCTCCACTCCTCTGTTTTTCATTTCTCTTAAACACAGAGGGAAAAAAAGAGTCAGAATCAACAAAGGAACTTAGAACTCATGCCAAAGGAGGAGAAATGAACTAACCCTTTTTTTTTTTTTAGCTAAAACCTGTCTTCAGTGAAGCATTTACTTTTCGAGCAATGGTTAGGGATGGAAAGACCTGGTCATAATAAATTCTGGCCCAGCAAAACTATTTTTTAATGCATTTGGCTTTAAAGCCTATTTTTCATTTTCCTTTTGTTCTGTGGCAATGTATGTATTCAACTATTTGCACAAAAGTTTCTCCAGTTCACAATATCATCCGGATTGATGGATAAGGCATTGAGTGTACTTTTTTCTCCAAGACAGAATTAAAAGATTACAGTAAGAGTTCAGTGATGATGCTTTGCATTTCATTTCCAAAATCATGTACCATTTTTCTTTCCTTGAGTGATATATTCATGTAGCTTTCATTCTAAATCATTGCAAATATAGCAGCCACAGTACTACACATGAGTGAGGGCTTACACTTAGTTCTCTCCTTTAGTCACAGTCCTGCTCAATCCATTTGGGATATATGCATGGACTCCATAGTATTCTTGCAGTGCTTCATTCATCTTTTTCCCATTTCTATTTGATCACTTCTGTTGATGTGCATGGTGCCAGTCTAAGACTCCCTACCTGTCATTAGTCATTGCAAGAGTATTTGAGTGTTTGACCAGCCATGAGGATATGACTAAGAGAATAGAGCAGTATTTAGGGCCTTTTTCATCTTTCTAGACTCACTGCTTTTTGCAAGTACTTCCATCATCCTGTGTTTCAGCTGCAGACGTGGGATTTTGTCTTCTATTTGCTGAAGTTACTAAGTCTTTCATCTAGAGTGATGAAAAAGACAACATCAGAAAAACCTCTTTTGAGCCTAAGAAGATGCAGTACTAGCTGTATTGTTAGCACTAATTTTATTCCAGGCCAAACTGAATCAAAATGGAAATCAGAAATATAACAATTCTTTATTTCTCCTCATTTATATTGTACAAGAATCATGCCATGGAAAACCAAGTATTATCTCTCTCATTCAGCATAACAGGACTTTCCCACATAGTCTTGATTAAACCCAATATATGGTAGGTGGTACAAGGAGTTTTTTAAACTGCAGTGTAAGAACCCATGAACAAACCCAAGAGGTTTTTATTAAGTGCCAGATTATATTATTAATAATCTGTTATGAATTATTAATTTGTTGTGATTATTAATTTTTATTATTAATATTTTTTAAATCAGGAAAATTTCCTGAGGTTCCTCGAGATGTTCGGTTGACAGGAAGCAATGACACAAAGGGTATTTATAAACATGTAATTAAACAGCTTGAACAGTTTAAACAGTCAGAACTTGGAAAATAGGAACCTGGTTACAGGGAAAAGTCTAACTATACCTATGGAGTCTTACAACGCGCTGGAGCAAAGATACAAATTATTCCCGGTAGAGAAGGAGGAAATTGCTGCCTCACCTCTAGGCTGCTGATGCAAGCTGCACAACGCGCTGCAACGTGTGGCTGCTGTGAATAGACCTCCGGTCTTGGTAGAAGCAGCAGGAAAAGGAGACAATGGTTTCTAAATCACCTCCATTAAATACACTATTTTGAAAGTGAAACTGCCCAATAGTTTTGGCCAACGAATTCAAAGTTTGGTGCTCATGTGTCCACCCAGGCACGCTAAGGGGCAGCACAAGACACCTGACTTGGTGGTGCTAAGTACCTAGCCATCACAGCTTTGTTGAGGCCAAATCCTTTATTGTTTTGCTCAATCCGTCAGCTCCTGGACCTGCAACAGGAAGAGGAGAGCAGGGGTTTGAACGGATGTGGCGTGATTCATGCCCTACCAGGACAGTGCCTTCCTGCATTTCCAATCAGATAACAAACCTCAGCTGGAGCATAACCCATTAAGAGCCCTGTAGAGTCCTCCCTGGGCAGCCCCATAGATGTGCGTTACCTGTCTGTTTTCATTATGTCCTTATCATCTATAGCTGGGGGCCTCCCCACCTCCCCTTCATCCTACCCTAGCTGCACTTACGCTTTGGCAGCAAAAGAGGACTTTTTCCCTTGTTTTGCCTGTGGACTGCTTATGTTATTGGCTTCCTGGTTGCAAGATGACTTCTCTGTTGGGTAGAAGCCAGTTTTTGTGTAAATAGCTTTATCTTTCAGGGGGAGGACAAGAAAATGGTGTTGTATCTTTGACTTAGACATAAGAAAGTTGATGTTGACTGCATATGTTTGGGATTGATTTTGTGACTTAGTTTAACGTGATGTGCATTTGGATGTAGTGGGGTTTATGCTTGTATCAGACTTGTAACTGATTTGTTAAAAGATGTAGATCTCTTTAGAGCAGCTGCAAAAGGCTGCTTTCAGCTCAGCTGGGGGTGGGGGAGAGAGGAAGGGGCTTAAACCCTAGTCAGAACACTGCAGTGAAGAAATTCTGTAAAAAGCTTGCTTTCTTTTGGGATAATCCTGAGAAAGGTGGATTTTTAAAATGTACTGGGGGGGTTGTTGGTTGTAGTTTTTTTTTTTTTCCAAGCAGTAAGAACAAACTGAGGGAAAGAAGTATATTTGTAATGTAAGTTAGCTGAACAGAAAGATCTTCGTGTTCTGGAAGCCCTGTTGCTCAAAGCCTATCTGTCCATTACTTGTTCTGTTCTTGGGGGGTTCAATCTGAAAGTTTGTTCTGCCATGGTATAATAACAAGAATTTTAAGTGGCTTAACTGTCAAAACAGAACAGTTTGCCTCTATCACTTTTATATTTTACAATGCAGAAGTACAAGACAGTGGCAGTTAGAGTCTAATGAACTGAGTTGGGTATGATGATAGGTGAGTCTCTAAAGAAGGTTTTGAATGGCATTCTTGGCAAAATGTTTACAATCCTGCTAAAACATTTATCATATGCTGTGTGTAAATCAGTAGAAAATATATATAAGCAGTTGTTTTCTTCCTCTGCATGTTGCTTGTGAAATGGACCATTCCTGATTTCTCTTTGGATTCATTTTAATGTGAAAATTATTTCACAAGTCTGAAAATTAATAATGGCTTTAGCAAAGCTGCTCAGATGAACAGAATAGATGTTTAATGGCTTGTTGGGACCCTAGTCAGAAGAGCTGACTAAAAGCTTTGGTACAGTACTAGTGCTGAAGTACATTTGTATTAAAAGTCCATTTTAAGACACTAGCTAAAAATAATAAGCAATAAAAGGAGCTTGGTAGGTGCATGGTTAGGTAGTGTTTTAATAATTAACTTTAGTATTTCACCTGTCAAATAGACTTTTTTAAATAATAAACTGAATTTTCTTTATAACAAAGATGTATTACTGTAGCAAAAATATTATTTCTTTGTACTTTAATCTCCTCTTCTTCCTATGCTACAGAAATCCCAAATCTAAGGTACTTCTGTTTTAAAAAGTAAATCACAAAAATAAACAAAGGCCAGATATAAACTGTATTCCAAGCAACTTGTGCTAGTTCTAGCTTTGTGATTCTGTTCTTTCCTGCACTTTCCTTTTTATTGAGAGTTATTGTAGAGCTTCCATTTTGTAATTTTTCTTAAATATCTATCGCCTTGTATTTTCCCAGAAGAAAAGCCAAATGCCAAGCTGATACATAACTACTGACTTACCTCACAGTATTTCATTAGGATTATATTTCATTAAAAAAAGTCAAAATCCTGAAGCTATCATAGCTAATGATGTTTGACACCTGTTGATTGAAATCGTGACTAATAGAATAATAGCTGCTACATGTGTTTATTAGGTTGTCATCTCATGTAATCAGGTATAAGATATGTATTTAACTGAATTTGCAATTCAGTTTCTTGGTGATTGACTGCATGTGTTCAAGTCTAGTGATATTTTTGGGAAATAATTTGTAATTACACTCACTTACTAAATGTTATTATTTTATTGATTGCAACATGTATAACCACTGATTCCTTCACCTTACTTTCCTAGCACCAAATTGAAAAGAAACAGAAAGGAAACACTAGGGAATAGAAATGAGCTTTTATACAAGCAAAATAAATACAAACTAGTGCTACATTTCCCTGTCTTATCATGTGAGAACCAGTATTGAGTATCTCTGAAAGAAAGCATCAGAAAAGCTTTGTGCTGTCCCTTACATGTTTGAGAACTTCACTGTGCCCTTCTTAAACAGTTTCCTACTAATATCTAGTAGTTGTTTTTGAGCCCCACTTGAACCAAAACCAGAAAGGAAACTAAGAGCAGATGGTAACTGTGCAATATCCCAAGGGGAGGTAAAATTAGTTTGTGGGGGATGTGGATGTGGATCTCTGCAGCACTTTCAAGAGATGCAGTAATCTGTAGTGTCAGAAAGTGTCACATCCTTGTATTTATTGATCCTGGAAATTCTTATGATGCCATTTTAGACATTGGTGCTCAAAGTCTGCTTAAAACTTGGGGATGTGTGAATCATAATAGTTTTGTGATTTCCTCACCAGGGCACCTAATGTCTTGACATCTGCCCTAAAAATGTTTATCTTTGTTCGTGCTTTGGATGCTAGTAACATGCCAGCTTCCTCCATCAGAGCTTGACAAAGGCTGCCCGATGTACCTGCTATGCAGTCCCAGTCCTGCTTCCCGCAACAGCCAGCCTGCTTGCACTGGGATCTGTTTGTTTAGGGAACCTGCCCATAGTTGTGCAAAGAAAGGATATGTGAGACTAAGGAGGGATCATTTGGATCACTGATCTCAGAGCCTAAAAACTACAGATAATGATGCAGTTGATTTCTGTGATACAGATAGAAAGGCAAAATAATGCCGTGCTCTTTGTTCATGTGAAAGTTAGTTTCATCTTTGTCTTGACCTCTTATGATAGTCAAATAGGATACACCTGTGCAAGCACCATATAAAGAAGGATAAAAGAACATCATAATGGATGGTGGAAATAGCTGAAAGGAGAGTTTGCTGGAGAGCAATTTCAAAGGCTGAATTTATTCTGTTTGGCAGACAAGACAGTCAAAACGGACAACGCAAAACAGTGAAGGTCGGGGAGAACATTTTGCTATGTCAGCATCCTTTAGTGCTTTAATGAGATTTTTTTTATTATTCATCCAATTATATAATCTCTTAAACTGATTATACTTGTAAATACAGTGCCCATTCCTGAGACAAATGTGCTAGAGGACTCTGCAGTCCTTCATTTCCACAATATTTCATGACTCTTACTGAAATCATTATAACAGTGGCCTTTACAATAAATTCCAGGCATTAGTTATAGAAATTTAACAGTATTTGTGACTTTGGAGAGGATAATATAGACATTTTTTCTCAAAAAAAAGCCCAACCTTTGTGTGCAGGTATAAGTCATGACTTTCAGAGACTGAGTTAATGAACCACTTGAATATTTACTGGATCAGGACCTAGTCTGATGTAGCCCATTGATTGCACAAGAGATGCAGGGTGTACAAAAGGCTTGTCAGTACTACTGAGATGGCTGGTAGTTAAGCCCATAATTTCCCAAAGGGAAACTTGGTTCTCGGCTCTATCCCAGGCTTGAGGGCTTAATTCCCTTGAACCAGTGTAAAATACTGTTCTGCAGGGGCCTGGGACAGCCTTGGGTTTGAAATTTCATCTCAGCAATCGGAGAGATACTTGATCTTGAGAATATGCCTCTCTTAAGGGAAAGATGTGCTTCTGTCTGGTGTTGATGGTGCTCTGGTTTAACTTGATCTGGCAGCTGAAGTTTAGCCACCTCTAGGCCATTTCTTACTAATTAATTCTGGGATATTGTCCTCACTTTTTTTTCCACTTTTTTTTTTTTTTTTTTAATTCAGAGTAATTACCTTGGCTAACATTCTTTCCAAAGGTTAGAAAAATCTTAACTGACTTTCTAGTTGTGCTGTTTGTGGGCAGTTTCTTTTGTGCACAGCTAGCAAGAGGGTTGTACTCAAGCTCTTCACCTGCAGCCTAGAATAAGTCATTGATTAAATGACTTTATTAGAAATTATTATCAGATAGAAGGAATAAATCACAAGAGAAAATTTTGCATGAAAGCTGCTGGAACCAGCTGTTGTGTGGAATTCAGAGGATATAGGGATATTCAGTGACACAGCAACAAAAGCTGTTTGATCCAAATGCAATGGCAGTTTCGAAAGACAATTACAGAATCATTAGCTCTGATTCTCAGCTATTTGATTTATTTTCTAGTAGGCAGTTAGTGGAATAATGAAGTAGCAAGCAGCTTGGAAACTTATCTCTGATTCATATAACCTTGACTGTAGCTTACAGAAACTACAGTTTTCACACCTGAATCACCTTTGCACACTTTCACAACTTATTCCTCAGTAACCCTATTTGAATTTAACAGTTTGAGTAGATAGTTTTAGATTGAAATATCTCATATTCTGTAAAACTGTTTGATTTTGATTTGTTTGTTGACAAATGATTCAATATAAGCTAGCACTAACTTGGTTGCAAAAACAGCAATATTTCCTCTTGGATCCATAATTATACCACAGGACCTTGTAGAGTTCAGTTCTTCAAAGCTTTCAGGTAGATTGAAAAGGTTCTGTGTAGAGCACTGCTGTCCAGGTTTTACTGCTATGATGAGCTTTTTCAGATGCTCCAGCAGTGAAGAAAAAAAAAATGGCCTGTGTAATCACTTAATATTCATTAATCACAAGATTTCTAGAGACCAATTAGGCCTGTTCTATCCTCTTTTCCAGAGAAGAAAATGTTCTCTGCTCTGCCTGAGCTGATGTGTTGGTGGTTTACAGATGTAGAATCAGTGAGGACTGGAACTCTATGTGACAGAACAGGATCCTGAAGTCCCAGAGGGAGGAGGAATAAGTCTTCTGACAGGAAGCCTTTCTTCCCCAAATGATGGTATAAAAAACATAGAGATGGTACCCTCATTACTTTCTCCTCCTGCTTCACAGGGATAGTGGATTAATCTCGCCTTTATTTTCTCATGTATGGTAGTTCTTTTTCAGGTGAATTAAGTTTAGGATTCTCAAGATAGTAACTCCTCATCTCTGCAGGCTGCTGTTAACCATAGTTGCAGCATCTTTATTCCAGGTGCAGGAATTGTGTGTAAATTGCAAATTACCCTTACACATTTTTTAAAGAGGTCTCCAATTTGAGTTTATCCATGGGATTTTATAGATGTCCCCAAAACAAAGTAGATGTCTTGAGCTTTATAAAGAATCATGGCATTGTTAGAAACAGTAGTGTTAAGTCCTTCTTGTAACCATACAGAGCAAAACTGATACTGCAAGTCCTTTGTATGGATTGTTTTCTTTCATTGTGTTTCAAGGCTGAAGCCAACAGTTTTGAAGACTGCACCCTGCTGACATTTTTTCAATTACAGATGATACAAATATAGACCCTTCAGGCATAGGAGAAAATATTTTTAAAACTTGTCAGATTCTTGAAATCTCCAAACTAAGGAAGTTAAATATTTCAGAATGAGGACCGGGAATGTTTTTATTTAATAAAGTGTATCCATTGTTGGGTTTTGGCATAAATCATATTCCTGTGTTTAGTGTCTATGTGTTTCTGTGCTACTGATATTTACTTTTGTCCCAGTTCCCATCAAGTGCAATTTGATATCAGCTGTAATCTGACATCTTGAAATATCCTCCCTGTCTTTAGCTGCTGCGCACTTTGCAGTATGGGGAATTTCTTGATTATGTGTTTTACATCAATTATGTGGGTGAGTAGCATTAACCTGAGGATTGTGCTCAAGATAAAAGCATGTGTAAAACAATAGTTTTAGAGATAAAGCACTTAATACATAGCTTCAAGTAATTCACTTTAAAATGATACACTAATGGTTTTTTTGTTTTGTTTTTTTTTATTTCTTGTTTTGTGTCATATTTGGAAATCAGTGTTCTTAGAAGAGTTGCATTATGTGGTTTATGTAGAATCAAATTATATCAATTTTATAGTGGAAACTACAAGCTATGAGAGTAACCCCCTTCTTCCAGCTGATATTAAAAATGTTCTTTGGTATGATGGAGAATTACACAAAGACAGTGATTACATAAAATCTTGAAAATAGGTGAGACATTCTGCTGCTGTGACTGGAAAAAGATATTATTAAACATCAAAAACAAAATAAATTCTCTGGCACCATTAAGAAAGTTTGTTGGCTTGAATGTATTGAATTCTTTATCATGGCAGTTTGTGATACTAATGAGGCACTATTGGGAATGAAAGCCATTTTGAAAACTTGCTTCATTAGCCATTTTGCATGGTAATGAATACCCTTAAAGCCTGAGGCAACAGGATTTGCTTTTCTCTCTCTTTCATTGCAGGAGATCCCTCACTCAGGCAGAAGATGCAATTACAGAGCTTTGCTTGAAGGGACTCTACTGTACACTTGTGGGTGTGGAGTGGGAAGAAAGCCAAGCCACTTCTGAAAGGAAAATGCATAGTCTTTCATTCTAAACTTGCTTGGAAGAGGGTGTTTCAACCACTTAACTTTAAAACAAATGCAGGGGAAAATACCTTAAGTAATATGAATTATAGATCCATACCATGCCATCTTTTCTCCAAAACCCATACTTCTAGATTCTATATATAATACCTATATAATATCTACCTAGATTCTAAATATAATACCTATCTTCAAGAAGGGAAAAAAGGACAACCCTGGGAACTACAGACCAGTCAGCCTCACCTCTGTGCCTGGCAAGATCATGGAGCAGATCCTCCTCAAGGCTCTGCTAAGGCAGATGGAGAACAAAGCAGAGGTGCCTGATGCCAACCAGCATGGCTTCACCAAGGGCAAATCATGCCTGACAAATTTGGTGGCTTTCTATGATAAAGTGACAGCAGCAGTGGACAAGGGAAGGGCAACTGATGTCATCTACCTAGACCTGAGTAAGGCCTTTGACTCTGTCCCACATGACACCCTGGTCACCAAACTGGAAAAACATGGACTTGATGGGTGGACAACTCGCTGGATAAGGAATTGGCTGGATGGTCGCACTCAGAGAGTGGTGATCAACAGCACAATGTCCACCTGGAGACCAGTGACAAGTGGCGTCCCTCAAGGGTCAGTGCTGGGACCAGTGCTGTTTAACATCTTTGTCAGCGACATGGACAGAGGAATCGAGTGCACCCTCAGCAAGTTTGCAGATGACACCAAGCTGTGTGGCACAGTTGACTCGCTGGAGGGCAGGGATGCCATCCAGAGAGACCTGGACAGGCTGGAGAGGTGGGCCCAGGCTAACCTCATGAAATTTAACAAGGCCAAGTGTAAGGTCCTGCACCTGGGTCGCTGCAATCCCAAGCACAAATACAGGCTGGGTGGTGAGTGGCTGGAGAGCAGCTCTGAGGAAAAGGACCTGGGGGTCTGGGTGGATGAGAAGCTCAACATGAGCCTGCAGTGTGCACACGCGGCTCAGACAGCAACTGTGTCCTGGGCTGCATTAAGAGAGGCATTACCAGCAGGGCAAGGGAGGTGATTCTCCCCCTTTACTCTGCTCTTGTCAGACCCCACCTAGAATACTGTGTGCAATTCTGGAGCCCCCAGCACAAGAAGGACATGGAACTGTTGGAGAGAGTTCAGAGGAGGGCCACGAAGATGATCAGAGGGCTGGAGCACCTCTGCTATGAGGACAGGCTGAGAGAGTTGGGGCTTTTCAGCCTGGAGAAGAGAAGGCTTCGAGGAGACCTTATAGCAGCCTACCAGTATCTGAGGGGGGCCTACAGGAGGGCTGGGGAGGGACTGTTCACAAGGTCTTGTAATGACAGGACAAGGGGGAATGGGTTCAAATTGGCGGAGGGGAGATTTGAATGGGATGTTAGGAAGAAATTCTTCACTGTGAGGGTGGTGAGGCACTGGAACAGGTTGCCCAGGGAGGTTGTGTCTGCTCCCTCCCTGGATGTGTTCAAGGCCAGGCTGGATGAGGTCTTGAGCGTCCTGATCTAGTGGGAGGTGTCCCTGCCTATGGCGGGGGGGTGGAACTGGATGATCTTTGAGGTCTCTTCCAACCTAGACCATTCTATGATTCTGTGATTCTATGATTCTGCTGTGATGCTACATCCAGCATGTGTAGATTGATATCAAATTAGCCAAGTTAATTTCCCATCTGAGTAATGCTTTCCTTCCTCAGCTGTTTCCCTGCAGCAGAATGTGATCCTAAAAGAAAAGCTGTTTCTCTGTGATATGTGGGGAAAATTGTCACTTTGGAGAATTATAGGAATATTGTTGGATAATTATAGGAATGTTTTCAGAGAATGTAGGAACAGAGCAAAGAAGGCCAAAGAACAAGAAGGGCTTCTTCAAATACATCAGTAGCAGAAGAAAATGCAGGCCCACTTCTGAGGTGGGAGACCTGGTGACAGAGGATGCAGGAGAGTTACTGAATGGCTTCTTCGCTTCAGTTTTTACTGCTAAGACCCACCCTCAGAAACCCCAGACCTTGGAAGTAAGAGATAGAGCCTCGCAGAAAGAAAACTCTCCACTGGTCAGCCAGGACTGGGTTAGAGATAATTTGAGCAAACTGAACACTCACAAATTCATAGGCCCTGATGGGATGCACCTGCAAGTGCTGAGGGAGCTGGCTGCTGCTGCTCTACCACTCCCCATTTTTGAAAGCTCATAGAAAACAGGAGAGGTGCCTGGGGACTGGAGGAAAGCCAATGCACTCCAGTCTTCAAAAAAGGCAAGAAGTAAAACTCAGGAAACTACAGACCAGTCAGTCTCACTTCCATCCCTGGAAAATGTTATAGAACAGCTTATTTTGGAGGTCATGAAAGAAGAAGAGCAACCCGTGTGGATTTATTAAAGGAATTATGTTTCACTAATCTGATAGCCTTCTATGACACTGTGACTGAATGGGTAGATAAAGGGAGAGCAGTGAATGTTGTCTATCTTGGCTTTAGCAAGGAAGCTTTTGACAGTCAAGGAGCCACTGTGTGGTAGGGGTTTGAAGTGACCTCAAAAATTCATCTGGTTGACCCGCGGGAAAGCAGCTCCATGGAGAAGTATCTTGGATAATTTATTGTCCCCCAGGATTCCATGTGACAGTAATGTGCTTCTGTGGACAAAAAGGCCAATGGTATCCTGCATTTCATCAAGAAGGATGTGGCCAGCAGGTCTTGGGAGATTCTCCTCCCCCTCTGCTCTGCCCTAATGAGAAAAACATCTGGAATATAGAGGCCAGTTCTGTTCTCCCTAGTTGGAGATGTCCAACAGAGGAAAGGCTGAGAGACCTGGGGCTGTTTAGCCTGGAAAAGAGAAGACTGAGAGGGGATCTTACTAACATTTATAAATATCTGAAGGATGAGTGCCAAGAAGTACTAGTCTTTTTTTCAGTGGTGTTGTGTAATAGGACAAGGGGCAAAGGGTACAAACTGGAACACAGGGAATTCAACTTCAACACGAGGAAAAACTTCTTTACTGTAAGGATGACAGAGTAGTGGAACAGGCTGCCCAGAGAAGAGGAGTCTCCCTCTCTAGTGTTGTGTTTTGGATTTACACCCCAACAAATTGGAAATTTACCCCACAGAGTAAATTCACCACACTCAGAATTTTGGAAGTTAAATGAAATTATATTTACAAAAGCAGACTAAGTATAAAAAGCAGTAAATATATACCAGGTAAATTTACATATATTTACAGCTCAATAACAATGCAATACCTCCTTGTGCAATATTTCAGCACTCTCTTCCACCCCCACCTCTGTACAGCCAGCACATTAATTGTACCTCCCCTTTCTGTACCTTACAAAGTTCAAACAAAATGCAGTCTGCCTGCACGCAAGGTCAGGAGCAGAGCTAGAAAGCAACCAGAAGTCAAGCAAAAGGTAGCCAGAGAAAGAGCAATCTTGTACAGCAAAATATACAATATTCATCAGACTAATGGAATTAGTCCTTATTATCTTCTTATTATTCTATGGCAAATTTCTAAAATTTTTTTTTAACATTCAAATTCTATGGAAAAGTCAAGCATAGCCTTAAAACAGTAACACCTAGATACTTTCTGGATGCATTTCTCTGTAACCTGCCCTAGGTGATCCTGCTTTAGTAGGGGGGTTGGACTCTATAATCTTCAGAGATCCCTTCCAACCCCTACCGTGCTGTGATGATTCTATGATTATCTATTTTAATATTCACTCAGAATGCACCAGAGAGTAGCTGAAAGACAAAAGTAGTGCAAGCAGCATCTCACCTGACAGCAGCACCAGCCTGAGCCTGCAAACTGTTGTCTTTCCATCCTGAGACATTACAGAAGCCACACTGAGTGCCAGATCACTTGACACCGGGTCAGTGAAAGGCCACTTTTCCCTGTGGCCCACCATTGTCCTCCCAAAAGCTGATAAAGAAATGGTGCTGCTTAGTTTTTTTTAAAGCTATTTTGTTTTTAACAACATGGATAGAGGGCAACTACTTGTTGAAGTCACCTTGTGATGTGATTTGCAGGCTGATTCACTTGTTTCAATATGACTAAACTACTGATATAATTGGGGCCTGAAGCATGGATGTCCAGACTACAGAGACCTTCAGGGTTATTGCAGCTGAGCTGTAGCATTCAGTGTGGTGCTGTGTCAGCACCTTTAATTATTAGCTGGTATCATTTGATTCAGCTACATTTATTTCGCCAGAACTCTATAGATGTCTGCAAAACAATACTTGGTCCTGGATGTTAAAACAAATATAAATCTATCAAGATATGCTACTGAAATATCTAATATTTTTACTTCCTATTTCTAATTTCATGGGAATTTTTCCTTACAAAATCTCATCACGCATTTTCTCTCTTCCTTTTTGATTGAGAGCAGGGCCTACATATATACATATACATATATATATGTATTTTAAGGCAGATATCACATTTCCTGTATAGAAATGGATAGATCAAAGAATGTGTTTTAAATTATCGTTATTTTTGCCTAAATGGAAGGTAGATTGAGGAATATGCAAGTGTTCTTCATAACAGTTATTCAAATGAATTTAATGAATGTGGTCATGGGGGAAAAGGGGGGGGCAGCCAGATATGGTAAATTATATGGAAAATCTTCACACCAATAATTCACAGCAACTTTCTACTGAGATGGCTGAAGTCAAGCTAGCTGTAAGTTAGCCCTTAAATCTCATCTGATTTTGGTAGAAATTTTAAAAAAAAAAAAATTAAAACAAAGACCAAGTTAATCTTCTGATGTTCTTTAAATCATGGAAAGAGTAATGCTATTTTCCATGGAATGGAGAAGATTGTGATTAATTTTAGCAAAGACTCATTTGCCCCTAACCCAAAAGCATTTTGTTTCTCTATTTTGCTTTCTAAACACTTGCTGTAAGATTAATGCCAGGTTTGGTTTGATTATGGGTTGTTTTTTGGTTTTTTTGTTGTTGATTTGGGGTTCTTTTGTTGTTTTGGGGTTTGTTTGGAGTTTTTTTCAGTAAATATTACTTTGTTTTGCCTTCTGAATTGCTTTTTAATTCCTGCTGTTCACATTTTTTTCACATAGTACTAGATTTGAACAAGTATGTCTCCTTGGATAGCAATAAGGGAAGTTTTTATTCCTCCTTGCAAGTCTTTTCATTTAAATGTGCTTTTTAATTGTGAGGAGCTTCCACCAGATGGAATACAGCTGGTATTAATTTCTGTGTGGAACAGCTATTATATGTTTAATATTCATAAAGCATAACATATATGCTTACCATATATGTTTAATATTCAACCTTGCCTACCAATGAACTGCCAGAAACATCAGGTAGAAGCATGAAATCAGGCTGGAGCAGCTGAGCCCATCCTAGCAACCCTTAGAAAACCAACAACAGCAACAAAAAAACAACTAACAAAAAGGGGGGGTGTGGGACAGCAGAAGCATTGCCTTCTCAACAGCCTGTTTCTCAAAAGTGTAGATGAAATATCTGTCTGCGCTACAAGAAGAATGTGAGGAGTAATCAAATGTTGTGATATTATGGCTGATTTCTCTCCTTTTTGAGGAACACCATGACTACAGTAATTTTTTCCTAGTACTGCTTGCCTTAGGCTGAAGGAGAATGCCTACTTGTTTCCATGGAGATGCTTTTTTCAGCAGAAGGACTTGTCTCAGAAACAGTATAGAGGCCAATTTCCTTCACTGCTCTTGGGAAGCACGTAGCAGGCAAAGGGATAACTTTCATCCTAAAGCTTGAGGAGGTTTGAGATGTTGAAAAGAAGTCATTAAGAGATCAGGAGTTTACAGTTTAACTCACAGAAGCCTTAAACACCCTTTCACATCTGGAGCTGCAAAAAAAAAAATCTAAGGCTGAATCTTTGTAACAATCCTGAAGCTTGATATAGTAAGTGCAGCAGATAGGAGAAATCTTACTTTTACGTGTGTAATGAAAGCAGATGTTGGTTTGGGATTTCTATGACCGTGTAGACTTAAACTTGAGGCCTTTCACAATTAAAAGGGTGGGTAGATTGCAGCAGATTTCACTGAAGGCATTTCTGATCTTTTAACATCTGATCCTTGCATCTTCCAAAACTAACAGGACATTCTTTGCTTGTTAAAATGCACTGAAACAAGGAATAAGATTTTCACTATGAAATATCTGTGGCCCTGATATTTTACAGTAAGTTATCTCAAAAGAAAGACTACTTTGGATATGAGGTGACAGAATCAATGAAACTTGCTCCTGTAGAAATGAATGAAAGTCTTTCTGTGGCATTAGGAAGATCAGACTAATAAAGCTAATAGTTTCCTTTTCTGTTTACAAAATAAAATTCACAATCAAAGCCAAAATTTTGATGGATTTTTTTTTTAAGGGCATTCTGATCCTCCATGCTAAACTTGAAGATCTTCCCCCAGAACAGATATTAGAGACAGAGACATACAGGATTTTTTTTTTTTTTTTGTGAGAGAAGCTGGGACAGGGATTGGAAACAGCTTATAGTCACAGAGCTTTTTCATTGGCAACAGTTGTTTCCTTCTTACCTAAATACTTTTAACTGAGGAAGATACTCCATGTGAGAATTTTCAGCCCAAATGGCTTAAATGAGGAGAACAGCAAACGCAGACAAATCTCATGCAGCACTTTATCATTCCCGACAACATTAATAACTGGCAGAGATACCTAGGCAGGATTCTGTCTAAATATAGCAGCTCTCTAGTTTGTGGTATTCAGGTTTTCTATGTCAGGATAAAACCAAGCAAAACCAGTCCCCAACAAAATCAACTTAATTTCTAAATACTTATCTTCCATATTGTACTAATTTAAATGGCCAAGTATGTGCCGCATTAAACAAAAGTTGTGTTTCAACCAGCTTCTGTCTTTCAAGCAAGTTTCTGCGTCTTTTAAAGGAAAATGTAGAAAGATTGAGCACTTTACAGTGCTTCAGTCTCCAGTGTCATATCTTCTCAAGAAATAAGGTAGGAATGCTTTCAAGGACTACGCTACCAAACATTCCATTTTTAAAAAGTAATTACCAACAGAGAAACTGTCAGAGATACATTTTTCGTCTTTAATTATTTAGGATTGAAACTACTATCAGCAGGAATCCAAGTACAGACCCAGCAAATTGCATTGCAATTGCTAGGTCCAATATCTATTGCGGTTTGTAAACAGTAAACAAAGCTTAGACATTACCAATGACAGATGTCTGCAGAATATTCAGGACACCTTTTAATAGCTTCTGCCTAGACAATGAGGCTGTTTCAGTTAGCAGTAAAAAGAAAGCCTCTTTTGGAATAGAGCATAATTTCCATTTTTCAGATGCAAGCAGAGTTTATTCTTGGGAGCTCTCCTGCCTTCTCCTCAACTTCTTGCTAAAATTCTTTTTATCTACATTGCAGACTCCCTCATTCTGAGTCTCTGATCCCAGCGAGGTCATGGTTTATATAGCTGTAGAGCTTCAGTCAGTTCCAGAGGTGTTTGCTCATAGCCTCTCTGGGGACTAGCCCAGGAAAAAGAGGGCGTTTTAGACAAACCATGGCAGTGTTTGTACTTGGAAAACAAGTCAGAAATTTAAGATAAACTATCAGAAAGTCCTAATATGAAAGAAGAGGAGCAGCTGCAAATTTTGTGGTACAAATTAATATCTAGTTGCTGCAGAGTTAATAATGTCAAGATGATATTTACATTAGTTAGCTAATTATTTAATTTATCTACATGCTAAGTGTCTGATTTTTATGTTAATTGGACATATTTATGGCAAGGAAAATATCATCTGACAATGACATTTAGTGTCATTTGAGTCTGGATAATGTTCAAGTTCATAATTTCTGTTCTTCCACTAAGACAGACTGAAAATAAAAATATGGTGATGCTGTGGTTTGGTAACAATCCACCTCTCTTCATCCAGGTCAAACAAACTCAGGGCAGAAATGGGCAGAACTCTATTTTGACTGGCATCCCTATGCCACCATCATCCTTTCATTCTCCTCTAGAACTGAAAATACAGGAATATGCTCTTTCTCTCCATTTTGCCCTTGACTTGGGAATGATTCAAACAAACAAACAAACAAAAAGTTGTCTGGGTTTTACATAATATTTTAAAACAATTTCTCAGCATATGCCAAAATGTTAAACTCGGTGGAGCTCTCAGGAAATAGAGCTCCTTCATTTTAATAATTAAATGTTTATAAAAAATCCTTTGTTTTTGCTGCCAAGTTCATAAGAAGAAAATGGCAGAAGATGGTTAGCATGTAGGCTTGTTTGTTTGTTTGCAAGACAGAAACCGCAGAGAAAGATACTTCTGCTGGTCTGAGGCTAATTGGAATATTTTAATGAGACAAATTAAATTATAGGCTGTGAAAAGAAAATAATGGTGATGCCTACTTCACTCATAGGTTTACTGAGATGTATAAAAGCAAGGACATAAACAGAGCTTGTCTGAGCTCTGTCTGTTGGAGTCTGTCCTTGGCTTCTAGCTGGATCTTTGTAACCCAACTAATCAATTCTGCTTCTAACCACCACCACTCCCATATCCCTCCTCCCCATCCCATAGTGTCCCACCAATCATTCCTGTTCACCTTACAAGTAAGGTATATTCTGGAATAAGGTTGGGGGGTGGAGAGAAGGTGAAAGAGCAGTTGGGAAGCCCTCTTGGGAACTCTGATTTCTGAGAAGGGTATTTTGTTTCTGTATTACTTTTAACATGTATATTTCTGTATATAGCTGTAAATATTTGCAACATATTGCAAATATCTGCTTGTTAATTGTGCTAAGCTGTGAATGTAAATCTTCATTCCCTAACTTCCAGTCTGGGTGAATTCAAAAGGGGATTGGGGAGGGAGGGGGTGGGTGGGTAACTCCTGAACCATCACAATAGTTAATCTGAAAGCCTGTGACACATGAATGATGGATGATGTTCATCTCAGAAGCTTTGGTTCAGCAAGGCACTTAGACACGTGACTAACCTTAAACACCTTGGACAAAATCATTACTCCACAGAAGTCAATATAATTGAGCTCTGGTTCCTTCAGCACAGGCAGTCTATCATCCATTGCATGCACTAGCTTTCCTTGCCAAACAGCAGCTTAGATGCATCAAATTTGATGAAGAGTATTTTGCATTGTAAATTGGTGTGTACATAGAGAGATTTCTCTACACTTTGAACTATTTGGGGGGAAGAGAATTTTTGTAGTTTGTGGTATCTTAGAATGTTACAAATATCCATTCTGCAAATAATAGGTGGGAGCCTTTTATGCTGTAAATGAGTTATTTTGTTGATTTTTATATATCTGTGCCGGTTTGCCGAAGGACAAAATAATCTTTATACATTTCCCCTGTCCCTTTGCTTCTTAGTGTTCTCAAAAGCTTCTTGGAGTAATTAATGTCAACAGCAGAAGCCATCACACAGAGAAGCCTGTGAGCTGCTGACAGCACAGCCCCCAGCTCCAGGGCTGAGTAAGAGGTTATTGCGTTCCCCAAGAACAAAGCAGGGTCTTGGGAGATCTGCGGTCCACTTCTTTCTGTATAAACCAGTGCTGCTGATTCAGCCCTTAGTATCTTAGCCTCAATACTAAGTTGGACACTTAGGTTTCCTGTCTTGGGAAGGCTGGATTTGGTGACAATAAGGCTCATTAATGTGTCTGAAATCGCATGGCATGAGGTGTGTCCTAAATATGGAGGCTGGTGCAAATACCAGCATTCTTTCATTACCAAAGTAAAGTACTCCAGAAAGAGTACATATCAAGTCTTACTTCTCTCTCTTATAGAAGTACTTATATACAAATTCACTTTAATATGGTGGAGAATTGCTCTGGAACTATTACTTCTTAAGACCTAATTTGTCTTTCTGGTTATAAGCAACTTGATTATTGCCTCTTAAAAGTACGCAATGCCATTTTCTCCTTTATGTAGTGACCTAAGGAGGGCACGTTGAGAAAGGGAGAGAATTGAAGTTCTCTCTGTGTTTTCTGGATTGTTGTTGTTTTTTGCATCTCCACAAGTGTGACTTGCAGGCACCATAATAAACTGTCTTTGCCACCTTGCTGCAAGGAGAACAAGACCAAGGAGGACAAATGAGAGAGCTGGACTAAGAAAACAAGAATATAACTCTATATTCCAATGACAAAGGTACTTGCCAAGAGGGAAGGAGTCCTGAGTTCTTGAATAATATTAGCTAGCACTAAGTGTACTTACAGAGAAATTTGTGCTAACTGGAATGACAGGAGTGGAAGCAAAGTTATATTGATGCTAGCAACTCTGGAATACCACCTAAAAAGGACATTTGCATGACATAGAAAATATGCATAGTTTGAGATATCAACTTAGACAACTAAGAAGCTTTGATTCTTGTTATTGACAAGTGCTGATGTTGAAGTAAATTAATTTAGTCTAGCTCCTTGACCTTTTTTTCACCACTTATGAAGAAGAGAGAGAACACTATCTAGGTACTGCAATGTCATGGTTCCAGGCCCAGCTGAAACCATGTGGCCACTCACACACATTGTCCCTTCACTTCTTCCCCTTGGCAGGATGGGAGGGAGGAATTGGGAGCAAAATTCAAAACCTTGTGGTGAGATAAGAGTTTAATAGAACAGTTAAAATAACATAGGAACAACTGAAATAACAATAGTAAAAACTTACCAAATGCAGCTGGTATTTTGCCATGGATGCCAAAACTCAAGACATCCAAACTACCTTTATTAGAGCAAAATGTGGCATTTATTATATCAAATATTCCATTGGCTTGATTCATGGAATCATAGAATGGTTTATGTTGGAAAGGACCTTAAAGATCGTCTAGTTCCAAACCCTTGCCATAGACAGGGACACCTTCCACTAGAAACAGTCACTCAAGGCCTCATCCAACCTGGCCTTGAACACTTCCAGGGAGGGAGCAGCCACAACCTCCCTGGGCAACCCATTCCCTCACCCTCACTGTAAAGAACTTCGTCCCCACATCCTGTTTCAATTTCCCCTCTGCCAGCTTAAACCCATTACCCCATGTCCTGCCGTTACAAGACCACGTGAATAGTCCCTCCCCAGCCCTCCTGTAGGCTCCTTTCAGATATTGGAAGGCTGCTATAAGGTCTCCTTGAAGCCTTCTCTTCTCCAGGCTGAAGAACCCCAACTCTCTCAGCCTGTCCTCATAGCAGAGGTGTCCCAGCCCTCTGATCATCTTCATGGCCCTCCTCTGGAATCTCACTGACAGTTCCATGTCCTTCCTGTGTTGGGGGCTCCAGAACTGCACACAGTACTCCAGGTAGGGTCTGACAAGAGCAGAGTAAAGGGGGAGAATCCCCTCCCTTGCCCTGCTGGCCACGCTGCTCTTAATGCAGCCCAGGACACGGTTGGCTGTCTGAGCCATGTGTGCACACTGCAGGCTCATGTTCAGCTTCTCATCCACCCAGACCCCCAGGTCCTTCTCCTCAGGGCTGCTCTCAGCCATTCGCCACCCAGCCTGTATTTGTGCTTGGGAATGAGCCAACCCAGGTGCAGGACCTTACACTTGGCCTTGTTAAGTTTCATGAGTTTAGCCTGGGCCCACCTCTCCATCCTGTCCAGGTCCCTCTGGAAGCCATCCCTCCCCTCCAGCAAGTCAACTGTGCCACACAGCTTGGTGTCATCTGCAAAGCTGCTGAGAGTGCACTCGATTCCTCCGTTCATGTCACTGACATCTGGATATCCTGGGCATGTCCCTTCCAAGGTTCCTGTGAAGAAAATGAACTCTGTATTTGGTGAATCCAGGACATCATCCACTCTTTATTCCATATGGTTTATATGATGCCCAGCAGAGGTATTTCAGTTGGCATGATGAAGTTTAATTTACTGGCTCTTCTCAACCAAAATTATATTGCTTTGCAGTACACAACGGACTTCTCCGTCCTCCCACATCTCCCACCATAAGCACCTTGGACAAAAATAATCCTGTGGATGGTTTGCCTTTGAAGCAGGGCTAACTCAGACTATCTTCTCTAATATATTGTTCATGTTCACTATAAGGACTTTATTCTCTTCTATGGTACATGGGAGTTCTGGGCAGTCGCCTCATTTGACAGATACTCTGATATTACCTAACCAGGTGGCTTGTGCTAAATGCTTGTCTCAGTTTTTAAAGATCCTGCTGGTTGCAGTGTAGTTTTTAATCAGTCTGTTGTAACATTTCATCTTTCTGTTGGCTGGTGAATGATATGTGATACACCCACCCAATACCATGCTCTTCAGCCCAGATGTCTACAACTCTGTTTCAGAAATTAATCCCATTGTCTCACTCACTTCTCTTGGGGGTGCCTTGTCACCACAGAGTTGGCATTTCAAGGCCCAGTGTAGTGTTCTGGGTGGTGGCATGGGATAGGTTTCCCACCGTTCAGTGGTTGCTTCCACCATTGTGAGTACACGGTACTTGATGTGGCAGATTTGTGGGAGTGTGCTGTAGTCAGTTTCCCAGGCCTCTCCTTTCAACCATCATTCTCCATACAGAGGCTTTAAGCACGTGGCTGGCTTGCTTGCAGCACATTTCACATTAATACACTGTGCAATAGTGTCCATAGTTAAGTCCACCCTTTGGGCCTGTCTATATGTTGCATATCCTCCTCAGTGACCTGAATTGTCTTAGCCCCACTGATCTATTAAAAAATCACCCTTACTTTGCTTGTCCAAATCCACATAAGCTACTTCAATTTTAACAGCCCAATCCACCTGTTGATTCCTCTGATATTCTTCAGCGGCCTGACTCAGGTACATGGGCATCCATATAATGTACTTCTACTGCTGGGTTCTCTACCCAAGCACTAATATCTTATCATAATTCAGCAGCCCAAGTGGATTTACCTCTGTGCTGACAGTTGTGTTGCTTCTATTGCTGTGATTTGTCTCATTCAGGAGCTGCCATGTAGACAACACATCTCTTCCAATTTTACTTGTTTGTCAGGACTCTATACTTGGACTCTATACTTGTTCAGGGGTGAAGTTCGAGAACTTTAGAGCTGAACACTGTCCTGAGCACTTGGTAGTACTCTCACACACCCTCTGCCACTCATAACTACCCAGCCTTAGGGCAGATCTCTAGGTAGTGTTCTTGGAGAAAAAATATGTACAACGTCTTGGACATGGTCTGGAGACACAGAAATGGGAATATGTTGGCTTGGATGTGCTGAGGATATTCAATATTCTCAAAAGCTGAAAAAGCCCTATCCTCTGTATTGTCCACAAAATTGCTAATAAATGACAATGTTGCATACAAATACCAGCTTCACCCCTGCTCAGTGTTATAATCGTGTCAACAATATCCAATTCAACAATGTGATATAGACCTGTTCCATTTTCCTAACATGATAAAAATCACCACAGGGGATATACAGAGTCTTTAGGGATTTTTAAAATGCCACCAAGCAAACAAATGGACCCCCATTGTGAACGTGGACCATTTAACTAATATTAAAGTGTGGTTTAAAAAATTGGTTCTTAAAAGTCCTTTGCCAAAAAAAAATGCTGCTGCTCAAGACAGCCCCTTCTGGCCTTCATACAGAGGCCATGATTTTATGGTATCAGATACTCCATTGGCTGATTCAGCTGGATATCCTGGGAATGCCCCTGTCCCATCCCCTGCCCCATCTCCCCATCCTGTTCCACCCCCTGCTTCTTGTGAAGAAAACTAACCTTATCCTCCCTATCCTAGTTAAACCCAGGACATGGAATAACAAGGCTTCTCTGGAAGGGTCACATTGTACTTTGTTGGAAGAAGGTAATTCAAGAAAGAGAGCTGTACATGTATTTACTAAATTTTCCCAAAGAGAAGCCAATTCTAAACATTGCACTTAATTTAAGGATCACAGAATCACAGAAACAGTCATGTTGGTAAAAAGACCTTCAGCATCACCAAGTCCAACTGTTATCCCTACCCTACAAAGTTCACCCTTAAACAATTTTTATCCTCAAGCACCACATCCAAATGACCTTTAAACGCATCCAGGGTTGGTGAATCAACAACCTCCCTGGGCGGCCCATTCCAGTGCCTGATCACTCTCATTCCAGTGCCTGATCACTCTCATTCCAGTGCTGGATCACTCTTTCTGTGAAAAAATGTTTCCTAATGTCCAGTCTAAAGCTACCCAGTCACATCTTGAGGCCATTCCCTCTTGTTCTATCACTATCCACCTGTGAGTTCAGCAGCAGTGTCTACACAATGTCCTTTCAGGCAGCTATAGACAGCAATGAGGTCTCCCCTCAGCCTCCTTCAAACTAAACAGCCCCAGCACCCTCAGTTGCTAACTTTTCCAAAACTCTTTTCTGAACTCTTAAATGTTTTTCAAAATTGGTGAGATGTCATGGAAGTCATAAAGACTACATAATCTCAACAGGGGAACAGTCTGAGAGTAAAATGTCTCTATATATATGTTTTTCAGTTGGTCACAGACAAAATAACAGCAACACGAGAATATGTAAACATAATAGGCGAAGCCAAAGCCTCAAGCTCAAGCACACTCTTTATTACTATAGCAGCAGACTTTTTATATGGCATTCTACAAGTTATGTTAACTCTACATGTTATGGAATACAGTGATTGGGTAAAATATTGCTTTTAACATTCTTATTGGATAACAGTGAAGTATTGGCTATCTTGGCACAGACTACTTTCAGTTCTTTCTTCTAAGTTTGCTGTGCTTCCATGCAAATGCTACACAAGGCGAGAATACCAGTTTACTATGTTTCTATATAAGGGTTACACAAATGCAGGTGCACAAATTTAATATGTTTCCAACCTTAGTCTTACTGCATCAAAGGTACACAGGGATGTGCTCCAGAGATAACATCATTTATCACATTTATCTGGCTCTTCTTTGGTTCCCACAGTAAAACACCAGGAGCAGGTATTCTACAGCTTCAAAGGGTATTTGTGTCCTGTCTCTTGCCTAGAAATGTTGTGTAGTCTGACATACAAGATGAGACTAATCTCAAAATGTCTACGGCTGATCATAAATTATAAGTTGCAAACCTAAAATATCTTTCTAGCTTCTCCTGCAGTTCATTTAGATATGGCACAATAACGGCAGCTGAATTCTCTCAGCAGAATTCAGTAAATTGGTTTCCCACTTTATTTATACTCAGTGCTCCATAGCTGCTGTTCTTAAAGAAAGCCTCCTTCCTTGCTTCTATTCTGAAGTCCACCCCCAAAGAGCCAATCATGCTATTTGCTGATAAAATAGGTCTATTATTTACCTATAGATATCTCAATTATTGTTCATCTTGATTAGTCTGTTTCTTCTCATTATTACTCTTCTGAGTGGGATTAAAATTAGCCAGAGATTGAATCGTTCCTGTATCAATAAGGCGGAGAAGTATTTGTGTACAGAATAAATGCAGCTTTGCCCAAATAATAAATTAGTACAACAGTCAGTACATGTGTGCTAACCAGGTGGTAGTGGTTAATGCCAAGGACTTAGGGAGACATTAGAACCATGAGTGCTAACTCTAGGTGGCTTTCTCATTGACATTTGCTAGTCATAAACTGTCAGCTTAATTTCCACATAATTTATTGATTGTATGGAGCCTTTTTTCAAAAAACAAAAAATCAAAGAATCATAGTGTAGATATTATAGTATGTAAACAGAATGGTCTTGTTAACTACTTAATTTTACATTTGAGAAATTACCAAAAATATATGTGGTATCTGGCATTATTAGAAAGGTCAACCTCTGTTCCACATCAGCCATGTTTGTATATAAATATTTAGTACTTTGTGTTCTTTTGTAATGATTCTTATAGTGCTGTACGGTTTCATATTTTTTCTGACTACCTATGTCACAGATTTTTGTCATACTCATTAGTTTTCATCTGTCAATAGAAGGGTTAATATAGGCTGCATGGTCATATGTAGTGGTCTGTCCCTGCTGGAGGCCAGATGCCCACCAAAGCTGTTCTGTCAATCCCCTTCTTACCTGGACAGGGGAGAGGGGAAAATATAACAAAAAGACCCATGAGTCAAGATAGAAGTGATTTAATAGGATGAAAAGCAAAAGAAAAGGCTGCACACAGAAACAAGAGCAAAGATATTATTCTCTACTTCCCTTCAGCAGGCATCTGGTCACTCCTGGGAAGCAGGGCTTCATTATGCATAGCAGTTTTTCTGGAGGACAGACTTCATCAACAAATGTCCCCACACCACCTTCTTTCACTTAGCTTTTATATTTGAGCTGGCATCACATGGTATGGAATGCCCCTTAAGTCAGTTTGGATCAGATGGTGCAGCTATATCCTCTCCCAAGATCTTACCCATCCCTTAGCCTACCATTAGAGGGGGAAAATGCTGGTAAAGCACAGACTTGTTGCTTGGATCAGCAGTAGCCAAAACACTGGTATGTTATTAACACCCACCTACAGCACTGCAAAACACAGTGTGAGAAATATGCACAGGGGAGAACCTAAGCATCACACTTTAGTCAAGGTCATTACCTACTTCCCAAACTCCTGTTTGTGATCAAGGTGATGTCATTGCAGTTACCCCTTAGTTAAGTGTGGAAAAGGTGTAATAACTGCTGATTCCCATAGAGTTTTACCTGTAACTGAGAATTATTAGTGTATGGTGTAATTGCAGTGTAATTAAGATACATGGATTTCTAATATGAAAAGTACTTCAAATATCAAGTGGCAATAATAGATGAATCGATCACATTAGCTTTCCCAATTTCATTGCTCACAATATCAAGCCAGAGTTTCCAACATGGTCACTGCTCAATGCATAATGCTCAGTGTCCAAATGGAGATCTGTGACAACTGCAGTCTCTGCAGCATGGTAGCATGGACAGTGGGATGCAGAGCCCCCTCCACAAGTTTCCTGACAACACCAAGCTGTGTGGTGCAGTCAACACACTCAAAGGAAAGGACGCCACCCAGAGGAACCTTGATGGGCTGGAGAGGTGGGCTTGTGCCACCATCATGAAGTCCAACAGGGCCAAGTGCAAGGTCCTACACCTGGGTCAGTGAAATCCCTAGCACAGATACAGGATGCATGCGAGTGGATTGAGAGCAGAGAAGGACTTGAGAGTGCTGATTGGTGAGGCTCTTGATATCAGCTGGCAATGTGTTCTGGAGGCCAACTCTATCCTGGGCTGCTTAAAAAGATGTGTGGTCTGCAGGTCAAGAGAGGTGATTCTGCCTCTCTGCTCTTGCAAGACCCACATAGAGTACTGCTTTTAGCTCTGGAGAATACAATAAGCCAGGTTGGAAGAGACCTCCAAGGTCATCCAGTCCAATCTCTTGTGTTGGAGCCCTCAACACAAGAAGGACATGGACCTCTTGGAGAGTTTCCAGAGGAGGATCACCAAGGATGGTTAGAGGTCTGGATCACATCTCCTACAAGGACAGACTGAGGGAATTGGGTCCATTCAGCCTGAAGATGAGAAGGCTCCCAGGAGACCATAGAATGGCCTTCCAGTACCTGAAAGGGACCTACAAGACAGCTGGAGAGTAACTTCTTATATGGGCCTATGGAGATAGGACAAGGGGCAATGGTTTTAAACTAGAATGGGGTAGATGTAGATTGGATATTAGGAAGAAGTTCTTCACTGTGAGGGTGGTGAGACACTGAAACGGGTTGCCCAGAGAAGTGGCAGATGCCTCATCCCTGAAAGTGTGTAAGGCCAGTTTGGATGAGGCTTTGAGCAATTTGTTCTAGTGAGAGTTGTCTCTGCCCATGGCAGGGTAGTTGCAACTACATGATCTTTATGGCCACCTCCAACTCAAGCCATTCTATTGTTCTATAATGCACAGCTCCTGTGTGCCTACCTGTTTAAACATAGAACAAACAAATGTTCAAGGACACGATGTAGGTTAACAGTTTGAATGATATTTATTCATTTGAAGTTATTTGAGTGCTTCTGTTAAGATGGTTACATGCACAAGTTCTGAGTAAAAAGTCAGCTTTTCTCAAAGCATCTATCAAAGACTATGGACATTGTAAATGGAATTGCTTTGCAGTTGCTTTAATCTTTGTTATAAAAGTGTGATCATCTAGAAGGAAAAAGAAAATAATATTGTATTCACATATATAAAGACAAAACTTCTACTTGTAGCTTTTATGTAAGATAGTAAGAAATGGTTTCCATCACAGGTGGGTTCAAAAGGTTGTACAAGTTTAACTTCCACAGCTAGCAAAACCAATTGCTTAACATGAGCAAAACCCATTTTCTGTGTGAAGGAAAAAGAATTCTGTCCTCTTTCAGTGCTGAGTGCTGAGGCTGTAAAGGAAATTAAAATGTTCTCTCTTTGCACAAACAGTAAGCACTGTTTCATTGCTGGTGGGGAATCTCTTCTCTCAGGTGTCTTTTCAGGCTGATTCAGTATTGCTTCTGCAATAGAAAGGCATGGCCAAATCTATCCTGAAGCAATTCACCCAGGTTGAACTTGACTGGAGAACAGCATTGAAAGGTTCATCCTGAAGGCTTGCAGGGTTTGCATGTGAGAATTAAGGCAGAGCTGCAAAGCCTGGGGCAAGGGCGTGACAGCTTTCCCTCAGTCGTAACTATCTAGTAAGACATCCCTTAATATTTGTAGAAATGCAGAATCCACTGTTCCTTCAGGGTTTTGAAGGCACTTGATAAACATGCAAGATGTGCTGCCAGCACTTGTCTTTGATATGATACAAAAATAATAGACATTGAATTTGAACATGTTGAATTTAGAGTACGAAGGCTCCATACAATGAAGCAAATTAGGACAAAGACTGATTGAAAAACAGATGTGTGCAATAAGATCCAAATTCTCTGTGCTTATTGGACAAAGAGATCAGGTCAATAATACTGTGCTGCAGAGTTGAAAACAAACAAACAAACCCAAAACCTACAGCAACCAAAACAAACCAAAGAGTTTGAATCATAAAGCAACTGAAAACTTGTCAGACTAGTTAATCTTTCTTCACCAGTTTTTGTCTGCCTCCATACAGAATAGGAATAGCAGAGATCTCCCCATACCACAAACACCAATGCACACAGACTGAGAGGTGCACTGGGTGGAAATGTATATGCAGATGGGGAGTTACCTAAGTGTCGATTTCTCCCAGACTAGTATCTAAATTGTACCTACCAGCAGCTGTATATTGGAGAGAGAGAGAGAATTTGCCTGGTGTCACAAATAAGCTCTTTATAATTTTCGTTAGAAAATGGCATGTTGGTCTTTTGAAGATACAAAAGTAAGTAATCTTAGTCTACCCCAGTTATTTGGGTTATTTTCTGTTCTTTATTCATACTATTAGCTTTCTGGACAACACATTTCATCTGTATCTGAGGCATATAAGTTTCCCAGAGTCAGTGCTGGACCAGTATACTAATTGAGTAGTTGCTGGAGGAAAGATGGGATGCTAGCATCATAGCTCCCTGCTACTGTAGTTGTACATGAGCAGACACATTCCTCACCCTTGAAATCCTCATTAACTTCTGTGGTGGTTTAGCAGTTACCTGTCCTCCCCCACACACTTTGATATAACCCAAGTTAGAACTCAGAACAGCTGGAAGTTGGTAAATCAAGCTTTATATTTACAGCAATGCTCAATACACAAGCAAATATTAACAATGTATAACAGATATTTACAGATATATACAGTGAAAAGATAATACAGAAACACCACACCCCTCCCAGAGATCAAAATCCCTAAGAGGGGTTTTTAACCACTCCTACCACCTTTCCCCCCTTCCCCAATCTTATCTCACCATCTGTTGATGCAGCAGATAGGTGAAATTAGATTTGCCAAGGAGATTAGCAGTAGGAAAAGAAGTTAGTGGAATTATTGGGAATTAGCTACAAAAGGTAGGGAAACAGAGCCATGCAAGGAGCAGCCACAGTCCAGAGATGCCTGAAGCACTCTGACTTATCTATATAAGTCAGAATTTGGGTTACAACTCTTAAAACATTTTTTTTTCTTTCTCTTTAAGCTGTGAGCGAAGTGACATCGTGTATTTTCATTTCTCAGCCTATAGTCTAATTTCTAATTAAAAAATCATCCGATTAGTTCAAACCAGCACGACTTCTGATTCATTTGGGCATAATGTTGTTCTTTAGTCTCCAAACACCAGAAGCACATCTTTATGTATAAAATAGGCACTTCCGTAATTTTTACAGTTTTGTGGCATGTCATTTGTTATTCAGAGTCTTTCTAGATTATCTTATTATTTCAAAATTCTAGAGCCTTCTTCAATGAAAGAAATTGTTAAGGAAATCTTCAAGACCATAGTTGTTTTATTTAGAGATGGCATTTAAGAGGTGAGATGTCATCTCTTAAAGGATCCTTTGAGAAATTTTTGTTGTTGTTTTGGAAAAAAAGAAAGGGAGACGCTAGCATATACTTTTGATTCCTTTCCATTAAAATACTACAGTGTATTTATTTGCAAAGGTGGATTATGAACTTTGTGTTCCAGAGACTACTGGAAAAATTCTTTACAGCTTGTTCATGTCAGTCTTGTGACCATAACACCATTAAGAAATGCTCAGCCCAGCCCAGGGTGAGTGTAGTAGTAACTCTTCTTTTTTTCCTTTGGTACTGGCTAAATTTTATATTGATCTCGTTTAGTTGTTTGATTATTGGATGAAACCAATTTTATAGGCTGATTTTATAGGCTAATTAGCCAAATGGAGGTAGAATGACCATAGTTTTGTAGAATATTGTAATTTAAGTTGAGCCTGCTGCAATGCTTGGAACAGAAATAAAAGCCATCTGCTTTTTGCTCTTCACGCTGTCAATTGTGTTCTATACGTTTCCCCCAGGTCCCCAGGGATGATTTCTTGTAAGTTTACCTGGAAATGGAGCATATGCACTTCTCTAAAAAATGTTATACTGCTGTTGCCTGTAAAGTCTTGAGTGGCGGGGGTTGGGGGTCAAACTTCATTTCTGTGACATTCACCACAGCTTCAGTGTTCTTCACAAAACCTTAGACTGCTTGTCCACCCTCCTTTATGATGTCTAGCTGAGCTGGGGACCTCTCTCTGAATGACTGGGATCAAGCCACATACACCTCCAGCCTCCCCATGGCGATGTCCTTGCAGGGCTGTGCCCACACTGAGGTTCAGCTCCCAAATTTAAAACAGTGTCTGCAGAATACAATAGCTCTGGAATTAGTGAATTGGAATGACAGTCAACCTCCCTGTGCAGTGAGAGATTAGGGTGGCCATTTTTTTCCCTGGTCTCTCACAGTTTCTTCTTTCCTAAATTCCATCTAAAAATGTCATCTCCTATACTGTTACAAACTGAAGAGAAAAATGAAAAATTCAGACCGGGTTGAACATTTATTGCTTGTATTTTGTGTCTTTAACATCACTTTCAATAGAGCATTTCTAAACTAAATTAACTTTGAATGTTCGAATAAAATATTCTGATTTCTAAGCTCTTCTTTTAAACAAGGCTGGATTTTTTTTCTAGGTCATATTTTCCTACAAAGGGGTTTGATTTTAGTAAATTACCCTTTCTTGACAGAATCAACAAGGAAAAAAAAAAAATGATTTTTTTTCTGGCCACTTCAGTTTGGCACACACAAATGAAAACAGGACTGTGGGCACACACAAGTGTGCTGCTATGAATCAACAGATTGTATTTGGTATAAACCACTGCATGTTTACATTCTTTTTACATCTCCAAACAGCCTGTTTCTGAACTTTAATATGTATGAAGGAGTAAATATCAGAATCTGACCATGTGGTTACTGGTGTGGATTGTGGCCAGCATCAAACAATCAATGCATACAGCATGCAATCCACTGCTGTGAGTTAAAATTTCTTTTCTCCTTCTTTTGTTGTGGAAAGGATAAGTTGCTGCCCCTTCTTGTACAAGCCTGGCTTAGTCACTCTGATCCAGGCCAGCGAGAGGCAGAGCCCAGGTACTTCTTCCTCTCTATTCTCCCTGCAGTCTTGAGGATACGAACTCATCTGCAGTCAGATTTAAAGCACAAGTCTTTCATTTGTCTCTCCTCCTTTATCCCACTTACTATAGCATGAGTCAAATTGGATATAGTAGCTGTCTAGAACTGGGTGAACCAATGCCTCTGGGCCTAATTCTCTTTCACTCCACATAAAGTCATGTATAATGTTTTGTTGGAAGGGTGTTTGAGGTTTCGTTTTTAAAGTGACCTAGGTATAAAATGGTATGAGATTACAGTGTCATAGACGTGAACCCAGTCTGTGTTGTTGGCAGTGACCAGGTGAACTAGTATTTTCTAAATGTTTCAATATTTATATGCATTTTTACACTTTATACGATATTCTAATATAGCAATAATTTTAAGGCTAATGCATTTTAGTGAATGATTTGAAGCAGCACATAAAGTCACAAAACAGTTTCTATTAAGCTTCCCTGTTTTCAGACCTTTAAAATTTTCACTGTTAGAATAGCTTTTCTGGTTTTGATCTATGCCAAAAGCAGATTTCTTGGGTTTTGTTGAGGAACAGTGGGAAAAAAAGAAATTACATCTTTGACCTATAGACACTACAACTAAAATTCTAAATGGTTGATATGAGGCTTGAAGTGTCCCTTGAATAGAAAACTAGACAGTCACATACTTTTTCGAAGAAGCTTTTCTTGCAGGTTGGCTTTTCTGCTTTTCTGCCTGAATTTCCACGTAACTATCTTATTGTTTAATTGCTGCCACTAAGTTATTTCTTCTGGCTAACGGCCATTTCTCCAAGTTCCATGCCCTTCTCTATCACAAAAAAAACCCTTTTCTTCATTTCATTGCCAAGATTTTAAGCATACTGTCTTTACCCCTTATTTCTTTTGTAGTAAGAAATGCCTTGATGTTTAGATCTAATTATTTAAATCAGGACTCTCCAACGTATATTAAAGTGATCAAAATGACATTGCTCATTTGGATGTACAAAAGACATAATTTGTGGGATGGAGATATCTTGAGAGTCCATATAGTGATCTCCAAAAGCTGACTAGTAATAATGATAACATGCATATCCTGTGGGGCTGCTTGAGCACCTCTTCCTGGCACAAGCATTTTCTAGCTTTTACAGGGGCCCAAAACATTGTTTCATGATTGGCATTCTTTTCATAGCCCCAGTCTTTCTGTCTCACTCATAGTTCTGGAATTCCCCTGAGCTGCAGTGCTGCATGTTTTGCTGTTGCACTGTGCACATCTGCACAGACTACCAAAAATTCATAGGTGGGTGTCTTTGTGTTCTTCTCACCATTGAATATAACATTAGCTGACACGATCAGCAAAAGCTTGAATATTAGGTCTGCCACTCTGACAGCAACCATACAGTGAGCTGGGAGAGAGTCTGGGAGCACAATCTGAAAAGCTGTCTTGCATAGCTCCTCACCACCTTTTCAGTTTCTGTGTCAGGTATAATGTAGCTGATCTCAGGACAGTTATTTGTATTTCGGACAATATTTTAGCAATAAATCTGACAAGAAACTTGTTCCTCTTTAGACAGCATTCCTTATCTATAGCCTCGGCTCTAGTTATTACATATCTTATTTGCATATCCAAGAATGATTATCCACTTTCTGTTGTTTTTTTGTGTTTTTTTTTCAGGTGCTTTATAGTATGGAATCATCTGTTTCATCAGTATGCAGTGTGATTCATTCTTCAGTTCATTATCCTTTAATAATATATTATTACATTAATTGCATTAGTTGTGATAACAAACATTACTGTATCAATTCTTGCCTTCCTTTTCTTTTGAATTAAAAATGTTGAAATGTTTTTCTGCAACATACTAATACATTGATTAGTTATCACCTTGACAGATTCCTTTAAACTTTCATGATTATGAGCAGCTGCTTAAATTACAATTGGGCACCTTTCTCCATTTTCCTATTGCCTCTCTGCCCAATCCCCTTTTTTTTCCAAGTAAAGCAATTTGGGTTGCTGCTGCAAGACTGAGCATTGCAAAAGACTTCCACACATAACTCCTATTATTGATTTATTTTTATAAAAATATTAATCTTCTGTCCAACACAAGAAGGGCTTTAACTGGAACATAGGTTCACAGAAGCATTAGAGGTAGAAGTATCCATTGAAGCAAACATTACTGCAGGTGTTCAGGTATTCTTCAGTCATCCCAATCAGAGACAGGAAATAGTATTGGCTCGTGTTGCGATTATTAATTTTTATTATTGTTAATAATCGCAGTTTTCTGGGAATATTTCCCTGGGGTTTGTTTGGATGTTCGGTCAGCAAGATAACTACACAAAATTGCTTACAAACTGAATTAAACAGCTTAAACAGTCAGAACTTAGGAAACAGGGACCCTAATAACAAAGAGGAATCCTAACCATGCCTGAAAATACTCACAAAAACGTGACAGATAAAAGATCTTGTCCTGAGGAACGGAGAAGAGAAGGGGTTTTGCCTTTGCTGCTGTTGCAAAAATGCTGTGATGCCGCAACGCCGCACGCTGCACACATGTGGCCGCTGCTGGATGGGGTGAAGAGATGTCTGTTCCTCCCACGGAGGCAGCGGGAGAGAGAGAGCAATGGCTGATTGCCTCCCCTTAAATACCCCATTTCAAAGGGTGGAACTGACCAATAGGCAATTAGCGTCCATTGTTTGGCCAATCGATTCAAAAGTCCTGCGCCCAGGGGTGGATCCTAACACCTTGAGGGACAGCATGGGTCATCTGACTTGTTCATGTGACTTGTCCATGCGGCACAGGGTTTTCTCATTCAAACTCCCGCTGCTTGCTCAATCCTTCAATACTCCTGGACCTTGTACAGGAGGAGGAGAGCAGGGGTTTGAACTAAATCTGGGCAGAATTTATGCCCTACCAGGACAGCTCGCATGTCTTTGAAGACTCACAAGTAAACAGATCTGTTTGATGCTGACCTCTAAGCAAATTACTGGCCAATCAAACAAGTTCCCTCTATAGAACAAATATTGTAGAATAATTGTGGTGAAATAATTGATCAAATAACCCTGATATTGTCTATGTAGGAAAGAAACTAAACTTTTCCTAAATGTTTTGTTGTCTTAAACTGTATCTTTAGCTATGTTGCCTCTCTTTTTTTTTTCCACCTTTCTCTCCCTCTATGATAATCTAAATGAATCTATAGCAAGGACTGCAGCCAAACCCTGCTTACCTGAGTCAAACATTTCCATTTACTTTGCAGCAATGCAGTTAAGAATATCATAGATGGGATTAGACGGACAAATAGAGAATAAAGCAGGGTTCAGCTGGTCAACACACTTATCATCCAGCCCTCAAGTAATTGTCCCTGAATTTCTAAAAGAGCTAGCTAAAAGGTTTTGCATGATTTTTTTTTCTTTTGACTTTTTTTTCATCTCTAGTTTTATTCAGGCACTCAGTATCTATGCCAATTTGGAGGTCTGTTTGCTTACTAGGTTCCTTTCAATGTACACTCTCCTGCAGTGAGCTTGCCAGCACACAGACAATTACAGGCTTGAATTTACCAATCTGTGTCTTCTATCCTTGAATCTAGCCCTGAGTATAGGATGTCACTGGTCTTATGCTCAAAGTTTTAGGCAATTTATAATTCCTAGGAAGAGGCAATCATTTTTTCTTCGTGGGTCTTCAAAATAAACCTAATCTGAAGCTCAGTTGGAGACTTGTGAAGTTGATAAAAGTTATCAAAGAGAAATGTGAGCTGACAGCAGAATTGTTGGCCTGGTGTCCACCTCTTCATCCTATTCTCTGGTTCATTCCTCTGGTTTTATACCAAAATAGCCAACTAGTTGTGAAGTAAATTCTTATTTTAATAAGCATTAAATAGGCAACATGTAATTACAGAAAATAACAGCTGTTATGTTAAGAATGCCAGTGTAATTAATGGATCTTAAAACTGCAATTACAGCTTTTTCATTAAGACATCAAATACACTAAAGGATTCTTGTTTAATTCACTTTTTTTGGCTCTTTTTGCAATTCCCATCTTGTTTGCATCCCTAGTGAGTACAGTTTTGTGCATATCTTTATGAATTGAATTTATTATACAGTACTCTGGGCAACCTGATCTAGTTGAGGATACTTCTTACTGCAAGGTGGGGGGGTTTGGACTAGATGACATTTAGAGGTACTTTCCAACCCAAACCATTCTATGATTCTATTTGCTGTAAGTTGAGTGAAGCATTAGCCAGTGATACTACCATAGTGTCACCAGTGGTTGCTTTTATATCTCCTTAATTGCATGTGGATCAAGTTCCAAGAACCATGTTAGAGTCCATTGCTTTCAAGGAAGGCATTCTTCCAGAACACGAGGATCTTGCCAATTACAGTTGTTCTCTTTAAGTGGGACAGTGAAAATTAATGGAATTTTCCTGCCAACAGGAACCTATTGGCTTGATAACACTGGAAAAAAAAATCTGTAGAGAGTTGTTCTGCATTATGTCTTAATCTATGGCAATTAGATCACTTACTCTGAAATAACTATAAAGAAATTAAGCTTTATTTATTGTTTACTGAGTAAATCTTCATGATGTCATATTAAAGAAGTACTTTTGGCATCAATCTGACGAAACTGAATTCATTATTCACAATGTAATTCTTTGCATGGTGTTTGAAAACAGCGCTGGTTTGTTGGTTTTGGTTTGGGTTTGGTGAGGATTAAAAAAAGAATCTGTCAACCTTTCAGCTATAGTAATCTTGTAATTGTCTCTAGTAATGGCATCCATCAGATCTCGATCATTCAATTGGTAAAACAAAAGTGACCATATTGATGTTGTGCCTGAAATACTTTCCCAAGACTAAAGAAATTAAGAAATTAAAGAAATGCCAGCTGTGAGCAACCAGGGAATACTGCACCTTCCTAACCATTCCAGCTGCAAATGAGCAGTATTCCTTCCAGACCTGAACCAAACTGCTGTGAGTGCTCTGAGCAGGCATGGGAGCTGTATAAATTTACATTAGAGCCTATTGTGGACTGGTACTTGATGGAACCTTATACATCAGAGAGGGATTGCAGAGCATTATGAGTGCATGATAAATGCAATAATAATTAGATGCATCCCTCAAGGACTGATTTAGACAGCTATAGAATTGTTCCTGGATAATTCACCAGGCTAGTTTTGTTGCTTTTCCCATAATCTGGAAGGATCACGAGCAACCAATTTACATTTTAAAGAACTGAGAAATGTAGTCACTAGTGTCAGCATAATTATTAGCAATTCTTATGGTAATTAATAACAGTATTTTTTTCTACTAATGGATCCCACCCTTTCAATTAGCTGAGCATGAGAGGAAGCTCTCTTGGCAGAAAAGAAAGAAGAAAAAGTGTTCTTTGGTTTAGTTTGCTCATAAGCAGCCCTATAGGGGACAGAGTATTATGGCAGAAAGGGAGCTTGTAACAGGCCAGCCATTGCTGTTGGTCATTTGTAACTGGTCTTGTTACTGTCTGATTTTTTTCAGCAATTGCATAATGTGGTGACATCATTAGCTGGAAATAACTTTCTCTAACATGCATTTTGCTTTATGTTTTTATTTCTTTATCAGACGGAAGAAAGACTTTTGTGCCCCAAAGCTGTATTTGCTAGTCTAATAGGGCCTCACTCTCTGCCTGCAAGCAGGTTTATAACAGGAGAAAATTGATTAAAGAGATCTGTTCACATGAAAATTCCATTCTGCTTCTTTGGAAAGCAAAGACCCATGTTTAACTTTCTTGAGCTAGCACCTGAGGGCAAAGCAAAGGACAGCCAAATCAGATATCAGTCACTTTGACTGTGGAGGTTAGTACCTGAAATGACCTCGGTAATAGTAGTTTTAGGGAAAGCAATGCTCATAACAAGGGAATGTTGAAGACAGTATTGGCTAAAGTGGGCACAAAGATGTGCCTGTGAATGCCTTTATGAAACACACTACATGGTCTTCAGCCTCATCTACTAGTGTTTTCATGGGTTTTCTAGTGTCATTGAAGAATTGTCACACACTGCAAGGGGTTTCTTGTGGGCTTGAACTACAAACCCTTTGTGTCTTGCACAACGCCCACCTCAAGAACTTCTGCTTCACATGAGCAACTGTTCTATACGAGTGCTTATGCAGCCCTACCTCTCACATGCTCCATGGCATGATTTAATTGGTATCTTACTGACTTAGCTACTACTTCAGAAGATGAACCACTCTTTTAGACAATTCAAAACCCATGAATTCACATCATTGTTCTTAACTTCTTTTGTATTCATCTCACCAAAAAAAGAGCCTCTTCTCAATGAATCCAAGTGGACTGTGATGGCACACATATACAGAACAGGTTTTCTGAAGAATAGGTTGGATGCTGCCAACTTCTGAATCATTTATCAGAGTATTAATCAGCCATGTGACAGTTTTCTGCTGCAAGTTCAGCCTTTGTCGTCCTGAAATATTGAAACTAGGGAGATTTAAATACTTTGCAAATACACTCCTGGTCATGGGGAAAAATGAAAAATGCCAAGCTCTGTTTAATGATGTTGAAGGAATTTTGACAGTGTAGCCAAGTGTCTGATGATCTCACCCTGAATTTCATGTGTTTCCAGTGTGCTTCCCAGAAATGGGCTGGGTGCTATTAGCAGTATTCTGTGTTTGAGGGACTTGATGGATTGGCACATTTTATTTACTGCTGCAGCTAGCATCCTGATTAAATAGGTGTCTTTTAAAAAGCAGTTAACAGGACAAGGTTGTATTGAGAGGGTTGCCCTTTTTTTTCCCCCCACTCTTTCCTTTTAAATTCTTTCTTCCTAGCTTGCACACACACACACACACCCCTCCCACTTCCCCAAGAGGCCATTTGACAATCTGACTGCTGTAATGGTGGTTAGGAGCATTCATTGTTAGAAAGTTTTGTAGCTCTCATTCTTTGTTTTATAAAGCTATTTGCCCTCCTTGGAGCTCAGTCACACTTAGAGGAGGAATTCCATTTGCTTTTTATCATGGCTAAAAGTCACTCAGTTCCAAATTTCCTTCTGTTCCCCAATTAGAGATAGAAAAATCCAGAATTAGGTATTTATTGCATACAAGGTCTCCAAAGCAAAATACTCAAACTCAGGTGCTTCCAAGATTACATCAGACACTTTTACTGTAATGTATGTCAGAAAAAGCATGTGTAATTGTTTTTAATATAGCCCACATCTCTATTTTTCCTTAAATAAATAGTTCCCACACAATTTATTGTCAGAAAGATATGGAAGTGTGTCAAAGAAAATCCTGGTATTTATAAGCTGCTTAAGCAGTATACAGATTGTGGCATATCTGCTGGGACCTTGATTCTTCTTGCACATCAGCGAGATAAAGCTAATACTGAAAGAAATTATTCTGCTGAGAAAAGTGGATGTGTTTAACAGAGGTAGCTGAAGTTGTACTTACCACATTATCCAGTAGTTGAGATTCTATTTACCTAAACAGGCTTTAGATAAAATAGCACTAAACCATATACTCCTGTTTTGTCTCCTGCACAGAATAGATGCTGCAGGAGATAACTTCAAATTTAATTTCCAGGTGTTCTGTACAGCCAACAGAGTGCAGAAGAGATAACAAGAACTTTGCACTTGAGCAAAATCCTTTAGGGCTATCTGATTTAATAATGCAGAAGAGAAAATAACATTTCCTTCTAGGTTCTGGAGTAATATAAATAGACTCAACTCTGAGTTCTCTAGGCTGTTCTTATTTAGAGTTGTTGAGGCTGTCACAAGTACTTTTTAGTTGAAAAACTGGGTTCGTTTAAAGGGAAAGAGAAAAAGACAAATCAAGGGGAGGGATAATATTTCTACTGTGCAGAGCAAGGAGGAAAATAAGCCAGCAAACACTTTCACTTCTAAAAACTTCATCTATTCATATCAGAGGTAACTTACTTTATTTTCCAAGGGGAAAAAAAAAATATTTGTTAAAAGACTTGAACATTAAAAATCTGTTCATAACTTTTTCTGAGGGAGAGTAGGACAATACTATTACAGATAGCTCCTGACACTTGCTCCTGGCTTCATTCTAAGGTCTCCCACAGGCTACATATCATGTAATAACATAGACTTTTCCTGCTTTTATTGTTCTGCTCTTCACTTCTTTATTTCTCATCCCCACTCCACCCCAAGTGTTCACCTGACTCTTGAGCCATAGCAGATTTAGAAAATATGGCCCTGAGAATTCGGATATAAGCTCAGAGCTAAGGATGAGCCCATCTCTCTGTCCATGCTTCCCCACAGCACAATTTAAATTACACTTGCAGCTCTGAGTAAAATTGCTTGTGTATGATGCCTAACGTTTCTCTAAGAAAGAAGGTACTCATAGATGATAGTGCTGCAAAGGCTTAGTAGGTGCTTACAAATGTATCTTATCACAAAGCCCAGTGTGATTTGAAACCTGCCATTATCCTAAGTGTTTATCGGTTTGGGATGATTTTAGACCAGGTTCTCAATGAGCACTCAGTGAGTTAGTTGTGGTGGGACTCTCTGGGTGAGAAAGTTGTCTTTATATCTATGAGCGCAAGCCTAAGCTACATCATCTTTAAAAAAGAAATACTGAAACCAGGAACCAGTTCCTTGAGTAGGAATGATAAAATAGTTTTCAGGGCAATTTCTGAGAGTCAGACTTTTGAGGATCAATTTTTTTTATGACCAAAGATGTTTCCTGACATGTGAAAAGCTCTGCCTAACTCAAGTCCCTGCCCCACCAGTGGTTTGAATGGGGCACAAAACTGTTTTCCTCCCCACCTACCTCCGAATCCAGGGGTTTGGATTGTGGAAAGAAGTAGGTGCGAAGTTCCTTCCCCAACCCCTGTGGGCTTGAACAGGGAAGGAACAAATCGGCCCAGCATATATGTGTATACATATATATATGTATATGGCAACTGGGTACATTGTGTAGTCAGACCTTGAGGAGGATCTTGAGGAGCATCTGGAAGAACAGTGATGAGAAAGCACAGGGTCCCCACTTTTGGACTGCCACATCCTGACTTCCTGCTGCAGGGACCTGCCTCTGCCATAAACGGCTGATGATAGTGGGAACACGACCAAGCAGCCTGGCTTTTCCCTGCGTTGTACCATGATCTTGGCCTGTGGAAGCCATGTCTACAGTCATCTTGCACTTCGGCAGGTTTACTTGTATTGGACTCTCTGCCACGTTGACCCACTGCTGGATTAGGAGGGATCTCTTTACAGTGAGGGTGGTGAGACACTGGAACATGTTGCCCAGGGAGGTTGTGGCTGCTCTCTCCCTGGAGGTGTTCAAGGCCAGGCTGAATGAGGCCTTGAGTGACATGTTTTAGTGGGAGGTGTCCCTGCCTATGGTGGGGGGTTGGAACTGGGTGCTCTTTGAGGCCCCTTCCAACCTAAACCATTCTATGATTCTATGATTACAATTCACAGTTCCAGACACTGCTGCAAAAGACACTGCTGCAAAGGAGCCAAGGGACCATCACGAAATTCCTACTCTACCACTATGAGTAGCACAGACATTCCCTAGGGCTCCAGGCTACCTTTTATTTGTAAGTGGGACAAAGCTGTTTTGTGGCTAAATCTTTTCCAGTTTTCTGATTTTCTTAAATTACTAACTCGCCTATAAGCATCCTTGTGAAGATTTTTCCAAACAAATTAGAACCCAAATTTAGCTAGTTTGCATATATACATATATTTAATTCCTGCCTTGTTGATTGCCCTAACCAATTCACTTATTTCAATATAATGAGGAATTACTACCTTTGTGTGGCAGAGCAGGGCACTGCCCCACCAGAGGTTTGAATGAGGTGTGAACTGTGGCAGGGCACACCCAGTCCACTGCCCCACCAGAGGTGTGAATGGGGCAGGAAACGGTCTTCCTCCCTCCCCACCTCTGTCACCAGAGGCTTAGTACAATAGGTGTGAAGTGCCTTCTCCCACCCTCCGTGGGCTTGAACAGGGAGGCGACAAATCACCTCAGTATATATATGGCAGCTGGACAGATTGCAGTAGGACTTGCTTGGACTTCCAAGGACTTGCAAGGACTTGCTTAGACCTTCACTGGGACCTGCACGGACCTGCACTGGGACCTGAACACGGACCTGGAGACACGAACCTCGCACGGACTTTGAGACAGTCTCCCATCTGTAAGTAGGGCAAGTTTCATGCCCAAACCTTTCCATTTTTCTGATTTTTCCTGAATTACAAGAAAAGGCATCATTGTGAAGACTTTTCCCGACCGAATTAGAACCCAAACTTAAACTAATCTACACACAGATTGTGGGTGGGGCTTTTGGAAATTATAAAAGCTACACAATTTATAATTTCAGCCTCTTCAATAGCCCACAATCAATACACTTTGTGCTAACGTTAAGTTTTAAAAGTATAATTTAGATTTGTTTAATATGGTAAATCAGTTATGCATCCAACTTCCAACATGCTTATGTGCATAAATGGTGTCCCTGATATTCTGTAATGACTGCTTTATTCCTGGAAAAGAAGACATGTTATATTAATGTGAAAAAACTAATCCTTTCCAATTATTTTTTTTCATTTTCACCATATTCAGCATAGGCAGGATAATTAACATACAGAAAGGCATCGTATAGTTGACCAGTTAACTTCAGATAAATGTGTTCTGGTAATTATTCCACATACAGCAATGTGAATACTAGATTAACTTTTAGGAGTGGATTTTATGTATCTTTGAGTTCAAGAAATTTAAGATTAAATAAATTGAACTTTAGCTGAAGTGTTTTTATCAAACCTCCAGGCCATTTTTCTCTCTGCCTGAACATGGAACTGCGTGAGCCAGTGCTGCTTGTATGTAGTCTGAAATTCCCGAGCATCACCTTTTGCTGTTGAATTGCATACAAACCAGGAAAGATGTTCAGACAGACCTGTGTGTCTTTATGAAAACAGTCAGTTACATTTACTTTGTATTATTTTCACGTTGCATGTCCTTTCAGACAAATACTTCTGAAAATCATTCAAGACTGCTGAATTAATACCAGAATCAAATTAAATTAATAGCTAGTAGTTCGATACATTTCAGACATTAATTAAATCTTTAAACACCTGCCTGCTGGTGTCTGTCACCCAAAGACTGCTTTCCATGTACAAGTGGCTGACTTTCTGACACCACTGTCACCAAGATCAAAATTTTGTATGTGCCTTCATTTGCCCATGCAAACCTATTAGCTAGATTGTAAGATTTCTGCACTTATGTCATCAGTTTATAAATAAGCAGAGAAGATTGATATACGTTGAGATCCAGTTTGAGGAATAATAGTAATTGTAGTTATGCACACTTTAGAATCATGAACTAAAAACGGGCAGCTCTGTCAGCCTAGGAAATACCTATCTACTGTCCAACTGTTCAGAAGAATATGAAGGAGGAATGAAATTTAATGATATCCTTGTGGAGACACCAAGTTCCCAAACTGCTCTCATGTCTGCTGTAGTAGAGAGAAAAATATCTGGAACCCCTATTTAAGAGGGCCATAATAGTTGACCTGTATGTTTACATTGCCAAGTAACCCCTCTTTAGTTCTGCATTTACACAATTATTTTGATGGATATTAACTTTTGCAGTTGTGGGAACTTAATTTGAGGAACTGTCAGATCTCATGAGCTCTCCCTGTAAATGGACATTGACATTCCAGCCCCTCACAGATTAGTCATTAGTTGATAAGAACTGGTTGTGTTAAATACAGTCTTCCATAGCAGGTGTCCCAAGGTGCTTCATCTCAACTACATAAATTCATCTTCATCCTATGAAGTAGACTTAGAGAGGCTAATATAAACTGCTGTTGCAATGAGCTTTATTAACGGCATTAAAATCAAAATGTTTCCAAGTGCTATTTAACAAATTATGTGCTACATCAGACTCGATACCAGGCATCCATGACCTGCAAAACATCAGTGAAAACTTATTTTTTCAAAATTTGTTTTTTGGAAAGTAAAACTTTTTCAAAATACATTATCCTGTATCTTGAAAATACCAAAGGACACATTGGGCTGCCTGAATGTAACAAGCAGCTTTCAGACATATCAGCTTTCACTCTCATGAAGATTTGATGGAATTAAAATCTGTGCTACAAAAGCTCTTTGATCAAAGAACCATTTGTGAATTTTACAGTCATGTGTCTCTAAGTTGTTGTGTCCAGCTCATCGTAGTCTGGCATTGCAGTCCACTTCTGACAGCATTCTGCTATTTCCTGCATGCATCTAGCATGCTGATCGGAAGGCCAAGTAATAAGTTTCCCATAAACTAGCTACGCTAGTGGAACCCTGGGAATACTACAGTATCTTCTGAGACCATGTTTACTATGGGGGTTGTTTCTAACTGAGATCTATTACTATTGTTAAAAAAAAACAAAACAAAAACTTCTAAATAGAATTTTTGTTTCAAACTTTGCAGAGGTTGTTCATTATATGTGAGTGTACGAGTGAAAGATTACTCTAATGAACGTCACATGCCCTTGATTTACCTCCTTGGTTTTAGTCTTTTACTACTGAATTACATCAAGAAAATCTGTTCAGGAGCAAGCAGGAAATGAAGCAGCAACTAGTGACAAAAGAGGCATTTGGGAAAATATATCAAAGCCCTTTCAGGAAATAGAACAGTGATCTTGCTCAAGAAATGTTTGCCTGCCTGATTCTAGTGAGGTGAACAGCCTTGGTGGGTTGGTTGGTTTGTTGTTTATTTCCTATCCCTCTACAAAGTTGGAACATAGAGCTGTACTGTATCCTACCTGCGCCATGCTAACAGATCAAGTGGAGCAGGGTTTAACAGATAAAATTTGATAGGTGGTGCCATTTAGACAAACCAGTGTTAGAAAACTTTGTAGGTCTAAAGTTTATTACATTTCAGAGTGTTTTCAGAAGATGGCATAAGCTGTCATTTTGCAAAGTACTATTTTGAATCACAGATTCGTTCAGATTGGAAAAGACCCTTGAGGTCATCAGGTCCAGCCACTAACCCATCCAACAGAGAGAGTGACTCAGATGCCTCCCTGGCCATCCTGTTCCAATGCTTGACTACTCTTTGAGTGAAATTTTTTTTCCTAATGTCTAGCCTAAACCTACCCTGGTGCAGCTTGAGGCCATTCACTCTTGTTCTATTACTAATTACCTGTGAGAAGAGACCAACACCTACCTCTCTATATGGTTCTTTCAGGTAGTTGTAGGATGATAAGGTCTCCTCTCGGCGTCCTCTTCTGCAAAACAAACAGTCACACTTCTCTCAGCCACTCATTCTCTAGGGCCTTCAACATCTTAGTTGCTCTTCCTTGCGCCCACTTCAGCACATTAATGTCTTTCTTGGCTACCTGGGCAAACTGCTGTCTCAAACTTAGCGGTTTGTCCATCAGAACCCTCAGATACTTTTCTTCTGGACATCTTTCCAGGAACCCATCCCCAAGACGGTAGTGTTGCATGGGCTTGTTGTGGCTCAAATGCAGAACATGGCACTTGGCCTCGCTGAAGCACATACCACTGACCTCAGCCCAGTGATTCAATCTGCCTAAGTCTCTCTGTAGAGCCTTCCTACTCCCAAGCAGATCAACACTCCCACTTACCTTGGTGTCACCTGCAAATTTACTAATGGTGCATTCTAATTCCTCATCAAGTTCATTGATAAAGATATTAAACAGAAGTGGTCCTAACAGTGAGCCCTGAAGAACATCACTTGTGACCGGCCGTCAGCTGGGTTTAATTCCATTGGCCACCACTCTTTGAGCCTGTTTGTCCAGCTGGTGTTTTACCCAGCAGAGTGTACTGTCACCCAAGCCATGATCAGCCACTTTTTTCATGAGAATTCCATGGGCAACAATATCAAAGGCTTTCTGGAAGACCAGGTAGATAAAAGCCACAGTCTTTCCCTTACCCATTAGGTGGGTCATCTTGTCATAGGAGGTCAGGTTTGTCAAGAAGGACTTACCTTTCATAAATCTATGCTGATTGGGGCTGATCCCCTGTCTGTCCTCTATATGATATGTGATGGCAATCACTTTCCATGGCACCAACGTCAGACTGACAGTTCTGTAGTTCTCTGGATCTTCCTTTCAGCCATTCTTGTAGATGGGTGGCACATTTTCTACCCTCTAGTCCACTGAGACCTCCACAGATAGCCAGGATTTCTGCAAAAGAATGGAAAGTGGCTTGCTGAGCACATGTGCCAACTCTTTCAGTACTCTTGGGTGTAACTAATCTGGCCCTGTAGACCTGTGTACATCTAATTGGTGTAGCAGATCACCAACAGCCATTTTAATTGTGATGATCTCATTCAGCCTTCCCTCCCTATCTCCCAGCTCATGGGGTTGGGTGTCCAGGGAACAATTATTTCAACCAGTAAAAGACAGAAGCAAAGTAGGCATGGAGAATCTCAGCCTTTTCCTTATCATAGAACCATAGAATGGTATAGAATGGTATAGAATAGAATGGTATAGAATAGAATGGTATAGAATAGAATAGAATAGAATAGAATAGAATAGAATAGAATAGAATAGAATAGAATAGAATAGAATAGAATAGAATAGAATAGAATAGAATAGAATAGAATAGAATAGAATAGAATAGAATAGGTTGGACTGGACCTCAAAGATTATCCATTTCCAACACCCTGCCATAGGCAGGGATACCTCCCACTAGAATAGATCACTCAGTCCTCATCTAACCTAGTCTTGAACACATCCAGAGAGGGAGCATCCATGACCTCTCTGGGCAACCAGTTCCAGTGTTTCACTACCCTCATTTTAAAGAACTGTAAAGAACTTCTTCCTATCCTTTGCCACCATGTTTCCCCTGCATTCAATAAAGCATAAATATTCCCCCTAGTCCTTCTTTTCTTGTTAATGTATTTGTAGAAACGTTTTTATTGTCCTTAACAGATGTAGCTAGGTTTAGTTCTAGCTGGGCTTTGGCTCTCCTAATTTTCTCCCTGCATAGCCTTACTACATCTTTATAGTCCTCCTGAGAGGCCTGCCCCCTCTTCCAAAGGCTATAAACTCTCTTTTTGTTCCTAAGGTCAAGCTTATAATGTTCCCTTGAAGTGAACATTCTAAGCAATGATGTAAAATGTAAGTATTCCTGGGTGGATTTCAGGTTCATTTTACTAATGGCATGGAAATAAGTCCATGAATATTAATTGCATGAGATGCCTACAGATTTGGTGGAAGAGTTGTGACAGTTGCTAATGCTTTGGGTGCTTTCGGTTCATACTGTATCTGAAGTGCAGCGTGAACGGACACCTTTCAAAAGTGTTGAAATCTAAGATTCTCAGTGGGTGGTTTTAAAGGGTTGCTCTGGCTATTAGATCAGACTTTCATCTGCAGTGGTCTGAGTCTAGAACCTCCTTATGGCACCAAGGTGACAGTAGGATTTGGCATTGTATTTTAAGAAAATGCTGTCACATTCCTTATTTACAGGCAGCCCCAGAATCTATTGCTTTGTGTTTAGGCATCTCTATAAACCACAAAGGACTTTAAATGTGGTCCTTGTAGCCAAAGGCCATTTCTGTTCTTTGGGCCTTACTTCTGGCAAGATGATTTATCAGCACAGACCATTGAAATCAAAAGAGAAAGAGTAGGATCCACCAGCTAAGAGTGTGTCTCACAGGGCTAGATTCATGTGTCTGTGCTACATGTTGCAACTGTAACTCTGCAAAAGTAAATCTGAAGGAGGAAGAATGATGTCCAGGAGTGTTTCTTTGCTCAGCTAACAAGTGAAGGGGGTAATGATGGATACATTAGCAATGTTGAAGTCTGTCAAATCTGACACTCTATCAGTGGTCTTCGTGAGCCCTGCTGGGGTTTTTCCTTCTATGACCAAAGGTGCACATTGACTTTTCTGTGACATTGGCTTAAACCAGAGCAAATAACAATCTTGGTGTTTACATTCAAAGCTCTGAAGCAAATTGGAGGAAGTACAAAAGGGCAAAGTGCTTTATTTCAAAGTAACTAGAACAGTAAAATTTTGTTTGGTTGGAGCATTTGACTAGCATATGGCAAGGAATAAATTTGAAGAATGTTAAAACCTTGTGTGTCAGGGAAGCTGATTACCAGCAAGTGAAGTGTAAGACTTCTGCAGCAAAAACCATAATCCAATCTCTGAAACAGTAACAACTGTGACACTAGTGTAAGTATGATGGTAGATATAATCCCTGCCAGCTTTTGGCCACAGGAGCCATCAGGACCTCACAGAACTCCAGTACCTCTCAGATTTCCAGGGCTGGAAGTGCAGCAGCCAGAAATAATTGGGGCTTTTCCTATTGGTACTTTTAATACATACTAATTTTGAGAGTCAGCAAAATTGTAGAGAAGGCTTGTGAGAAAGGTGTGAACGCGTCCCTGCGGTAGCTTTCTCAATCAGTCAGCAAGCTGCAACTACAACAAGTTGCAGAAACGTCAGGGATGGAGCACTGATGCAGTCATCCACTCAAAACCTTGGAGCATCCTTTTTCAAAGTGGTGTTGCCCTGTAGAAAATGGTTTGAAAAGTAACCAGGAGCACAGGGGGATTTTGAGATTTTAGATAGGAGAAGAACATACTTTTTTCTTCCATTTCAGGTAGCTCAGTGTTTTGTTATCTTAGACTCAGTTATTACATGTTCGGCTCAGAAGAGGTGGGATGAACTTTTCCGTACCATTAACCGAATGACACTTTATTCCTTATGTATTTCTTAAAATATATTTTCCTAAAGCCTTTATAGAGCAAGGGTTGCACTTGTGATAACTCCAGCATGAACTTGGCATGTGCAGTCACATAGTGGTCACACTCACGCAATATTCAAATATTTCTCCACCATCTCCTCTTTTTGCATGCCACCTAGTATGATTTACTGACTCTCCCAGCCCAGCTATGCTGACAGCTCACACACATATTTTGCAAACATCAATGTGCAAAAAAATGAGTTAACAATTCACTTTCATGAATGCATATGGGAAGTTTAAGCATCTTTATAGCTTTCTGCACAGTTAAGAAATAAACCAAGACTTTAGACAAGAAAATTTGTGGAAAAATTAATGTCCAGCTGTTAAAAAAAGCACTTATGAGAAGGTGTAAAGTTAGCACTGGCTCACTGGCTAAGATGACAACAATTGGAAAATTGAGATAACTTGGATTAAATCCAACTCCAGAAAAAAACTTTACTCTTGTGTGTGTTGGTTTGAGCTAATTGGAGAATTTGAGTGAGAAATTAGACTATTGGCTGAGAGAGAGTTAAACAACACAGTGTCACTTCACCAAGTTTCACTGAGACAGAGAAAAAAAAAAATTGTTTTGAGAAATGTTCCCAAAACAAACAAGATTAGCAGAGGGCCAGTCTGGCTTGGGTCTATGCTGGCTCCGGCAGCTTTTTCCTTTGTCTCATGATCTTGCTGGCTGAATTCAGAGAAAAATCACTAAACCTACTAACCTTTTCTCCTACCACTAACTCTCTCTGATCTTCAGCTTATCTGCAGCATCTGAGGTGGTGAGATAAGGCTGGGAAAGGGGGGAAAGGTGGTAGGGGGGTTTGGTTACCCTCTTCTGGGGATTTTGGTCTCCGGGAGGGGTGTGGTGTGTTTATTACCTTTTTTTCTGTATATTTCTGTAAATATCTTTATATCTTGTAAATATTTGCTTGTATATTTGCATTGCTGTAAATATAAAGCTTCATTTATTAACTTCCAGTGTGTTTTTCTGAGTTTTAGCCAGAGTTTAAAAAGGTGGGGGGGCAGGTGACTGCAAACCCACTACATTGTGCCTTAAAGCACACCTATAATAAGGCACATCCTTAGTTGCATTGGTTTTCATGAGGTATAATAATGTATTTGAAGCTTTTATAGAGTTCATTCTGTAAAAATGCTTTTCCACATCAGGAATTTAAAAAAACCAAAACCAACAAACTATGCTCGCATTGCTAGATATTTGTTTTCCTTCCATCATTGTAACATAATACTGTCCCAACCATTCTTAGACTTTCTACTTGCATGTGTGAGGTTCTGCAATGAATTCACTGAAGTCCATTAAATTAATCTGGATTTATGCCCACACTGAGAGACAAGAATAAAAAATATTGCATCTTATTTCTAAGTGTTATTTCTTATCCAAACACAGCCCATGCCTATAAAACTGTGGGGGTATTTTTCAGAAGGAGGGTGCTGTCCATCTGAACTTTTCAGTGGCTCAATGATTCTCCCTCAGTGGAAGGACTTTGACTGGGGCACTGCTGTTGCAAAAGTCAGAGTGCATTTCCCAGCAGAGCAAGCAGGAGAGGAAGCACATTCCAGCACAGCCAGCATCACTAGGCTTTCTCATCTTTTGGATTGGACTTTTCTGGCTGACTAATGACAGCTTGTCTGGCATTGACTCAATGGCTAGTGCAAAATGGATGTATTCCCAGTGTCCTCCAATAATGGCCCATCTCAAAGAAATGTCTTGGCTTACCACTGAGAACAGTGAGCAAATGATGCCTTTCTTGATTATGAGCAAAGAGTTTCCTTTTGCATCTCATATGGAGAAGCCTTGTATTTTTCTCTAGTCATCTTTTAGGGAAATCACCAGAGGAACATAGTCAAAGCAGCTTTTCTCTATGCCAGAGTATCAGATGTGGCCTACTAACATAAATATGGGGTTTGTAGTTAAATGTATAGTAATATTATGTGTTGAAGACAGTATTGTTGACTGAGAGAGGAGGTGAGTCAGCTCAGGAGGTAGGATAAGTGCAGAAACCTTTGAGGTGATGTTAAAGAGTCTGACGTGGTATAAGAAAGGTAATACACAGGAGAGCTAAAAATATTTTCTTGCAGATAAATGTGGAGCAGACATATTGTTAATTATGCATCTTTCAAGCTTGGTTTGCAAATTGACTTCACAGTATATAATCATGACTTATTTAAATACAAATTAGCATTTTACTTTGAATTACCAGTTGGATAAGTCAACGGTGTTTCTGATGTGTTATTGCTGTAGAATCATAGAATGGGTTGGGTTCAAAGTGACTTCCAAAGGTCATCTAGTCCAACCCTCCTGCCATGAGTGGGAACATCCTTCACTAGATCACATTGCTCAGAGCTCTGTCAAGCCTGACCTTGAATATCTCCAAGGATGGCACCTCAAGTACCTCCCTGGTCAACCTGTTCCAGTGCTGCACTACCCTCATGTAAGGAACTTCCTCCTAACATCCAATCTATATCTGCTCTTCTCTAATTTAAAAGCACTGTCCCTCATCCTATCACTACAGGCCTTTGTCAGCAGTCCCCCCCTCCAGCCTTTTTGTAGGCCCCCTTCAGACACTGGAAGGCTGCAATTAGGTCTCTCTGGAGTCTTCTTTTTCAAGCTGAACAACCCAAACTCCTTCAACCTGTCTTCGTAGCAGCTTCTTGTTCACCAGGACTCACAAGTCTTTTTCTGCAGGACTGCTTTCTCTCATTTCTTCACCCAGCCTGTATTAATAATGAGGTTTGTTCCAGCCCAGGTGCAGGACTGTGTACTTTGTCTTGTTGAACTTTATGAGGTTGCATGCACAAGAAGTTTGCAGCACAAGAGATTCCACCTCAACACAAGGGGTAACTTCTTTACTGTAAGGTTTACAGAGCACTGGAACAGGCTTCCCAGAGAGGTTGTGGAGTCTCCTTCTCTGGAGACCTTCAAGGCCTGTCTGGGTGCATTCCTATGTGATCTGTGCTAGATTGTATGATCTTGCTCTGGCAGGGGCGGTTGGACTCAATGATCTCTTTGGGTCCCTTCCAATCCCTAATATCCTGTGATCCTGTGAGGTTCACTTGAGCCAACCTCTCCAGTTTGTACAGGTCCTTCTGGATGACATCCCATGTCTCTAGCATATCAACAGCACCACTCTTAGCTTGATGTCATCTGCAAGACTGATTATGATGATGGTGATGATGATGCACTCAATCCCACTGTCTATATCATTGATAAAAAATATTTTAAATTACTGGGCTCAGTATGGACCTCTGAGAGACACAACTCATCACCAATGTCCATCTGAACTTTGAGCCACTGAACAGTTCACCAATAAATCCATATGTCTCCAACTTGGCAAATAGGATCTTGTACGGGACCATGTCAAAGGCCTTCCAGAAGTCCAGATAGATCACATCCGTAGGTTGTACCTTGTCCACTAATGTAGTCCATGGAGCTCCTGCTTGGCACTTCATGTCTTTTAAGTCACTAATGTGAGAAATATGGACAGCTTTTGACTTAATCTGACTTATAGCGTTAAGTAACTTTCATGCTAGTGAGAATGATTTACTAGTTATTAAAAGTAATTAAAGTAAAAGTTATTAGAAGTGGCACTTTTCTTTTTCCTTCAGATACAGCCAGTCTACTGTTGCTTGAGTTTCCAGGTTTGTGCTCACAGGTCTGTGCTATCAAGTACAGGTGTTTCCCCATGTTAATATGTGTTTATAGCACAAGTAATTGACCTCATACAACACTTTCATACAAGACATACTGTGGGGGGGCTGGATTACTGGTATAGCTGCTGCCAGAATTTTGTTTTACTTATTGTGAACACCCATGGTTTATTCCTGCAGAATCCTACAATCTGCGGGAGTGAACTCATGGTGCATAAGGCTTCCTTTCAAGCAAAAGCTGGTAAAAAGTAAGCATAGAGGAAAATGGACACTTCAGATGTACTCTTTGCTACTGTAAATTTTTTTGCAAGTGTCCAGCTACAGCTATAATGTTTTGTTGTTTGGAATTATTCACCTAACACAACCCAATAACGTCTAGAAGGGACATGTCATTCAGTAGTTCAGTCAAGAATGTCAACAGTCCAGCTAGTTTCCTTGTCAGGTAATAGAGATTACTTGATAGGTTTCCTACACCAACCATATAAATATAAATCTTCAAAATAGTCCACCTGTCAACAGTAGATGTTTCAACCTTGCAAAATGCAGCTTTCCTCCACCTGTTCACTATTCACTTAATGGTCGTGCCCATCTGATGGTAAAGCTCTTCTGTCAGAATGCTCATAAGAAGTGAATACAAAAAAAGCAGTGCAGCAATTTATTAACTGAAATTAACTGGTAGAGCAGGAAAAGCATGTTCTGGGTAGATTTGTGCTTTATTGTTTACCTGCTGCTTGTGTTTCAATTCCACAAATCTCCTGGGATTCTGTATGGTTTATGGTATATGACTCATTGGTCTTTTGACATGAAGCTATTTGATACAAAGATTTTGATTTATAGTTCTCTGAAGAAATGTATGTATAAATAAAAGTTACAGAGGGAGGCAAGTGGCCCTCAAATTGTATTCCTTTTAAGAAGAAAAACAAAGTCTGGTCTTCCAGAAAATGTTGAATAGGATAGGAATAATGGCAGTTACAGAAGTCATCAGAGCATGCCACTGCAATTTGGTATATACAGCCAGAATGAAGGTAGTTAAGATACTTTTTACAAGATATTTACTTCCAACATTAATGAAACAGCAGTGAAACAATCCGTATTTGAAAGTGCTTTATCTATAATATACCACTGTAAAATGTTATTCCTGCTTCTCTTCAGTTTGGCTTAGCAAGCAGGTAGGGATATTAAGCAGGCAAAAGTGACCGAACTTCAGTGTTCTTCCTTTTTTCCTTCCCTTTGGGTTTGCTCTCCATTATTGGTCAGTCTCCAAATAAGGTTTTATAGGAAGTGCCCCAAATGCATTTGCAAATAAATACCTGAAGCTCAGCAGCAGCTTCTCCCCCAAGCTCTACTTAAACATTCTGTAGATTCAGACATAGGAAAATCAAGGAAGAATATATTGAGGATAACATACAGGGGACTGTACCCCAGGTAACCTCTCCTGAGAGTTTCAGCAAGGCAGAGAATTATGTTATCTCCCCACTGCCCTCAAAAAGCCAAGGGCATTTCTGTTCTTAATTTCATTAGTAGAGCACAAAAGGAGCCTCAGAGCTGGGCTGCATGTGGATTGTACAATATCCATCCTTTTTCTTTAAAGAAATGCATTCAGGTATGCATGATTAATTTTTACCTCTGGTGCATCACTTATAGCCACTGACAGCATTTTCCCCTGAAACAAAGTACCTACCGTCTTAACTGCAAAAAATTGGTAGGTATTCAAATGTCATAGAGGCTGAATAGCCCGCAGAACTTCAGTAGCCCAAAATCAGCCATTTGGTACGAAGTCTTTGCTGTCACTCTTTCTAATACCATGCACTTTGTGTTATTGCAAATCAGTAGTTTATCTCAAAGAAATTGCAAGAAAGGCAATGCTACTCCAATTCTGTAAGAGCTCTACTGATAGCTAGCTATTGTTCCACTTTTCTCAAGGTGTTTCAGAATTTCAAAATCGCTGTGGAAAGCATGTAACTGTTTGGGCCAGAATAGTTGAAATTCTGTCCAAATGAGGTAATTTTAATGAGTATGGAGAGACTTGTGTAGTACAGTCTATATGAGACAATTGTGCCAACTCGCTAACCACAAATTATTATAAATAGTCGTTTAATAAATGCAAGTGATAGCTTCTCTCATTTTTGTGTTGTCATTTTCTATCTTAAAACAAAGATCCTGTCTTGAATTCTAACGCCACCATTCAGTAGTATTTATTATGGGTCTGGGAAGTAGGGTTAAGGAGAAAGGGAAAAGCTCATTGTTTCCTGCAGTTGCCAGGTAAGATTTCTTCCATATGTGATTCTGAGTGTAAGGTCTGACCCTGTAGCCCCCAGAGTGAATAACAACATTTTTACCAATCTCAGAAGCACATTATTCAATCTGTAACACTTAGTTGAAAAATACAGCACCTGGTCCTTTAAGCAATTTCTTCAGAGCAGTCACTGGTGTTTCAGTGAGAGCTGTCAAATCACTGTACACAGATTGGCACTGGAAATGCCTGATCCTGTTCCAGGTGCTAAGTGTTAGATTATCCCAGCCATAGGTCTCTCTGGAAATTTAATACCTTGTCTATGCCTCTAACTTTGAGGGATGAGTGGCTGGAGAGCAGCCTGGCAGAGAGGCACATGGGAATAATGGTCAACAGTCATCTGAACATTATCTGGCAGTGTGTCCAGATGGCCCAGAAGGCCGCTGGCACCTTGGCTTGTATCAGGAATAGTGTGGCCAGCAGGAATAGGAATGTAATTCTGCTGAGGCTTCAATTTGAGTACTGCGCACAGTTCTGGGACCCTTCAAGAAAGATTTTTCAGGTGCTAGAGCAGGTCCAGAGAAGAGCAACAAAACTGGTGAAGGGACTGGAAGGAAAGCCTCATGAAGAGAGGCTGAGGAAGATGAGGTTTTTTAGCCTGGAGAAGAGGAGACTCAGGGGGGACCTTATCACACTCTACAACTACCTGAAGAGAAGTTGTAGTAAGGTGGGTGTTGGGCTTTTCTCCTAGAAACTAGTGACAAGACAAGGGGGCATGGCCTGAAGCTGGGCCAGGGGAGATTTTGTTTGGATGCTAGGAAGCACTCCCACATTGAAAGGGTAATTAGACACTGGAATGGACTGCCCAGGGAGGTAGTGAAGTTACCATCCCTGGAGGTGTTTTAGGACAGATTGGACATGGCACTTAGTGGCATGGTCAAGTCAGCATCGTGGTGTTAGGTCATATGTTGGACTTGATGATCTCAGAGGTCTATTCCAGCCTTAATAATTCTGTGATTCTGTGAAATCACACCACGATGTGAATTGTTAAATAAATCAGAGTAGCATGCCTTTCTGTGAGCAGGAAAGGGTTGTTTAACATCCAGCTCTTGCAGGGTGGCACTGTCATGGTAGACCTAAGGGTTAAAATAACCCTGTATGTGTGCTGGCTTGCCAAGACATGTTTTTCTGCCTTCCCTCTGTTTTTGGGGAAGAAGCAATGGCAGGAAAAGAGACAAAAGACCTGGTGCCATGGAGTCTGAGCACTCTGGCTTATATAACTTGTTTTTTTGTCCTGCTTGCAACCCATGGCAAACAAGTTGCATGCACTGACTTTGTGCTAAGCATGTGCTGGGCCTATGCTCTTCCCCCCAGTATAGTATAAGCAAGCCTATGCTTTCACCCAAATATGGTAAAACTTGGCTTCCTGCCACACTGATTGGATAAGCTAATGTCCAAAAGGGTCCAATAAATCTAAGGCATTGGTATTAAAAGCAGATAAGCAGATAACACATCATGCTTTTGCCATGCTTATGCTTTCCCATGCTTCTCGCCATTATCTGTGCCTGTATTGCCTCTAATGCCTTATTATTATTATATAGCAATAAGCTATATTCTGCCCTGGAACCGTTTCGAGTCTTTCCAGGAGCAACTTGAGTAGCCCTCATGCAATTAGCAGCATGAGATACACATGTGCTGAGACACTTAGCAAGATGCCTGCCTGCACCTGCCAGAGCAGCCTGCATCTCCTGAAGATGAGCA
>VWZI01004366.1:0-39947 GCA_013396835.1 Psilopogon haemacephalus
AGAGGAGAGGAGAGGAGAGGAGAGGAGGGGAGGGAAAATGTGATGGAAAGGGAAGAGAAGGAAAAAAGAAAATCGTAAGTAATGAGGTCTGTGACTACAGGTTTGTTGTATGTCACCGAATGAGTGAGCAAGTGACAGACCATCTAAGGACAGAGCAGTCCCTTACTGAAGTGCAAGGTGTTGCAGAGCACCTGAGCAGGGAGGTTAGACTTGATGATCTCAGAAGGTCCTTCCAGCCCCTAACACTGTGAATCTGTGAAGGCCTCCACTGCTGCAGAAAGCAGCAGATTAAAACCTGCATGTGATGCTGCGTTTGCTGCAGGCAGCTAGAATGGACGCTTCAAAACAACTGGTTGCTTGCTGCTATAGAACTTGGAGGATCATGTACAAACTCTTATGCCTTTCAGTGTATTACCATTTTTGTGCTCCCAGCTTGTTTGACTTCCCACTGCAGCACAAGACAGCTCTGCCTTGCCTGGGCAGCAGCCGCCAGCAGCCAAGAAATGGCCATTGCAGCCTCTGAAACCACCTCCTGCCCGCTCCCCAGCGCTATCTTTGTTCACAGAAAGGCAAAAGGGGAGCAGAAGGACATTTTGTTTACTAAAGGTGATAAAAAATGACGAGGCTTGTGAGTGAGTGTGCATGCATTAATGAATGCACTGCAGGTGAGCTGTGCTAATTGGTGTCACCAGCTGCGAGTACAGACTGGGACGTTGGCAGAGCCACTCTCGTACCGCTGCGTAATGACTTTGCTGTGGTTTTACTGCCTCCCCATCTTACCCTGGCTTGCCTTTTTTACATCTTGCAAAAGGTATTGCTAGCCTTGAGTATCTGAATGTTTAAGAAACACTCGACTCCTTACCTGGAAATTTGTTCACCTCAGGATTTAGTGAGCCTACACCCAGGTGTGGAGTTAGTTACCGACTCCAACCTCTGAGCGTTGTCATCCCTGTGTGTGGATGAGCATAGAATCATAGAATCATAGAATCAGTCAGGGTTGGAAGGGACCACAAGGATCATCTAGTTCCAACCTCCCTGCCATGGGCAGGGACACCCTACCCTAGATTAGGCTGGATAAAGCCTTATCCAGCCTGGCCTTAAACACCTCCAGGGAGAGCTGGAGCACCTCTGCTATGAGGACAGGCTGTGAGAGTTGGGGCTTTTCAGCCTGGAAAAGAGAAGGCTTCCAGGAGACCTTATAGTAGCCTTCCAGTATCTGAAGGGGGCCTACAGGAGGGCTGGGGAGGGACTATTGACAAGGTCTTGTAATGACAGGATGAGGGGGAATGGGTTTAAACTGGCAGAGGGGAGATTTAAAGGGGATGTTAGGAAGAAGTTCTTCACAGTGAGGGTGATGAGAGACTGGAATGGGTTGCCCAGGGAGGTCATGGCTGCTGCCTCCCTGGAGGTGTTCAAGGCCAGGCTAGATGAGGCCTTGAGCATCCTGATCTAGTGGGAGGTGTTCCTGCCTATGTCAGGGGTTTGGAAGTGGATGATCTTTGAGGTCTCTTCCAACCAAACCATTCTATGATTCTATGTGGCCCCAACCACCTCCCTGAGCAAGCCATTCCAGGGCCTCACCACTCTCATGGTGAAGAGCTTCCTCCTCACATCCAGTCTGAATCTCCCCACCTCCAGCATTGCTCCATTCCCCCTAGTCCTGTCAGTACCAGACACCCTAAAAAGTTCCTCCCCAGCTTTTCTGTAGGCCTCCTTCAGATACTGAACACATCCAGCATACAACCAAGGCAGGGAGAGTAATTATATGGCCTCTTTTAAAGGCAAAAGTGCTCTCTGTTGGGAATTTTGAGCGTGACACTTTAGAGCAGTAAAATGCCATTGCTAATGTGTGCTTTCAGGGTGATGCTGTATAACCTGCAACCACTGAATGGCATTGCAGATCTATGAACAGCAATCAGTGCAGCTGGGATAGCAAAATAATGTACACTGAGCTTCCCTAGACACAGGATTTTTATACATTAAAAGATATTTAAAAAAAAAAAAAAAAGTCAAATTAAGGAAACGTAGAATAACCCAGAGATTAATTTAGTTTAGGCTTTAATCCAAATCCTCTTACTCTTTCCCAGGACAAGGTTCAAACAAAGCAAAAGCTAAATGTAATAATTGCTATTACAAGCTGATTTTGAGAAGTGATTACTCTAAGGCCAGCTGCTGCATATCTCTAGGAGAAGAGGATCTCCAGCATCTTGCTGTATTTTCCTGCTTACCCACAAGATTCATTCATGCTGATGTCCCAGAGCAATGCCTGCAGAGTCTGCATTGTCAGAAATTGAAGGCATCTGTGCAGATATTGGGGATATCTTATTTTCCTGACAGCCTCAAGCATCCCTCAAGAGGCTCCCTAGAGATACCAATCCAGCTGATTAGAGCTTCTGCATTTTAACCCCCCAGATACTGAATCTGTCCTGATGCATGTGATGGGGCACTGCATCCTTACTGAAGCTTCCCACCCCTATCTGCCAAGAGGCACAGCAGAACCATAATGGAATCTGGTGGATGGAAGGAGCATGAAGAGTGATCCACCAAGTCCATTGCTAGCAAGAGGTTTACAGACCCTGCTGGAAGTGTGGGATATGCCTGGAGGTGTTCAAGAAGAGAGTGGATGAAGCACTTAGTGCCATTGGATAGGGCTGGTTCTAGGGAAAGGTGTCCCTGCCTATGTCAGGGGATTGGAACTGGATGACCTTTGAGGTCCCTTCCAACCTAAACTATTCTATTCTATTCTATTCTATTCTATTCTATTCTATTCTATTCTATTCTATTCTATTCTATTCTATTCTATTCCATTCCATTCTATTCTATTCATGGAGAGGGCAGAGCAAGTGAGGCTGGGCAGCATGGAGTCTCCAGGCATGCAATGGTACATCTCACCCAGCAGACCCAGGAGAGAGGAATGTCTCCCATGGGCCATTCAGCCTGGAGAAGAGAAGGCTTCAAGGAGACCTTAAAGTAGCCTTCCCATATCTGAAGGGGACCTACAGGAGGGTGAGGAGGGACTATTCACAAGGTCTTCTTATGACAGGATGAGGGGGAATGGGTTTAAACTGGTAGAGGGGAGATTTAAATGGGATGTTAGGAGGAAGTTCTTCATATTGAGGGTGGTGAGACACTGGAACGGGTTGCCCAGGGAGGTTGTGGCTGCTCCCTCCCTGGAGGTGTTCAAGGCCAGGCTGGATGAGGCCTTGAGCGACCTGTTCTAGTGGGAGTGTCCCTGCCTATGGCAGGGGGTTGGAACTGGATGATCTTAGAGGTCTCCTCCAACCTAAACCATTCTATGATTCTGTGATTTATAGCACTTTCCACCCACAGATCTGTGTAAGGTCAGAACCCACTGAGTTGAAGCAGAAACGTGGCATAGCTGTACAATAACACCTCCTGTTCATTCAGCTATGAATAGCCCAATATTGCCTTAAGGAAAAAAAAAATACCTTTTTCACTGCAAGAAAAAATACTACAGTAAACAGCACCAGTGCAGATAAGCATGGTTTGCTGATGTATTATTCCTCAGCAGATGCAATCAGATACTTTTCATCTGCCACTAACTATCTGAACACATCAAGACGCCAGACTGGCACACAGCAAAATGTTTTTGTCCTTCTGAGGAATTCCCTACAGGTATCAGAGATGCACTGGAATTTACTTTATCATTTCTTTTGATGAGTGCATGCAGGACAGGATCAAGTAAGTCAGGGCAACATGACCTCAGAAATTAGTTCTTCTGAATGAGAGGATTTTAATTAACTGTGAGCTCTAAATGGAGTTTGGAAATGAGCTCACATACAGTAAAAAAAGACATTCTGGCTATTGTGTCTTTTCAGTGAAAAGAATAGGGGAAGGAGTAGAAAAGAAAATCCCTTTAGAAAGACATGATAGCTGAATAGGTGCCAGGGAAGCTTGTCTGTAGGTGCTTATCAAGTCTGACTGACACTGAACTCATAAATATTAGGGTTCTTTCCTTCTGCTTTTGTGGATGCTGTCAGTTGCCATATCAAGAATACTTCTAAACATGTTAGTACATAATATTTCAACAAAGCCAAGTGTAAAGTCCTGCACCTGGGTCGGACCTATCCTAAGCACAAATCCAGGCTGGGTGGGAAATGGCTGGAGAGCAGCCCTGAGGAAAAAGACCTGGGGGTCTGGGGTGATGAAAAGCTCAATATGAGCCAACAGTGTGCACATGCAGCCCAGGCAGCAACTGTGTGCTGGGCTGCATTAAGAGAAGCATTACCAGCAGGGCAAGGGAGGGGATTCTCCCCCTTTACTGTGCTCTCATCAGACCCCACCTGGAGTACTGTGTGCAGTTCTGGAGCCCCCAGCACAAGAAGGACATGGAGCTACTAGAACAGGTGCAGAGGAGGGCCACGAAGATGCTCAGAGGGCTGGAACAGCTCTGCTATGAGGACAGGCTGAGCTAGTTGGGGCTTTTCAGCTTGGAGAAGAGAAGGCTTTGAGAAGACCTTATAGCAGCCTTCCAGTATCTGAAGGGAGCCTAGAGGAGGGCTGGGGAGGGACTATTCACAAGGTCTTGTAATGACAGGATGAGGGGGAATGGGTTCAAACTGGCAGAGGGGAGATTTAAACGGGATGTTAGGAGAAAGTTCTTTACAGTGAAGGTGGTGAGGCACTGGAACAGGTTGCTCAGGGAGGTTGTGGCTGCTCCTTCCCTGGATGTGTTGAAGGCCAGGCTGGATGAGGTCTTGAGCAACCTGATCTAGTGGGAGGTGTCCCTGCCTTTGGCGGGGGGTTGGAACTGGATGATCTTTGAGGTCTCTTCCAACCTAAACCATTCTATGATTCTATGGTTCTATGGTTCTACAGTTCTATGGTTCTATGGTTCTATGATTCTATGATTTCGGGCATTTGGCTCTTTTTACTACCATATGATTCTGCCACCCAATAGCCCAATACATTATCTTTCTGTACAGAAAAGTCACACACTTTCTATGCAGATGCCCCAGTGTGTGTGTGCAGTGTTAAAAGAGGAGCACGCTGGTCAGCAAGAGGTGTAGGTAGCACTTTAAAACGCTCAAAAACAAGACCCCTGATGAGTCACTGCCATAAGCACAATCTAGTAGCTGATTGCAAAGCATAACAACATCATTTGTGCCTCTTGGTATTTAGCTGACATGCTGGCTTCTGTTGGGACATGATTCTCAAAAGTCTGAGCTGGTAAGAACCAAGCAGCCCCTGAGAAGCGCAGAGCTGCCTCTAGCTGAAAGCCAAGGAATGAGAAAATATTTGATGGTCTTGCGTTAGTGCTTGGTACCTTCCACAAGAAGGTTCTGGGTGGTTTCCTGGACCTATTAAGGCTTCCTTTTTCAATTAAAATAGGGAGTATATAAAGCTGGCAGTGATAAGACTACCTTTGATGTATCTGCTGCTCCTTGTTCCTTCCCTACACATTTACACTTCCAGGACATCTTGCCCCTGCTTGGGAGGGCTGTTTAGCCTGGAGAGGAGAAGGCTCAGGGGTGACCTCATTGCTGTCTACAGCTACCTGAAAGGAGGTTGTAGCCAGGTGGGGGTTGGTCTCTTCTCCCAGGCAACCAGCAACAGAACGAGGTGACACAGTCTCAAGTTGTGCCAGGGAACAGGTTGGGTATTAGGAAGAAGTTCTTCACAGAGAGAGTGATTGGCATTGGAATGGGCTGCCCAAGGAGGTGGTGGAGTCACTGTCCCTGGAGGTGTTCAGGAAAAGCCTGGATGGAGCATTTAGTGCCATGGTGTAGTTGATTGGATAGGGCTGGGTGATAGGTTGGACTGGATGATCTTGAAGGTCTCTTCTAACCTGGCTCTATTCTATTCTATTCTATTCTATTCTATTCTATTCTATTCTATTCTATTCTATTCTATTCTATTCTATTCTATTCTATTCTATTCTATTCTATTCTATTCTATCCTGCTCTATTCTATTCTATCCTGCTCTATTCTATTCTATCCTGCTCTATTCTATTCTACAGAAAGAAAGGAAAACAAGAATTAAGTAGGTGGGGGAGAGAAGAGAAAACAAAACCTTCTTGCTGCATTAGGAATTGCTTTTGGAAGCTTGGCACTAAAATAAGTAGACTTATGGTGGTCACAACATTGTTTGGGGCAACCCACATCTACCTTGCAGCTGGAAATCTGCAGCACCAACACTGAGGATTTACAAGAATGGTGAGTAGAGACCTGCAGCTCATGGCTTTAGGAAAAGTCTGCGTGCCATGGCTGCTGGATTAGGTGGCAGCAAACTAAATGAGCATGCTTTACAGAGCCAGGTCAGAGCCAGGTCTCCAGCAACGTTTTTAAAACCCTTATCCTACTCCTCAGGATGAAGTCAGCCCCAGCTGTGGCACTTCTCTCTGTGGTGACTCTCTTGCTTCTTATGGCATTTCTTTTTGCTAGGTTTGCCCCTTGTTTTTTGCAAAGGGGGTGGTGAATCTGGATCTGGTAAGAACATAAACCAACGTTGCAGTCCTTGAATGGTGAAAGAGAAAGGCTGTTGTGTCACGGCTTCAGGCACACCAAACCCCACTGTTCAGGGAAGGAGGGTCTATACACACATATACCAGAGTACCACAATCAGGAGTGCCAATTACCAAATAAAAAAATAATGACCCGTAGGAAACACAGGAACTTAAGCAACGCAAGCAGCAATATGGTTATAACATATTCCTTAGCTGATCTTGGCCAAGTGCAAGGTCCTGCATCTGGGTTGAGGCAATCCCAAGCACAAATAGAGACTGGGCAGTGACTGGCTGGAGAGCAGCCCTGAGGAGAGGGACTTGAGGGTGCTGGTGGATGAGAAGCTCAACATGAGGCAGCAGTGTGCACTTGCAGCCCAGAAAGCCAACCAGATCCTGGGCTACATCAGGAGAAGTGTGGCCAGCAGGGCAAGGGAGGTGATTCTCCCCCTCTACTCCACCCTGGTGAGACCCCAGCTGGAGTACTGCATCCAGTTTTGGAGCCTCTATTACAAGAGGGATGTGGACGTACTGGAGTGTGTCTGGAGAAGGGCCACGAGGATGCTCAGAGGGCTGCAGCATCTCTGCTGTGAGGAGAGACTGAAAGAGTTGGGGCTGTTCAATTTGGAGAAGAGGAGGCTCCCAGGTGACCTTCTTGTGGCCTTCCAGTATCTGAAGGGGGCCTACAGAAAAGCTGGGGAGGGATGTTTTAGACTTTGAGGTAGTGAGAGGACTAGGGGGAATGGAGCAAAGCTGGAAGTGGGGAGATCCAGACTAGATGTGAGGAGGAAGTTGTTCAGCATGAGAGTGGTGAGACCCTGGAATGGGTTGCCCAGAGGGGTGGTTGGGGCCACTTCCCTGAAGGTGTTTAAGGCCAGGCTGGATCCAGCTCTGTCCAAAGTAATCAAAGGTAGGGTATTGCTCCCCATGGCAAAGGGGGTTGGAACTAGATGATCCTTGTGGTCCCTTCCAACCCTGACTGATTCCATGATTCTGATTCTTCCCTTAACCCAGCCTACAGGGCCCTTGCCCCAACAAACTCTGAATGCAGGCGAATATGTGCAAGCTACACCAAGTTTCAGGGTCTTTAGAAGGACCATCAAAGTGCCCTTTTAGTGCATGTATAGAAGGCAGAATGCCTCTTTGGAGAAAGAGAGCTTTTAAGTATCTGTCTATGCTTCCAGATATGCTTCCCAGCTGCTAATCTGAATATTAAAGCACATGATGGACGTGATGGGGATTCTGTCAGTATTTTCAATGTCTACCCAGGGACTGGCTATTGATTATTACTACACATAGCACTGCTCAAGAAGATGGAAAAGACTAAAAAGAACACAGCTCCCCTGATTTCAGTTCCTGCCTTTCATCCCTTTGCAACCAATGTATCTGGTTCATGGTCACTGCACACTGCAGGACACAGGGTGTTAGTGATGTGCTCCTCCAGCTCCTCTGCCCTGTGTTTGATCTGGTGAGTGTTTGATGTTGGGCTGCCACTCACGAAGCAGATGTGCCCCCGTGTTTCACGTGTGTCTCTTGCAGCCCAGCTCTCATTCCACAGGGGCTGGAGGTGATGGTAATAGTTTCTCACCCTCTGTGGACGAAGAAAGGAAGACGAGACAGGAATGCATATCACAAGAGTGACTGAGGATTAGATGTATAAGTATCTTTCATACACACACACACACAAAAAAAAAAAAAAAGGCAAAAAAAAAGCCAAGAACCCAATGGTTTTGTTGCACCAACGTAGCAGTTCATCCTCAGGTCATGCAAAAGGGTATTTGGAAGTCAACACAGCACTGAGGCAGAGAGAGGAGCCTTTTATGTCTAAAGAACAGAATTCATGCTGAACACGTATGGACTTTTTTTCTGTCAGTATTGTTGTCTCCTCTGCATAAAATACTCTTTTCTGATATCAACTGGAGAGTCTTTCTTTCTTTTTTTTTTTTTTTTTTTAACCTAAAATTTTAATGAAGCTGCTGCTAATGAAAGCCCTGTCAAAAACTTCCAATTATCACCACAATTTCCCTTGATGTTTGTGGAGAAATGGAGCGCTGGAGTATTAACTGACCTCCTGATAGTAAAGAGGAACCCTTTAGCAGGACAAAGATTAAAACTGAGCTCTTGGAGTCCAGTACTGTAGGGGGAAAAAAAACAACCTCTGAAGGTTATGGAAAGGTCTAAACAAAGCATCCAGGGTGATGCAAAAAAATTTCCTCTGCAGGGAAGTGGAAGCAGCTGGATTAGGAAACTACTTTCATTTCATAGAATCGTAGAATGGTTTAGCTTGGAAGAGACCTCAAGGATCATCCAATTCCAACCCCCTGCCATAGGCAGGGACACCTCCCACTAGAACAGGTCGCTCAAGGCCTCATCCAGCCTGGCCTTGAACAACTCCAGGGAGGGAGCAGCCACAACCTCCCCGGGCAATCATCACCTCCCCAGATTTTGCGTCACCTCTGGTTCAGCAATACACAGGGACATGGATGAAGCAGCAGATTATTAGAGAAGTTAGAAGCACTGCACAAGACAGTAGGATAATGCCAGATTTGTAACACCAAGCTACGTGACAGAATGAGTACAGGTTTTGAAAGCTTCAGTATCAGCCAGAGTAGAAATTCAGCTTTTGGTCTTTTAGTAATAGCCTTATTAACAAACTCTCTCCAGCCCGTGCCAAAGTACGTAATGTGCTGTTAAAAAACATCAATTAAAAGACAATAATGGACTTAATAACGTGGCCTTATAATGGAAGAGGAAAAAAAAAATATTCATGTGGATTATCTTTTCGTACCCAAGAGAAAAATTCCAGTGAAAGATGCTATAATGAACATAATGCTAAACATCCTTAGTGTTAAAAATATGCCAGGATAGAAAAATAGTAAAATCTGTGCCCAGAATGTTCATCAGCTGCTTGCTCTGTTGTGAATACCTAAATCCTCAGAAGTCATCATTAGCAGAAGCCAGTCATTGCCCCAGGCCTGTTTGAAGTGCACTTGCAAGCAAATATCCCACCAAATTTACTCTTGCCAAAGGCCTCTCATCTTGGCAGCTTCTTCCAGGACCTGCCTATGCCAGTGGCTGCTCTCACATCAATCAGTAGTGGCATAGCTATGATGACAGTAGCAATTCTGAGTAGTCCAGGGATGCTGACCTAGTATCAGCACTCCAGGATGAGGCTAACGACTGTTGGCTTCACATGACTGCTCTGGTTTGTCCACAGCACCAGCTCTGCAGAGACCACAGAATCACAGAACCATTCAGGTTGGAAAAGACCCTCAGGATCACCAAGGCCAACCTATAGCCCTACTGTACAAGCTTCACCATAAACCATATCCCCAAGCACAACATCTAAACAACTTTTAAACATATCCAGGGTTGGTGACTCCACCACCTCCCTGGGCAACTCATTCCAATGCCTGATTACTCTTGCTGGGAAAGAAAGGTTCCTAAAATCTAGTCTAAACCTATCCAGCCTCATCTTAAGGCCACTCCCTCTTGTTGTATTACTAATTACCTGAGAGAAGAGACCATCACCAACCTCTCCACAAGGTCCTTGCAGGTAGACAGCAATGAGGTCTGCCCTCAGCCTCCTCTCTTTGGAACTACACAGCCCCAGCTCCTGCAGTCGCTCCTCATAAGATTTATTCTCAAAGCCCTTGACCAACTTCATTGTCCTCTGCAAGGAGGTCCAAGTTCATGTATGCCTAGCCTTGGGTACAAAGCTTGGCTTTCTGCTGGAGGCATGTCTTCATAAGGGAGCTCTAAGATGTAAATGTGCCTCTGACAGCACATTTGGGATGCAGCAGCTCTGATGGTGTTACAGGTATAGGGCTAATGCCTTTAGTTTCCTAATTATGAGTAAGTTCTTCCAGAGAATCCAGTCCTAGTGGATGGAAGGATGGTCATGAGCCAGCAGTGTGCTCTTGTGGCTAGAAAGGCCAGTGCCATTCTGGGGTGTATTAGAAGGGCTGCGATTAGCAGAGGAAGCTTCTGCTCCTCTACTCTGCCCTGAAGAGGCCTCATCTGGAGTACTGTGTCCAGTTCTGGGTCCCCCGGTTCAAGAAGCACAGGGAGCTGCTGGAGAGAGTCCAGCACAGAGACACACACATTTTCAAAGTGGGATGAACAGAATTTTAAAGATTTTATTTCATTGGTTCTGCAAAATTCTATATGGTTTGGAATCACAGTGTGTTCTGCCCTCTTCTCCTGTTTTTCTGTCATTGGTTACTTTTCTGGCCTCTGCCTTTGTTTTTCTCCTCTGCCACCAGATCACTTAAGCTATTGCAGTAGAATCATAGAATGGTTTAAGTTGGAAGAGACCTCAAAGATCATCCAGTTCCAAACCCCTGACATAGGCAGGGACATCTCCCACTAGAACAGGTCACTCAAGGCCTCATCCAGCCTGGCCTTGAACACCTCCAGGGAGGGAGCAGCCACAACCTCCCTGGGCAACCTGTTCCAGTGTCTCACCACCCTCACTGTGAAGAATTTCTTCCTAACATCCCATTTAAATCACCCCTCTGCCAGTTTAAACCCACTCCCCCTCGTCCTGTCATTACAAGACCTTGTCAATAGTGCCTCCCCAGCCCTCCTGTAGGCTCCCTTCAGATATTGGAAGGTTACTATAAGGTCTCTTGGAAGCCTTCTCTTCTCCAGGCTGAAAAGCCCCAACTCTCTCAGCCTGTCCTTACAGCAGAGATGCTCCAGCCCTCTGAGTAGTAGTGCAGTAGGCTGTATGTGTACATATGTATTTTGTGTAGATTTATTACCTTTTATGTTTAGTGTACTTCTGCCTTTCATCTATATTTTTGTAAATAATTCCCTTTTGCTTCCAGATTCTGAGTACCTGTGGTTCTTTTACTCAGTTTGGGGTAAAATCCCAAACTCCACGTGGTGTAAATGGCCTTTCTTTTCGACAAGCTGAGGTTTTCTGTGTGTGTTTACCCTGCACAGGACTGTGCTGTTGGCTGGGAATGTGTGGTATAGCCTTGCAGTTCTGTATTTGGAAATGCCCCACTCTGTGAGCCTGCAGGGGACAACGCTGGAATACTCTTGTGTAGATGTTTATTAGCCCTCTGATGGACTGCAGGTATCTTAGTCATTAGTCCCTTCTCTGCAGGCTGCCCATTTATTTGTTAGACATCATTCAGTTACTACATATTTACTTTTGCTTACTTACCTTTCCTGAGTGCTTTTGAAGATCCAGCTGCAAACATAACGGGTTGCACAGACTACTCAATTCTGTTTTAACTGGGGTCCACTTAGACCTAGCAAGGACCAGGCTCCTGGAACAGGTCATAGAAGCATAGAATCAGTCAGGGTTGGAAGGCACCACAGGGATCATCTAGTTCCAACCCCCCTGCCATAGGCAGGGACACCTCACACTAGATCAGGCTGTCCAGAGCCTCATCCAGCCTGGCCATAAACACCTCCATGGATGGGGTTTTGACCACCTCCCTGGGCAACCTGTTCCAGGGTCTCACCACCCTCCCGGTGAAGAACTTCTTCCTAATGTCCATTCTGAATATACCCATTTCTAGCTTTGTTCCATTCCCCCCAGTCCTGTTACCACCTGACATCCTAAAAAGTCCCTCCCCAGCTTTCTTGTAGCCCCCTTAAGATACTGAAGGGACACAATAAGGTCACCTTGGAGCCTTCTCCTCTCCAAACTGAACAGCCCCAACTACCTCAGTTTCTCCTTGTAGGAGAGATGCTCCAACCCTCTGATCATCCTTGTGGCCCTTCTCTGGACACCTTTCAGCACATCCGCATCCCTCTTGTAATAAGGGCTCCAGAACTGGACACAGTACTCCAGGTGGGGTCTTACCAGTGCAGAGTAGAGGGGGAGAATCACTTCCCTCCACCTGATGGCCACAGTTCTCTTGATGCAGCCAAGGATCTGGTTGGCTTTCTGGTCTGCAAGAGCACACTGGTGGCTCCTATTGAGCTTCTTGTCCACCAGCATCCACAGTGATAGTGCCTGATGGCTATCACCCATGTGCATGAGAGTCAGGCTAATGACTGAGATAAGAGATACAACTTTCCTCTGGAAGGGCAGGAGAGGACATGTCAGATCTTGATACAGTCCACTGTCTACCTTCAGTCCACTATCTACCTTCAGACCACTTGAATTAGACCCTGTGCAACATCTTAAGGCTGTCACCTGCAGTTCTTAGTTTCTGCTGAAGGACTAACTGGGGTGAGATCCATAAACCACATCTTGTAATTCTCTCTGGAAATGGAGAACATCCTTAAAACTACAGTTTTGGTAACCTCAGTTCTGATAAGGAATAATTTTATGGGGTTATTTTTGAGAGCTGAATTTGGTTTTCTATTCAAGAACTCACCTCTAAGCTATAGAAAATACAGCAAAAGGTTAAATTCCTCTCCTTAGCCTGCTCGTTCCTGACGGTGTAAATTATTTGTGTCTCACTGCTTCCAAGACAAAGCAAGAACAGAATTCATGAACAATAACAGACTGATAGGCATTTCATCCAGAAAGCAGCATGCACACCTACTTAGAATGAAGTATTTTCTTCTCTGAATTAAGGCTTTTTGAAAAGGCACCAAAAAAACACCGCTGCAGAATGAACCATGCAATGTGCCAAGCAAGAAAATAGACGGAGCACAAAGAAAGGGGATGTTAATTAGAGTTCATTCATTTACTAGCTACATGTTACCTCTTTTAACATATGCCACTAGACTGTTGTTACTGCTCTTGTCTCCATTTACCTTTTCCGGCAATGTGATTTAACCATTTCCTCCCTTGGCTGATATTCTGTTGTTCTGTTTATTAACCATAATGTCAGATTTGCATGGACAAATCAACAAAGTTTTAAAGTAAAAAGATCCAGAGAGAGAAGTGAAGAGGTGATTGGGTCCAATCAGCATGACATCACCAAGGGCAGATCCTGCCTGATGAACCTGGTGGCCTTCTGTGAACAGGTCACAACATTAACAGATGAGGGGCGAGCAACTGATGGCATTTACCTGGACCTCAGCAAGGCCTTTGACACTGTCCTGCACCACATCCTGGTGACACATGGGTTTGATGGGTGGAGCACCAGATGGATAAAGAAGTGGCTTGATGGCCACACCCAAAGAGTGGCTGTCAATGGCTCCATGTCCAAGTGGAGACCAGTGACAAGTGGAGTCCCTCAGGGATCAGTCCTAGGACCAGTCTTGTTCAGCATCTTTGTGGGTGCCATGGACAGAGGCATTGGGTGCACCCCCATCAAGTTTGCTGATGACACCAAGCTGTGTGGTGCAGCAGACAGGCTGAAGGGCAGGGATGGCATCCAGAGGGACCTGGACAGGCTGGAGAGGTGGGCACAAGCCAACCTCATGAGGTTCAGCAAGACCAAGTGCAAGGTCTTTCAGCTGGGTCAAGGAAATCCCAAGCACAAATCTAGGCTGGGCAGTGAGTGGCTGGAGAGCAGCCCTGAGGAGAGGGACTTGGGGATGCTGGTGCATGAAAATCTCAACATGAGGCAGCAGTGTGCACTTGCAGCCCAGAAAGCCAAGCAGAGCCTGGGCTGCATCAGGAGAAGTGTGGCCAGAAGGTCAAGAAAGGTAATTCTCCCCTTCTACACCAAACAGGTGAGACCCCTCCTTGAGTAGTGTCCAGTTTTGGAGCCCCTGGGACAAGAGGGATGTGGACATGCTGGAGCATGTCCAGAGAAGGACCACAAGGATGCTCAGAGGGCTGCAGCACCTCTGCTATGAGGACAGACTGAAAGAGTTGGGGCTGTTCAGTTTGGAGAAGAGGAGGCTCCCAGGTGACCTTATTGTGGTCTTCTAGTATCTGAAGGGGGCCTACAGAAAAGCTGGGGAGGGACTTTTCAGGCTATCAGGGAGTGAGAGGACTGGGGGGAATGAAGCAAAGATGGAGGTGGAGAGATTCAGACTGGATGCAAGGAGGAAGTTCTTCAGCATGAGAGTGGTGAGGCCCTGGAATGGGTTGCCCAGGGAGGTGGTTGTGGCCACTTCCTTGGAGGTGTTTAAGGCCAGGTTGGATGAGGCTGTGTCCAGCCTCATCTAGGGTAGGGTGTCCCTGGGCATGGCAGGGTGTGGGAGCTGGATGATCCTTGTGGTCCCTTCCAACCCTGACTGATTCTATGATTCTAAGTATTTAACAAGGTTATAGGGATTCTTAAATGCAAAGGTGCAAACTAAAAAGAAGAACCCAACGTAATAGGAGAATAAAAAATTACACTGACCAGGAAAATTCCCATGTGCTTTTTGCACCACTCCAGAAGCAGCACAATCCCTGATCATTCTGGCTCAGATTTGTCACACATCAAGATTTGCTTCCTTTAAATAGACTTAGCATAACCTTTCTAAATGTATGGTGGATACAACCTCCCCTCCCAGTCAATCTGCCAAGGGCATTGATATGAACAACTGCTTTTAATACAATTAAGACTAATTGCCAGGGGCCCCAGCTTTGGTGAAATATAATGAAGTAGGTAAAATGTAGATTGTACTAAGCAGACACTAATGGGCAAGTTGCAGAACATAAAAATCAAGTGAGTATACACAAAACACACTGGAGAGATGACAGGAGGGAACATAATGGAGTTGAGTGTAGTAGTGTTTGCTGGGTTAAGGCACAAAAAGTATCAGCAATAGAATTTGAGATGGTCAGGCCTCAGGTCACAGGATCACAGGATCTCAGGTGTTGGAAGGGACCCAAAGAGATCATCGAGTCCAACCCCCCTGCCAGACCAGGACCATACAATTTAGCTCAGGTCACAGAGGAATGCATCCAGACAGGCCTTGAAAATCTCCAGAGAAGGAGACTCCAAAACATCCATGGGGGAGCCTGTTCCAGTGCTCTGTGAGCCTTTCAGTAAAGAAGTTCCCCCTTGTGTAGAGGTGGAACCTCCTGTACTGCAGCTTACATCCATTGCTCCTTGTCCTATCCCAGGGAGCAAATGAGCAGAGCCTGTCATCCCCCATCCCTCAGATATTTATACACATTTATTAAATCCCCTCTCAGTCTTCTCTTCTCCAGACTAAAAAGCTCCTGTGGTGGTTTGGCAGTTACCCAACCCCCCCACCCCCCAACACTTTGAAATAACCCAGGCTAGGATGTAGTTGGCTGGAAGTTAATAAATGAAGCTTTATATTTACAGCAATGCACAATATACAAGCAGATATTTTCAAGGTATAACAGATATTTACAGATATATACAGTAAAAAGGTAATACAGAAACACCACACCCCTCCCAGAGATCAGAAATCCCTAAGAGGGGTAACCAACCTCCCTACCACCTTCCCCCTTTCCCCAATCTCATCTCACCATCTATCTTATGCAGCAGATAGGCAAAGGTAGATCAGGCAGGGGGATTAGCAGCAGGAAAGAAGTTAGTGAAATTATTCAGATCCAGCTATGAAAAGCAGGGATAGAGAGAGAAACATGCAGGAGCAGGCACGACCCAAAGTGGTCTGACTTATCTATATTTGGGTCACAATTCTTAAACATTTTTTTTTTTTTTCTTTCTCAGTAAAGCTATGAGTGAAGCAGCATCATCAGTGTTTTCCTTTCTCAGCCTATAGTCTAATTTCTCATTCAAATCTTCCAGTTAGTTCAAACCAGCACAGCCCCACACCTCTGGAAGTATGGAGTCCTCTCCACGTAGGGAAATCTTGGTTTCCACTCTGCTTAGCACCATAATGGAGTTGCCAGGTCAAGCCGCATCAGAGGGCTTTCAGGTATCAAAAAGAGTTAAGCTTAAGTGACCTCATAAATGGTCCAAGGACATGAGTCAGGGATGCTTGTCAGGTCTGGTTGTGATCTCAAAGCCATGACTCTGGGGAGGAGAGAACAGCTAAAATGAGAGCTCACCACTTACTGAAGTACTTGTGGCTGTAGGTGTGCTGCAACCAGAGGCATAAGTAGCTTGGACAAGATAATTGCTGGAGCTCTCTGCTCCCCCTGCTCCTCCCCCCTGGCTGTTTCTCTGTTGGGTGATTTGGAAATTTGGAAACCTCAGCAGCTAATCTACACTGTCAGATTTCTGCCATCCCTGCAGTTGCTTTGGGTTGTTTTTTTTTTTTTGTTTTGCTTGATTGGTTGGAGGTTTTCCTTCTGTTTTAATGAACATTGAATATATGCTGTGTACTGACCCTGAGATGATGATGGTGCAGAATATTTTCAGGTTCCTGAAGGTCATGATAAATTTTGGGGAGCATTGTCAGCATAAAAAGGCTTTGGTGTTCTTTTAGCTAGATCATTTAGCTAGATCTAAATGTGCTGTGACCTTTGTTGGACTTATACCAATGTTTGTAAATGATGCACAGCTCAAATGATGAAGAGAACAGCACTGGCATCTTTTGCTCAGTTTGCTGCTGTGCTTCAGTTTGTGGGCTGATACCTGTCCAGCTCCTGCTGGGCAGAAAGCCTCTACAAACAATCTGTCAAGTTTAATTGGGCTACCTGGTAAATAATTGTTAGTAAATAAGAATGTGCTTTTGTGTGCTGCTAAACTGCTCTCCTTGGATTTAATGGGGGCTGCAGCAGCCCAGTACTCTCCAGGAGAGACCCAAAGTTCCTGCTGTTGCTGCTATCCTACACAACTGCAGGTTCTCCTCCCACTCTGCTCTTCACTGGTGAGACTACACCTGGAATACTGTATCTAGTTTTGGGCTCCCAAGTTCAAGAAAGACAAGGATCTACTGGAGAGAGTCCAATGAAGGGCTATGAGGATGACTAAGGGACTTGGACATCTCTCCTATGAAAAAAGACTAAGAGACCTGGAACTGTTCAGTCTGGAGAAGGCTGAGAGGAGATCTTCTTAAAGTCTATAAATGTCATCAATACATTCATCAACACATTCCAGAAACCTCTTAGATATATCTGAGGGGTGGGTGTCAAAAGGAAAGGGACAGGCTCTTCTCAGTGGCACTTGGCAGTAGGACAAGGGACGGTGGATATAAGCTAGAACAGAGGAAGTTCCACCTCAACATGAGGAGAAACTTCTTTACAGTGAGAATGACTCTTGAGCGTCCTGATCTAGTGAGAGGTGTCCCTGCCTATGGCAGGGGGTTGGAACAGGATGATCTTTGAGGTCTCTTCCAACCTAAATCATTCTATGATTCTATGACAGAGCACTGGAACAGGCTGCCCAAAAAGGTTGTGGAGTCTCCTTCTATGGAGACTTTCAAAACCCACCTGAACGCATCCCTGTGCAGCCTGCCCTAGGTGATCCTGCTTTGCCAGGAAGGTTGGGCTGGATGATCTCGAGAGATCCCTTCCAGCTCCTAGCATTCCGTGATCCATCACTGACGTTGCTACCAGCAAGACTAAGCCTTGAAACTCGCAGAGGGCTTTTGAGCTGCGCATGCCATAACAGCAAAGCTCTCAAGTAGCTATTAAGGAGCTTATTGTAGGAACGAGATTTTAATAGCCGATATAGACTGTGAGGATGCAGCCAAATGAGCACCGCTCCCGAGTGTTTGTTTTCTCAGAGCCCTGGAGATGGGTAGTTACGGGGCAGGGGGGGAAGGGAAATCTCGAGTTCATTAAAATCAAAGATGCTGCTGGTGCTTGCAGTTGCTGAGAGCAGGGTGACAGGGAGCGTTCCCTGCCTGGGAGAGCAGAGCGCGCCTGCCTGAGCGCTAATATCCCTGTTGTGATTTTAAAAGGAGATTTAATGAATTCTAATGGCCTGACTCCATGCTTTCCCAAGGCTGCCACAGCAGCAAGAGGGGGTTGTTTGTTAGCAGGTAAAACGTTTTGCTGATGGCTGAAGCGGGAATTTTATTTTTTTTAGGAGCCTTATTTATGTAATGATAAAAAATGTGTTACAGAGGCAAATGTGCTGATACTACTTCTCTGCTCTAGCCTGTCTGCTCGGCCTGATAGCCTGGCTGCATGTACATAATGATGCTGAGGGGTCTGGAGCACCTCTGCTATGAGGACAGGCTGAGAGAGTTGGGGCTTTTCAGCCTGCAGAAGAGTAGGCTTCCAGGAGACCTTATAGTAGCCTTCCAATATCTGGAGAGGACCTACAGGAGGGCTGGGGAGGGACTATTCACAAGGTCTTGTAATGACAGGATGAGGGGAAATGGGTTTAAACTGGCAGGGGGGAGATTTAAATGGGATGTTAGGAGGAAGTTCTTCGGTGTGCTGGTTTGAACTAATTGGAGGATTTGAATGAGAAATTAGACTATAAGCTGAGAGTGGAAAGCACAGATGATGCTACCTCCCCCACAGCTTTACTGAGAAAGAAAAAAAAAATGTTTTAAGAGTTGTAACCCAAATATAGATAATTCAGACTGCTTTGGACCGCTTTGGGCTGTGGTAGCTCTTGCATGGCTGCCTTTTTGTAGCTGAATCTGAATAATGCTACTAACTTCTTTCCTGCTGCTAACCTCCCTGGCTGATCTATCTTCGCCTATCTGCTACATTAACAGATGGTAAGATAAGATTGGGGAAGGAGGGAAGATGATAGAGGTGGTTGGTTACGCCTCTTCAGGGTTTTGATCTCTGGGAGGGCTGTGGTGTTTCTGTATTACCTTTTTACTGTATATATCTGTAAATTTCTGATATACATTGTGAATATCTGCTTGTGTATTGTGCATTGCTGTAAATATCAGGCTTCATTCCTTAACTTCCAGTTGACTGAGTCCTAGTCTGGGTTATTTCCAAGTGTGGGTGGGGCAGTTAACTGCAAAACCACCACATTCACAGTGAGGGTGGTGAGACACTGGCACATGTTGCCCAGGGAGGTTGTGGCTGCTCCCTCACTGGAGATGTTCAAGGCCGGGATGTATGAGTCCTTGAGCAACCTGTTCTAGTGGGAGGTGTCCCTGCCTATGGCAGGGGGTTGGAACTGGATGATCTTTGAGGTCTCTTCCAACCTAAACCATTCTATGATTCTATGATTCTATAAGTGATGCCAGCCATAAGGAAAAAAAAGACTAAGAAAAAAAAAAAAAGAAGATTGTCATCATCCCTTCCTGGTAGTGACAAATATTATTTTACTCCATAAAGGCAGGTCTTTTTGACAGGAAAAATTAATAATTTCAGGTTTACTCAAGACAGTGGTCGGGAGTGGGAGTCCCCTCTCTCCTAGCATCAGTCACACAGTCCCCTTGGTCAGACCCGCCTGGGGCTGTTTGTTTCATGGCCCTCTGGTTCACGTAAGTTAAGCAATCAGAAAAGCTTCTGATTCCTACCTTTAAAATTGCATTTTGTGTCACTTTTTCTTTCATTGCTTGCTTGAAAAGCAGTGTCCAAAAACCAGCTGACTTTGCAGTCTGCTTTGTTTCACCATTACACCTATGGAACTGAAGGTAGCTTGGAAGAGGTTCAAGAACAAAGTCAGTGGACTTTGTCTCCTTATGCCCAGCTACTCAGGACTTGCAGAGCCCCTGGGGCATTTACAGGAAGTGCTCAGTGAAGCCAGGACTGGAAAATGTCCAAATTTACTGCAAAGGACACAGAAGGATTGCAAAGGACAAAGAAGGATGGAATCAGAAACCAGCCCATTAGCATCCTCCCTCCCAAGGGGCTGCAAGTGAGACCTGTCACTGCTGCTGGCAAGCCCCAGGTCTCCCCCTAGGCTTTTTGGGCTCCTGAGTTCTGCTATGTTGTATAGCCCCACTTCCAGGTAAGGGAGTTCCTGTGCCTGTTGTTTCCAGTGTCTTGCCCAAAGAGAAATACTTTTCAGTAGTAGTAACACAAACAAAGCCAGCTGGGTTTTACCATTCCAACATACCACATGCCTAGAAATAATTACATGAATCAATTTAGGACTTACTACTTTAGTACTTGAGGAGGTGTGGTGGTTTAAGCAGTTACCTGCCCCTCCACCTTTTGAAATAAACCCCGGCTAGGACTCAGAACACTGGAAGTTGATAAATGAAGCTTTATATTTACAGCAATGCACAATATACAAGCAGATATTTACAATGTGTAACAGATACTTACAAATATATACAGCGAAAAGGTAATACAGAAACACCACAGCCCTCTCAGAGATCAAAATCCCCAAGAGGGGTAACCAACCACCCCCTACCACCTTTCCTCCCTTCCCCAATCTTATCTCACCACCTGTTGATGCTGCTGATAAGCTGAGGTAGATCGGCCAGGGGGGTTAGCAGTAGGAAAGAGGTTAGTAGAATTGTTATGAATCAGCTATAAAAGACAGAGACAAAGGAACCATGCAAGGAGCAGCCACAGTCCAGTGAGGTCTGAAACTGTCTGACTATCTATGTTTGGGTTACACTTTTAAAACAATTTTTTTTCTTTCTCAGTAAAGCTCTGGGTGAAGTGCCATACTGTGTTTTCCTTTCAGCCAATACTCTAATTTCTCACTGAAATCTTCCAATTAGTTCAAACCAGCACAGGAGGAAATATGTTTTTTTCTCTCTGATATAAGACACTTCGTAGAGCATTTCACAGAATCGTAGAATGAGTCAGGGTTGGAAGGGACCACAAGGGTCATCTAGTTCCAACCACCCTGCCATGCCCATGGACACCCTACACTAGATCAGGCTGGCCACAGCCTCATCCAGCCTGGCCTTAAACACCTCCAGGTATGGGGCTCCAACCACCTCCCCTGGGCAACTTGTTCCAGGCTCTCACCACTCTCATGCTGAAGAACTTCCCCCTCACATCCAGTCTGAATCTCCCCACCTCCAGCATTGCTCCATTCCCCCTAGTCCTGTCACTACCTGATAGCCTAAAATGTCCCTCCCCAGCTTTCTCCTAGGCCCCCTTCAGATACTGGAAGGCCACAATAAGGTCACCTGGGAGCCTCTTCTTCTCCAAACTGAACAGCCCCAACTCTTTCAGTCTGTCCTCATAGGAGAGGTGCTGCAGCCCTCTGATCATCCTCGTGGCTATTTGACATGGTCTCCTGGTAGCTAATAAAAATAAATACAGCATTATCATTTTAAGAACTGCATATTTGCTACCAAAAAGTAACTATTTAACCTGGAATAGCTCAGTTTCAGGCATCATTAGCTTGTAGTGCTGCATGTAATCTTTCAAGCCCTCACTTCTGGAGAGCTGCCTTCTAGCTGACCACAGCCATAGAGGTAAGGAATCTGCCTGACAAATTTATGCCTTCTTCAGTCACTCTCTGAACACTAGAGCCACTTGCCTGCACCTTGTAAACATCAAACATCTTCCCCTTGTTATCTGACAGCGAGATGAATCCTACCTGCTGACGTGATTGCTGCTTTCCAGCCCAGAACACACTCATTTACTGAGCATGTCATGTTCAAAACTGACTAAGCCCCAGAATAAATCTCTCCTCTCTTTACGTCTCTCCTGTTGGAGTTTGGAGAGACCAGACAGAATTGCATGCTGAAGTAAAGTCACAGAATCGCAGAACTTTAGAGGTTGGAAGGGACCTCCAAAAGTCAAGTGCGACCTCCCTGCTAAAGCAGGATCCCCTAGGGTAGTTCACACAAGAATGCATCCAGGCAGGTTTTGAAAGTCTCCAGAGAGGGAGACTCCACAACCTCTCTGGGCAGCCTGTTCCAGTGCTGTCACCCTCACTGTAAAGAAGTTTCTCCTCATGTTGAGAAATTGTTCCAATTTGTAGCTGTTGCTCCTTGTCTTGCTGCTGCTGACTGCTGCCCCATCCACTTGACACCCACCCCTCAGATATTTGTATACATTGGTCAGATCTTCTCTAAGTTTTCTCTTCTCCAGACTAAATGGCCCCAGGGCTCTCAGTCTCTCTTTATAGGGGAGATGCTCAAGTCCCCTACTCATCCTTGTGGCTCTCCACTGGACTCTCTCCAGCAGGTCCATGTCCCTCCTGAACTGGGGAGCCCAAAACTGGACACGGTATTCCAGCTGTGGTCTCACCAGGGCAGAGCACAGGAGGAGAAGAACCTGTCTAGTCCTGTTGGCCACACTTCTCCAGGATGCCATTGTCTCTGTTGACCACGAGGGCACATTGCTGGCCCATGCAGAACTTGCTGTTCACCAGCATTCCAAGGTCTTTCTCTGCGGAGCTGCTTTCCAGCAGGGCAGCCCCTAACCAGTAGTGGTGCTTCTTGTTATTTGTCCCCAGATGCAGGACCCTGTACTTGTCCTTATTGAACTTCATAAGGTTTGTCTTCATCCAGCACTCAGCCTGTCCAGATCTGGTAGGACGGCAGCAGAGCCTGACAGGCTGTCAGCCACCCACCCCCGCTCCAGTTTTGTATCATCAGCAAACTTGCTGAGGGTACACTCAGTGTCCACATCCAGGTTTCTGATAAAGACACTGAACAAAACTGGACCCAGTACTGATCCCTGAGGAACACCACTGTTCCCTTCCTTTCCTCTCCATCTTCTTCTTTCCTCCCATCTTCCTCCTTTCCTCTCCATCTTTTTCTTCCTCCCCGCCCCCCATCTTCCTCCTTTCCTCTCCATCTCCTTCCTTTCCCCCCATCTTCCTCTTTTCATCTCCACCCTTTTCGTCTCCATCACCCACCTCTGCTATGAGGACAGGCTGAGAGAGTTGGGGCTTTTCAGCCTGGAGAAGAAAAGGCTTTGAGGAGACCTTATAGTAGCATTCCAGTATCTGAAGGGGGCCTATGGGAGGGCTGGGGAGGGACTATTCACAAGGACTTGTAGTGACAGGATGAGGGGGAATGAGTTCAAACTGGCAGAGGGGAGATTTGAATGGGATCTTAGGAGGAAGTTCTTCACAGTGAGGGTGGTGAGACACTGGAAGGGGTTGCCCAGGGAGGTTGTGGCTGCTCCCTCCCTGGAGGTGTTCAAGGCCAGGCTGGATGAGGTCTTGAGTGACCTGATCTAGTGGGAGGTGTCCCTGCCTGTGGCGGGGGGTTGGAACTGGATGATCTTTGAGGTTTTATCCAACCTAAACCATTCTATGATTATTTCAGCATCAGCTCCCCTTCACCATATCTGCCCCCTTCCCACCCCACACTGCATTTCCCTCCTTTTTTTCCTCCCCAAACCCAGAGCACCTGGGTTCTGTTGGAGTCTCCTCCCACCCAGGTGTGAACACTTTGCACTCCCTGCCCACTCCCCTTTATAATCATCACCAGGAAAGGCAGAAGCCCTAAGGTTGCCCAACTGGGCAGAGGGATCCTCTTCCTGTCATCACTGGTGAGTCCCTGTGGTGCACACTTGGTGACTGGGAAGGGGACAAAAGGCCGGGGGGCCTGGTGGCCCCCTGGTTAGGCAGGAATAGGCTTGATGTTTGCTGTAGTGTCACCCATAGTTGCTGGCTGGGACTTCTTACTTAGGCTGAGCTCCTCTATGTTCAGCTGCTTCTTTCTGCTCACTTGCAAACCTGTGAAAATGACAGGAAAAGATCACAGAATATCAGAGGTTGAAAGGGACCTTGAAAGCTCATCCAGTCCAACCTCCCTGCCAGAGCAGGATCACCCTGCTGTGCTTTCACAGCACATTAACTACTTTGGCATGGGTTGGAGCTAGTTTGTTAATAAGGCTATTACTAAAATACCAAAGGCTGAATTTCTACTCTGGCTGATATTGAAGCTTTCAGAACTTGTGCTCATTCTGTCACGTAGCTTGGGATCACGAATCTGGCATTATCCTACTGTCTTGTATGGTGCTTCTGCTCAGTTTGGAGAAGAAGAGGCTCCCAGGTGACCTTCTTGTGGCCTTGCAGTATCTGAAGGGGGCCTACAAGAAAGCTGGGGAGAGAATTTTTAGGCTATCAGGGAGTGACAGGACTAGGGGGAATTGGGCAAAGCTGGAGGTGGGGAGATTCAGATTGGATGTGAGGGGGAAGTTCTTCAGCATGACAGTGATGAGGCCCTGGAACGGGTTGCCCAAGGGGGTGATTGGGGCCGCTTCCCTGGACGTGTTTGCAGCCAGGCTGGATGAGGCTGTGTGCGGCCTGATCTAGGGTAGGTTGTCCCTGGGCATGGCAGGGAAGTTGGAACTAGATGTGATCTTTGTGGTCCCTTCCAACCCTGACTGATTCTATGATTCTAACTTCTCTAATAATCTGCTGCTTCAGTGGTTTCCCTGTGTATCACTGAACCAGAGGTGATGCAAAACAAGACATTAGGTCTAGTTACAGTAATCACTTATCACAGAATGTCAGGGGCTGGAAGGGACCTCAAAAGATCCTCTGGTCCAGCCCTCCTGCCAGATCAGAATCACCTAGACCAGATCACACAGGGATGTATCCAGGAGGGTTTTGAATATCCCCAGAGAGGGAGACTCCACAACCCTCCTGGGCAGCCTGTTCCAGTGTTCTGTCATCTTCACAGGGGAAAAAATCCCCCTTGTGTTTACATGAAACTTCCTATGCCTCAGGTTCCACCGATTGCCACTTATCCTGTCATTGGGCATCACTGAGCAGAGCCTGGCTCCATCCTCCTGACACTCACCTTTTACATATGACATGGTACAATTACCATTGTGCAGCCAGGAAGAAACTGAAATGGTAACACAGTCCTCTCTCATTCTGGAGCTGGAGCACAAACAGTTTACAGCCTTCTGGAAATCCCGAGCACAAATACAGGCTGGGTGGTGAGCAGCTGGAGAGCAGCCCTGAGGAAAAGGACCTGGGGGTCTGGGTTGATGAAAAGCTCAACATGAGCCAACAGTGTGCACGTGCAGCCCAGACAGCAACTGTGTGCTGGGCTGCATTAAGAGAAGCATTACCAGCAGGGCAAGGGAGGGGATTCTGCCCCTTTACTCTGCTCTTGTCAGACCCCTCCTGGAGGACTGTGTGCAGTTCTCGAGCCCCCAGCACAGGAAGGACATGGAACTGCTGGAGAGAGTCCAGAGGAGGGCCACGAAGATGCTCAGAGGGCTGGAGCACCTCTGCTATGAGGACAGGCTGAGAGAGTTGGGGCTTTTCAGGGTCCCTCCCAACCTAAACCATTCTATGATTCTCTTTTTTGATGCATCCTTACTGTGAGTTAAACCTGTTAGTGGAGGATACCTTGGAAAACCACCTGCAACTTTCCCGAGTTGGAGATATGAGTGCAGTTAGTTGCTTGGAAATGCTGACCTTCAGCTCAAGTATTTTAGGGGGAAGGCTTTGCCACCAGTGAAAATGTATTGAATTAATCGTGCTTGAAAGGTAGATGCATTTTCATTTTACGTTTAGTTCGTGGTTCTTAATTGTTGTTATTATTATTATTATTATTATCATAGAATTGTCAGGGCTGCTTCCTCCTCCCATTAATTTCTGTAGGCACATTCCTTCCTCAAGCGCAGTGCTGCTTTTGTTTTCTCTGATTTCTGGATCCCCACACAGAAAAACAGTGCAGAGCTATGCAGGAATCACAGCATGACTGAATTGCCAGGGTTGGAAGGGACCTCAAAGATCATCTATTTCCAGCTCCTCATACTGGATCAGGTTGCTCAGAGCCATGTCCAACCTAGTCTTAAAAACCTCCAGAGATGGGGCTGAAACCTCCAGAGATGGAACTGGCTACAAGAAGGGATTGGAAGGCTACTAGAAGGCTTTGAGGAGACCTTATAGTAGCCTTCCAATATCTGAAGGGGGCCCACAGGAGGGCTGGGAATGGACTATTCACAAGGTCTTGTCATGACAGGACGAGGGGTAATGGGCTTAAACTGGCAGAGGGAACATTTAAATAGGATGTTAGGAGGAAACTCTTTATAGTGAGGGTGGTGAAACACTGGAAGGCGTTGCCCAGAGAGGCTGTGGCTGTTTCCTCCCTGGAGGTGTTGAAGGCCGGGCTGGATGAGGCCTTGAGTGACCTGTTCTCATGGGAGGTGTCCCTGCCTATGGAGGGGGGGGTTGGAACTGGATGGTCTTTGAGGTCTCTTCCAACTTAAAGCATTCTATGATTCCATGTCTGTTGTCAAAGGTACAGTCTGTGTTGTATAAAACATAGAAGGTGGCACCATATCCTCCAGTGCAAAGCTCAAGAGGACTCAAATATCAGCACAACTCTTGGAAATTTTGAACATGGAGATTTCTACTTCATGCAGCAGCTGCCAAGACGTCTCAGTGGAGTCACTCACTGCAGAAATCTCCTTTTCCTGGAGGGCAGGGCTGATTGCTTCCTCTCTCCTTAGGGGATTGCTTTGCTAAAGCCACCCCTTACAAAAGCTGGACCAGACTTTCACCTGTTTCCTGACCCTAATGAGCTGTGTTGCATTCACTGCCAGCAAGAGAATAAAGGAAAGCAAAGGGGGGAAACAACCCTGCCCAAACCCTTAATTCTATTTCAGATGAGTATTAATAGAACTAATTAGTTGCTTCTGAGTTGCTGTATCCTTTCCAACGCATGTGGCCAGGTGGCTAATATCTTTGTTCCTGGGATCAGACAAGCATCCATCATCCAAACTAGGTGCTATTAAGACAACTCATTATATCTGAGCGGGGACTATTGATCAGTGAAACCTTGGGCCCGGAGTTTGCAGAACTTGAAATTTATCAGCTGGCGTTCAGAGGCAGCAGCTCCTCGCTGCTGTTTGCCTTGGGGGAAATCTGGCAGTGGCTTAGCACTTCTGAGGCTCAGGTCATTTACTTAGGTGGGTAAGTGGAGATTTATAAACCTGCACTTCCTTTTTCAAGTTGCAGGGCTTTATATGCTTGCTAAATCCGTGTCGTTTCGTGAAAATAAGAGATTGAAATAGTGAGGTAGGCTAATGTGCTTTAGACAGCTGTGCTCAGCTTTTTTTTTTTTTTATGACTCTGCCAGTGCTGGTCCTCTGACAGACCCCTCTGCAAGTTCTGTCTGTCAAAATGGGGCGGAATCACAGAAACATCCAGGTCGGAAAAGACCCTCAGGATCACCAAGTCCAACCTATAGCCCTACTCTACAAGACTCACCTTAAACCGTATCCCTAAGCACCACATCCAAATGACCCTTGAACACATCCAGGGTCAGTGACTCCACCACCTCCCTGGGCTGCTCATTCCGGTGCCTGACCATGTCAGGAGGAGCACCACATGAGCAAATGACCAATCAATATGATTTATGCAATTGCCCCATTTATTAACGATTCTACAGCTTCTTTCATAGTCAGCAAGCGAGGGGTGTCTGTGAATACTACAAAGTAATTGGCACAGGGGATCATATGTGGAAGACAATAATTGGTTACGTAATAATAACAATGACCTCATAGTTATCGAGAAACTTCTGGGTAACTTTTTGAGAAGCAGGAACTGTCCTGGTCTGCATCTCTGTTTCCCTCCCGTCCTTTCCGGCTGCACTTTCACTTCACAGGCGTTCCGCTGTGCTTTTCTTTCACACATTTTCCTGGCAGTGAGTTGCTCACCACTACCAGGCTATTTCTTATCAGAAATCTCTCCACATGACCACTCTTTCCGTGAAAATCTTTTTCCTAATGTCCAATCTAAACCTCCCCAGTATCAGCTTGAGGCTGTTCCCCCTTCTTCTGACTCCAATTACCTGTGAGAAGACACTGGCAGTACCCTCTCCACAATGTCCCTTCAGGTAGCCGTAGACAGCAATGAGGTCTCCCTTCAGCCTCTCCTTCCTCAAATTAACCAACCCCATCCCCCTCAGTTGCTCCTCATAAGATTTGTTCTCTAGGCACTTCCCCAACTTGCTTGCCTTCCTTTGGACCTGCTTCAGCTCCTCCAAATCTCTCTTGCGTTGTTGTGCCCAAAACTAAACACGATACTCAAGGTGTGGCCTCATCAGAGCGGAGTACAAGGAGACAATCACCTCGCTACTCCTGCTGGCCATCTTCACTGACAAAGGTGGCTCTACCTGCTGGTGTCTGCTCTCCTTTCCTTCACCCTCCTGCGAATGTATTTTGGGGAGGACTGGTGTACAGGCCACCATGCATAGATAGGAGCCAGGCACCTTGCTGTGGTGGTTTTGCAGTTACCTGCCCCTCCACCTCTTGAAATAAACCCTGGCTAGGACTCAGAACACTGGAAGTTGATAAATGAAGCTTTATATTTACAGCAATGCACAATATACAAGCAGATATTTACAAGATATAACAGATATTTAGAGATATATACAATGAAAAGTTAATACAGAAACACCACAGCCCTCCCAGAGACCAAAATCCCCAAGAGGGGTAACCAACCACCCTACCACCTCTCCCCCCCTTCCCCAATTTTATCTCACCACCTGTTGATGCTGCAGTAAGCTGAGGTAGATCAACCAGGGGGGTTAGGAGTAGAAAGAAGTTAGTAGTATTACTGAGAATTAGCTACTAAGGTAGAGACAAAGGAGACCATGCAAAGAGCAGCTACAGCCAGAGCGGTCTGAAACCATCTGCCCTATCTATATTTTGGTTATACTTTTTAAAACAATTTTTTTCCTTTCTCAGTAAAGCTCTGGTGCAGTGACATCCTGTGTTTTCCTCTCTCAGCCAATAGTCTAATTTCTCACTCAAATTCTCCAATTAGTTCAAACCAGCACACTTGCCTCCAGCCTTGGGGTGCCCCAGATCAAGTCAAGAATCAGTTCCTCCTGTTAAATGCATCAAATGCTTCCTCTCACCTAAAGGAAAGCAAATTGTGTCTTTTCTTCATTGAAAAATAGACAAGGTGGCTGTATTAGGGAAAAAAAAATTACTAATATGACAAATAATATGACTGTCTCTCTTGGGCAAATATTATCTGCTATTGAGAGAGGAAGGAGAATTGCACTAACTCCATTGGTATCAGTGCTCTTTAGATGATCCTGTTAGGACAGCAATGCTGCAGCAGTGTTGCTGGCTGTGCTTTCACACCCTGCTTGCAAATAGCTCTGCCTTCAGGAAGAGCTGCCAGAGGTGATGCTGTCAAAATCAGCTCCATGTTACAGGGTTTTTCCCCTTTTCTGTGACCTTGGTGGTAATTAAGTGTCTTGTTCTTGCAAGGGGAAAAAAAAAATGAAGCAGGAATTGGACCTGCTGGCCTTGTTGCTGATTTATGGGTCAAGTCTTTAGCTGTTACAGACAGAAAAAATGTAAGTCTCTGATTAGGAAGCCCTGCTGATTTAAGGATCTCACAAGAAATGTGTGCATAATGAATTATCTACAGATGATCGTTCAGATTGTTCCTTGATGATTCATCTCACCTTCCTTTTATTAAATTACCATTTTTAGAAGTCTGACAAGGGCAATGCGGACTGACAGGTGATGGCATTACCATGTATGTTAACAGGATAAGCAGGCTGCCAATTTGGATAAGGGGTGCTTGGCCCCAGAGACGTCAATAAAAGCAAAGGCTGGAGGGGATACAAAAGGCAAGCTGGGATACATTTTTCTAAACATCCCTCAGTTCTACCTCTTGTGTGTCTGAAATTGTGTTTATTTTTTTCTTTCCCCCTCACTTGATTAAAAGTTTCCAGTGAGCTGCCTGTGGTAAAGCTCTTCTCCAGTATTAATATTAGTTATCAATATTGGTATTAGCTACTAGTATTGGGTATGAATATAGAATCACAGAATGGTTTAGGTTGGAAGGGACCTCAAAGATCATCCAGTTCCAACACCCCTGCCTTAGGCAGGGACACCTCCCACTAGAACAGCTCCCTCAAGGCCTCACCCAACCTGGCCTTGAACACCTCCGGGAAGGGAGCAGCCACAACCTTCCTGTGTAACCTGTGCCAGTGTCTCATCACCTTCAGTGTAAAGAGCTTCCTCCTAACATCCTGTTTAAATCTCCCCTCTGCCAGTTTAAACCCATTCCCCCTTGTCCTGTCATTTCAAGACTTTAAGAATAGTCCCTCTCCAGCACTCCTGTAGGCCCCCTTCAGATATTGGAAGGTTACTATAAGGTCTCCTCAAAGCCTTCTGTTCTCCAGGCTGAAAAGTCCCAACTCCCTCAGCCTGTCCTCACAGCAGAGGTGCTCCAGCCCTCTGATCATCTTTGTGGCCCCTCTCTGGACTCACTCCAACAGTTCCATGTCCTTCTTGTGGTGGAGGCTCAAGAATTGCACACAGTACTCCAGGTGGGGTCTAATGAGAGCAGAGTAAAGGGGGAGAATCACCTTCCTTGCCCTGCTGGCAACGCTTCTCTTAATGCAGCCCAGCACACAGTTGCTGCGTGGGCTGCACTCACACTGTAGGCTCATGTTGAGCTTTTTATCACCCCAGACCCCTAGGTCCTTTTCCTCAGGGCTGCTCTCATCCATTCACCACCCAGCCTGCATTTGAGATTGGGACTGTGCTAACCCAGGTGCAGGACCTCACACTTGGTCTTGTTATATGTGAGTATGTATTTGAGTTATATGAGTATCAGTGAATACATCTGATTGGAAGAGACCTCAAAGATCATCCAGTACAACCCTTGATGCACCACTGAAGGGTCAATGCTAAATCATGTTCCTAAGTGGTGCGTTTAAACTGAGTGGGAGATTTAAATGGGATATTAGGAGGAAGCTCTTTACAGTGAGGGTGGTGAGATGCTGAAACAGGTTGCCCAGGAAGGTTGTGGCTGTTCCCTCCCTGGAGGTGTTCAAGGCCAGGTTGGATGAGGCCTTGAGTGACCTGTTCTAGTAGGAGGTGTCCCTGCCTGTGGCAGGGTGTTGGAACTGGATGATCTTTGAGGTCTTTTCCAACCTAAACCATTCTGTGATTCTAGGTGCCGGGTGCTGGAACACCTCCAGGGATGGCAACCCCATCACTGCCCTGTGCAGACCATTCCAATGTTTGATAACCCTTTCAGTGAAGAAATATTTCCTAATACCCAGCCTAAACCTCCCCAGGTGCTGCCTGTAACCATTTCCTCTAGTCCTGTCACTAATCATCAAGAAGAAGCTAATCCCCTTTTGCTCCAACCTCCCTTCAGGTATTTTTAGAAAGCAATGAGGTCTCCCCTCAGCCTCCTCTTCTCCAGACTAAGCAGCCTCATAGGGCAGGTGCTCCAGGCCCTTCATGAGCCTCATTGCCCTTCCTTGGACATGCTGCATCACCTCAATATCCTTCCTATACTGAGGAGCCCAAAACCGAACACAACATTCAAGCTGTTGCCTTACCAGTGCTGAGTACAGGGACATGATCACCTCCCTGTTCCTGCTAGCAATAGTGTTTGTAGTACAAGCCAGGATGTCATAAAGGAAGGAGTGTTATTAATTAATGTGAGATTATATTTCAAAAACAGTTTATTAATTTTGAAATTCAAGCTTCTCCCCACCCTCCAACAAATAATGTTAATAATACTGGTTCGTTTGCAATGGCCATCGAACACATTACATAAAGGAAGGAGTGTAATTAATTAATGTGAGATTATATTTCAAAAATTAATATTGTTTATTAATTTTGATATTCAAGCTTCTCCCCACCCTCCAACAAATAACGTTAATAATACTGTTTCATTTGCAATGGCCATGGAACACATTACATAAAGGAAGGAGTGTAATTAATTAATGTGAGATTATATTTCAAAAATTAATATTGTTTATTAATTTTGATATTCAAGCTTCTCCCCACCCTCCAACAAATAATGTTAATAATACTGGTTCGTTTGCAACAGCCGTGGAACACATTACATGAAGATATCTAGAGCTAGCCATTTGAATTGGTTGTTTAGGCCTATTAATAGTTACTTCTAGATCTACATATTGTTTATGTAATCGTTCCATAATTGCTACAATCGAACCTGCTCAATATTAAAATTAAGTGGTCGGGGGGTGGAAAAGTTTGGATATCTAAAATTAGACAAGATTAACTTTGGAAAATCATATTGCATTAATTAATCATAACCCCTTCCATAACAGCCTAGGCAAGCCTGGGTCCTCAGACTCCATGGCTCCAGGTCTTCTGTCCTTTTCCTTGTAGTTGCCTCTCCCCAGACAGAAGGAAGGAGAGCAGAAAAACATGTCTGGGCAAACCAGCACATGTGTAAGCCTATTTTTGACCCTTCAGGTCTACCACAATACCTGGGTGTTAGCCAAAGGGTGTATGTTGCGATTATTAATTTTATTTGCTGTTGATAATCGCGGGGGTTCCGGGATTATTTCCCTGGGTTCTTTGCATGTTCAGTTGGCAAGAATAACTACACAAAATCGCTTAAAACACCAAATTAAACAGTTTAAACAGTCAGAACTTAGGAAACAGAGAGCCTAATAACAAAAGCAATCCTAGCCGCGGGTAAAAATACTCACGAACGCGCGTTAGATAAAGGGCTGGTTCCGAGGAAAAAGGAAAGAGAAGGATTTGTCCCGAGGAAAAATGGAAAAGAGGTTTGCCTTTGCCGCTTTGCAAAACGCTGCTGATGCCACTGCTGCTGCTCGCTGCAAAACACATGGCCGCTGCTGCACAGGGTGCGGAGATGTCTGTTCCTCACGGGGGTAGAGAGAGAGAGCTAAAGCTCATTAGGAAAGCGTGAAACTGACCAATAGGCACTTAGCATCCCTTGTCTGGCCAATTGGTTCAAAAGTCCTGCGCCCAGGGGAGGGTCCTAACACCCTGAGAGACAGCACAGATCACCTGACTCGCGCGTGTGACCTGTCCATGTGGCCCAAGACTTCCTGGTTTCCAAAAGCACGCGATCTGCTTCCTGCAACCCACCTCCAGACCTTACCACGGTGGTGGGGAGGGAGCCCCAGGAAGTGAACCAACTCTGGGCAGAAATTACGCCCATACCAGGACAGTGCAGGATGGCCTGGACTGCAGCACTCGTGTCATTGCAGTTCTGGTGATGACAGCAGGGCTTAAGAATCTGCTCCCATTGCCGCCTGAGCGCCATCCCAGCTGGAAATCAAATAAGCACAGAAGGGAAATGAGAAAATAGGGACTGCATTTTGAAGGTGCTAAGTAAGTGGTAAAGGCAAAAGGCACTGTTCTATATCTGCAGTAGTTTCACAAAGTTTGTGCTGTTCCTAATGTGAAACATTAGCTCTGCTACTGCTTGAACTCCAGGGTTTTGTATTATCTTGCCCCTCCATAAGCTACGTAGGAACAAAACCATATCCTGGACTTCAGTAATTTTCACATTCTGTTGCCTGTAATGAAGGTCTTCTTGGCAATAACTCAGTAAGGCCAGCAAAACAAGGCTGCAGCAAATGCAGGTAAAATGTAATTAATACACAGAAACCCAGGCTGTAACAGCTTGTGCAAGGAAAAAATTACTTTGAGAAAGAGGATTTATGTATTTTCCACAGGGAAATCCTGGGAGACTTATGTGTTGGATGCTTGTGCAGTGCATACGCGGTAAAATCCAGTGTGTTTGGGACACCCAGGGCTTTAGTAGGCTTCTTGAAACACTACTTAGCACAGCCCAATGCTTGGAACACAGGATTCAATGCGGCTTTGCTACACAGCACAGGATCACAGGATGTTAGGGGTCGGAAAGGGCCTCCAGAGATCATAAAGTCCAACCCCCCTACCAGAGCAGGACCATATAATCTAATGCAGATTGCACAGGAAGGCATCCAGATAGGTCTTGAAAGTCTCCAGAGAAGGGCTTCACAAGCTCTCTGGGATGCCTGTTCCAGTGGTCTGTCACCCTTACAATAAAGAAGTTCTTCCTCATGAGGAGGTGGAACTTACTATGCTGTAGTTTACATCCATTGCACATCCATTGCACATCCATTGCCCTTTGTACTATCTCAGAGCACAAGTGAGCAGAGGCTGCCCCTATCCCTTCCCTCTTGACAATCAGTCCTTAAATATTTATAGACATTGATCAGATCCCCTCTCAGTCTTCTCCTCTCCAGACTAACCAGCCCCAGGTTGCTCAGCCTTTCCTCATAAGGCAGTGCTCCAGCCCCTTAACCATCCTTGTAACCCTCCATTGGACTCTCTCAAGTAGATCCCTATCCCTCTTGAACTGGGGAGCCCAGAACTGGATGTAATATTCCAGGTGGATCCCGGCCAGTGAAGAGCAGGGAGAGAGGAAAATCTACTGGACACACTCTTCTTAATGCACCCCAGGATCCCAATGGCCTCCTTGGCCACAAGGCTACATTGCTGTCCCATGGACAACTTTTTGTTCACCACGTCATTGTGTCAGAACCCCACTGCCTGAAGATGACTGCCACAAGCAGCCTTTTTACTACTGTAATAAAGTATCTAGCTGGAAAGAAAAAAACAAAAGGTGCTATTAGGGCAGCTTCTGGGGGTGGGGGCAGGAGGAGCTGCCAGAGATGCTCAAGGTCATAAAAAAAAAAATCAAGCCACAATTAGGTCTATCTTTAGAGGATGCTAAAAAGTGTTTGTGAGTTTAAGGATGCTGGGATGAAGGTTGGACTGGATGATCCTGGTGGTCCTTTCCAACCATAGTGGTTCATATTGATTAGATGTTGTGCTGAGGGACTTGATTTAGTCAAGGACTTGTCAGTGTGCAACTAAATGATTGGACTTGATGAGTTTGAAGGTTTTTTCCCAATCTAAGAAATTCTATGATTCTGTGAGTTGTTGGGGTTGGGTTTCTTTCCCCTTAATTTGTGGATTTTCTGAATTTATGAACCAACTGCTTTACAGGCCACACGAAACTGTTGGTGAGCCACAAAACCATATTAGCACATCTCTGCTGTGGGGGGGAAGGGGTAATTTATCTTTAAGACTGGCTGCTCCAGAGCTAGAAACTTCCTATAACACTAACTCCTTCAGTCACACCAATGAAAAAGCATTTCTCACCATCCAATCTCATTATGTTACCCTTCACTTGATCCTAATTATTCTGCTATATTCTCGCCTCAGAAATATTCTCCAGTAAGCCCTAACCTCTCCTCAAGTACCATTTTCATTTCAAAAGCCTCTCCAATTTAATTCCAAACCCCAGTCCTTCCCTAAGCTGCTTTATCCCTTCTGACCTCTTAACATCATTCCAATCTCCCACCCATTTGCATCTCTTATTTTCACTCTGTTCTCAGGAGTATTTCTGCATGTGTGTGTCTGCACATGAATACAGTTACCATGACCCTTCTCTAAATCTTTCATTCATTTTCAGAAGCTCTCCACTTGCTTCTGGGATGACTAAGGCGAAATATGTAGGTGATTTCAAAAGCTCCCTGGAAGCACTCAGAGGTGTCAGATGGAGCAGAATCCCTACAAGGAGAGGCTGAGGGAGCTGGGGTTCTTTAGCCTGGAGAAGAGGATGCTCAGGGGAGACCTTATTGCTCTCTGCCTCAAGGGAGGTGGTAGCCAGGTGGGGGTTGGTCTCTCCTCCTAGGCATCCAGTGAGAGAACAAGAGGACACGTTCTAAAGCTGTGCCAGGGCAGGTTTAGGCTAGATGTTAGGAAGAAGTACTTCACAGAGAGAGTGATTAGGATTGGAATGGACTGCCCAGGGAGGTGGTGGGGTCACAATGTTAGTAGATGAGGGGCGAGCAACTGATGTCATTTATCTGGACCTGAGCAAAGCCTTTGACACTGTCTCGCACCACATCCTGGTCACCAAGCTGGTGAAACATGGGCTTGATAGGTGGACCACCAGATGGATAAAGAACTGGCCTGATGGCAACACCTAAAGAGTGGCCTTCCAGCATCTGAAGGGAGCCTACAAAAAAGCTGGGGAGGGACTTTTTAGGCTATCAGGGAGTGACAGGACTAGGGGGAATGGAGCAAAGCTGGAGGTGGGGAGATTCAGATTGGATGTGATGAGCAAGTTCTTCAGCATGAGAGTGGTGAGACCTTGGAATGGGTTGCCCAGGGAGGTGGTTTGGGTCACATCCCTGGAGGTGTTTGCAGCCAGACTGTATGAGGCTCTGTCCAGGCTGATCTTTAGTAGGGTGTCCCTGCCCATGGTAAGGGGGTTGGAACTAGATGTGGTCCTGACTGATTCTATGATCCCTGGAGGTGTTTGAGAGGAGTCTAGATGAGGCACGTAGTGCCATGGTTTAGTTGATTAGATGGTGCTAGGTGATGGGTTGGACTCGATGATCTCAAAGGTCTTTTCCAAGGTGGTTAATTCTGTGATTGGAGTGACACCTGCCAGACAAAAAGAAGAATGTTTGTTTCAGATGGTTTTGTTCAGATAAACTGATGGGCTAATGTCAGCTTTATATTTACAGCAATGCACAATATACAAGTAGATATTTACAAGATATAACAGATATTTACAGATATATACAATGAAAAGGTAATACAGAAACACCACACCCCTCCCAGAGACCAAAATCCCCAAGGGGGTAACAAACCACCCCCTACCACATTTCCCCCCTTCCCCAATCTTATCTCACCACCTGTTGATGCTGAAGATAAGCTGAGGTAGATTGTCTAGGGGGATTAGTAGCAGGAAAGTAGTTAGTAGAATTACTGAGAATTAGCTACCAAGGCAGAGACAAAGGAGACCATGCAAGAGGAGCAGCGGCAGCCAGAGCAGTCAGAAACCATCTGATATCTAATGTTTTGGGTACAATACTTAAAAACTTTTTTATTTTTTCTTTCTCAGTAAAGCTCTGGGTGAAGTGACATCCTGTGTTTTCCTCTCTCAGCTGATAGTCTAATTTCTCACTCAAATTCTCCAGTTAGTTCCAACCAGCACACGAGCAAAGTAGAAGAGCTACAGACACTGAAAGATGACCAAACATGAGAGAGAAATCAGGTAGATGAATGGTTTAGAGAGGCAGCAAATGCACCTCTGGGTGGGATCAAGCTGGTGGAGAAGTCATGGCACAAAGACGCAGGCAGGGACAGAGCTGTGTGCATCCAGTACAGGGAGAGGCTTTACTGAATAGCTAGTCAGGGAAAAAAAAATGAAGAGTGGAAATAGAAACCATTAAGATAACATTTGCTCAAGTGTTTTGAGAGGATGGATTGCAGTGCCATTCTGTGCTTACTTTTTAACTGATTATTATTCTTCCTTTAGCCTTCAGTGCAATCTCAGTGATTTCAGACAGATTTGCCTTGTCACAAGGGGCCCTTTGTATGCGAAAAGTGTGCAGCCTATAAATCCCACTATTTAATGTTTACACTTCCCTGCACTTCTAGGGGTGAAATTAACTCCAACCAGACTCATAAATAATCTCTCGGTGAACGTAAACTTTTCTGCTGTTGCTTCTCTATATTGCTCATGTGGATCTTTTAGCATCTACTTAGAATCATAGAATGATAGAATCAGTCAGGGTTGGAAGGGACCACAAGGATCATCAAGTTCCAACCCCCCTGCCATGCCCAGGGACAGCCTACTAAAGATCAGGCTGCACAGAGCCTCATCCAGCCTGGCCTTAAACACCTCCAGGGATGTGGCCCCAACCACCCCCATGGGCAACCCATTCCAGGGTCTCACCACTCTCATGCTGAACAACTTCCTCCTCACATCCAATCTGAATCTCCCCACCTCCAGCATTGCTCCATTCCCTCTAGACCTGTCACTCCCTGATAGCCTAAAAAGTCATTCCCCAGCTTTCTTGTAGGCCCCCTTAATATACTGGAAGGCCACAATAAGGCCACCTGGGAGCCTCCTCTTCTCCAGACTGAACAGCCCCAACTCTTTCAGTCTGTCGTCATAGAAGAGGTGCTGCAGCCCTATGATCATTCTTGTGGCTCTTCTCTGGACACACTTCAGCACATTCACATCCTTCTTGTAATAGGTGCTCCAAAACTGGTTGCAGTACTCCACACAGATTCTCACCAGGGTGGAGTAGAGGGGAACAATCACCTCCCTCCACCACCACACTTCTCCTGATGCAGGCCAGGATCTGGTTGGCTTTCTGGGCTGCAAGTGCATACTGCATGTTGAGCTTCTCATCCACCAGCAGCCCTGACTTGTCTCAAGGACTCATCCAGCCTGGCCTTGAACACATCCAGGGAGAGGGCACCCACAACCTCCCTGGGCAACCTGTTCCAGTGTCTCACCACCCTCACTGTGAAGAACTTCCTCCTAACATCCCATTCAAATCTCCCCTCTGCCAGTTTAAACCCATTCCCCCTCGTCCTATTCACAAGACCTTGTGAATAGTCCCTCCCCAGCCTTCCTGTAGGCCCCCTTCAGATACTGGAAGGCTACTATGAGGTCTCCTTGGAGCCTTCTCTTCTGCAGGCTGAAAAGCCCCAACTCTCTCAGCCTGTCCTCATAGCAGAGCTGCTCCAGCCTTCTGATCATCTTTGTGACCCTCCTCTGCACCTGCTCCAGTAGTTCCATGTCCTTCTTGTGTTGGGGGCTCCAGAACTGCACACAACACTCCAGGTAGGGTCTCATGAGAGCAGAATAAAGGGAGAGAATCCCCTCCCTTGCCCTGCTGACCACACTGCTCTTAATGCAGCCCAGCACACAGTTGTCTGGGCTGCCTGCACACACTGCCAGCTTATGTTGAGTTTTGTCCCTTCCATAAAGTAAGAAGAAAATAACACTCCATGTACTTAGCCCTCTGCAGTATTGAACATGCTGGGAACTCTTGGGATAGACACCTTTAAGGCTTCCTACAAAGAAGGAGCAGGGAGGAGGGAGACTGAGGTATTCCAAGCTTCCTTGAAGAGGACTGGGGGTCTTCAATAGAACAGTGCCAGAGCAACAGCAAAAACCTTATCTATTTTCACTCAGGCCCTGCCAGCTTACAGGGAAAAAAAGAGTTCAGGGTGCTGCAGAATAGTTTTTGGTAGCTTCTGGTCCGACACACGGCTGGTCTGGAAAGATGAGTCTTCCAGGCTAATCACTCACGCATGCTTTAGTGGCAGCTGCAGCCAGCAACAATCAAATTTGTGCCACAAGTTGCCAGGACACCTTCTCTCCCTCCCTCTCTGCTCTTTCTGATCTTTTCTTTCCTTACTTTTTCTTTCTCTTGATGTTTTTGTTCTTTTTCCCACCACATTGCTTTACCTCCCTTCCTTGCTTCCTCACTTGCATCTCCATTGTGTCCCTTGCAACTCATTGTGTCACTTTACAATCTTTTCTTTCCTTACTTTCTCTTGATGGTTTTGTTCTTTTTCCCACCATGTTGTTTTACCTCCCTTCCTTGCTTTGTCACTTGCATTTCCACTATGTCACTTGCATCTCCATTGTGTCACTTTATCATCTTTTCTTCCCTTCCTTTTTCTTTCTCTTGGTGTTTTTGTTCTTTCTCCCACCATATTGCTTTACCTTCCTTCCTTGCTTCCTCACTTGCATCTCCATTGTGTCACTTGCATCTCATTGTGCCATTTTATGGTGTTTTCTTCCCTTACTTTTTCTTTCTCTTGATGTTTTAATTCTTTTTCCCACCATATTGCTTTATCTCCCTCGCTTTCTTTGTCCCTTGCATCTCCATCATTTCACTAGTATCAGCTGTGCCCTTGGCCTCCACTAGCTCTTCTTTCATTCCCTGTCTCTTCCTCCTCTCTACCTGTCCTGTTGTGGTAATATGCTGAGGTAAAGCAGAGCAGTTTTTTGGCTGGAGGCAGTCTCCCTGAGCAAATATCTTTCCCTGTGCCCCTTTGTGCACTAGTGAATGAAGTGGAATGTAGCATCAGAAACAGTGACTTTGCTCATACCACCTTTCCCTCTTCCCTCTTCCTTTCCTTTCCTTTGTATACTTCGTATTTTGCATGCATTTGAACAGTGTCATATCCTCAACCTGATTACAAATTAGCACGGCTCTGTCAAAGCCAGCAGACAGGGTTGAATTAAAGGCTCATATCAATGCAAAGTGAAAAAAGAAGCATCTCTGTCTCCTGGTTAAAAAAAAAAAAAAAAAAAAAAAAAAAGGTTCTTT
>VWZI01004366.1:44078-58922 GCA_013396835.1 Psilopogon haemacephalus
GTTGTTTTTTTTTTCCTTTTTTTTTTTTTTTTTTTTTTTTGTCATGTGTGTGTTGGTTTTGTTGTTTTGGCTTTCATGGTTTTGTTTTCTTTTGGTTTTGTTTCTTGGGGTTTTTTTTGTTTGTTTTGTTTTTTGGTTGGTTTAGTTCTTGCTTATTCTTGGTTTTGTTCTTGTTGTTTGTTTGGTTTTTGGTTTCTGTAAGAACAGTCTGTTTCACAAGCTCCACAAGTGAGTGACATTCTCAGTGCCTTCCTGCTGCCCTGTGCCTTGGCTGCAGCTTCACCCCAATTTTTGCACTGCTACAGTGGCTGTGGCTGCTGAGGGGCGTCCCAAGCACTGTTGAAGCAACATCCCAAGGGCTCAGCATCAGGCTCCCCCATAAGCACAGGGGAGCTCCTTTTCATGCCAGCCCTGGGCTTATGGGAAACTTTAGCATGTCCATCATTTCTCTCTGATGTTTCACTTCTTATCTCCAGTGTATTTTTCATCAGTCTAGGGGAAAAAACAACAATGACAATAAGCACAGACTAGCAAACAAGCTTGAAAGCTCTGTATGCCTGCAATCCTGTCTGTATTATTTCCAGCTTGACCAGCCACTGTAATGAAGGGTATTGCATACCTTGCCTTGTTTACGTGCTTGGATGATCTTGGCTACAACACCACTCCTGTGACACCACAGGTGTGAAACCACCTGCAGCCTCCCATGCTCTGCATAGCCTGCTGTGACACACCTCTTGCAGAAAGGCAAACCCAACCTTTACCCACAACCCAGATGTGGAGATTCATGGCTGGGAGGATCTCAGCCAGCCCTCTTGGCACTGCAGGTGGTTTCCCAAAGCACAGAATCACAGAATGGTCAGGGTTAAAAGCGACCCCAAGGATCATCCAGTTCCAACCCCCCTGCCATGGGCAGTAACACCTCACACTAGATCAGGTTGTCCAGAGCCACATCCAGCCAGACCTCAAAAACTTCCAGGGATAAGTTTTCCACCACCTCCCTGGTCAACATGTTCCAGTGTTTCACCACCCTGATGGTGAGGAACTTCTATCTAAGGTCTAATCTAAATCTCCTCACCAGCAATATTTCACCTCCACCTATGTGCCAGACTCACCTTGGGAAGTGGTAGGCTCTAAAGCAGATGCTCATCATTTCCAGAGGTGTTTTATCTTTGTAATGGGCTGCTCTGTGTGGAGAAGGTGACCTTTCCAATCTAATGGACTGACAGTTTCCACCCCTAGGGCACCTCCCCTCATGTGCACTGTGCAAATCTCTACCAGTGGTTTAGAAAGGGAGTGAGGAAAGCACGAAGTAGGATGAGGAGCCCCGGGGCTGAATTCACTTAGTTGGGCTAAACCTGCCTGTTCCCACTGTGGACACTGGTGGATTCATGCAAGACAGAGTTTGTTTGGTTGGTGTCCTCTGAACAGGCCAATTTTGTCTCTGCTTGCCTTGGTGTTAGACCCATTTTCCTGCCTCAGCAAGACAAACACTGCCATTCCCTTGGGGTGCATAGCTGGCAGGAGAAGCCCAGCACTTAGCAAGGGTGAGGACAGTTTCACAGCCTGGCTGTTTGCTATGGCGAGGCTGCAGCTGCAGCATGTCCTCTTCTCTCAGGGACTCACCACAAGCTGGTGTGTGCTGCTGGAGATAAGACTGTAAGAGGCCTCCCTTCATCAGCCCTACAATGGCAATGTAGACGAAGGGACAATTTTGCTCTCAGTCACACTGGCAAACCCCAGAGAGGCTTTTCTTAGGAGCATCATTCCTCCTCTCTCTCCTCTACAGAATCCCCTCAAGGTTTCTTGCTGTTTTCTTCCCCCTTGCAGTTGCAGATGCTTCATCCTGTCTCTTACTTTGCCCATAACTGCCTTATCAGTGCTGTTTATGGACCCTGGAACACTGAGGCTTTCCTGCTTGTGAGGCCAAAAGTGGGGAGCATAAAGGGTCTCCAAAGAGAGGTAAAACATTGCTGTTGCCAACCTACTGCACTGTCAGTGCCTCTCTTTAAAGCCTCCTGCCTTCCAGCTGTGCCAGAGCAGGAGAGATGAGGCACAGCTGCATCCTGCACGGGGTGCTGCATGTATGTGGCGTGGGCTCACTTGCAGCCCCACAATCAAGGGCAGATCCTGCCTGACAGACCTGGTGGCCTTCTATGAGCAGGTCACAACATTAATAGATGAGGGGCGAGCAACTGATGGCATTTACCTGGACCTCAGCAAAGCCTTTGACACTGTCCCGCACCACATCCTGGTCTCCAAGCTGGTGACACATGGGTTAGATGGGTGGACCACCAGATGGATAAAGAAGTGGCTTGATGGCCACACCCAGAGAGTGGCTGTCAATGGCTCCATGTCCAAGTGGAGACCAGTGACAAGTGGAGTCCCTTAGGGATCAGTCCTGGGACCAGTCTTGTTTAACATCTTTGTGGGTGCCATGGACAGAGGCATTGGGTGCAGCCTCAGCAAGTTTGCTGATGACCCCAAGCTGTGTGGTGCAGCAGACAGGCTGGAGGGCAGGGATGGCATCCAGAGGGACCTGGACAGGCTTGAGAGGTGGGCACAAGCCAATCTCATGAGGTTCAACAAGGCCAATTGCAAGGTCCTGCAGCTGGGTCGAGGAAATCCCAAGCACAAATTCAGGCTGGGCAGTGAGTGGCTGGAGAGCAGCCCTGAGGAGAGGGACTTGGGGGTGCTGGTGGAGGAGAAGCTCAACATGAGCCAGCAGTGTGCACTTGCAGCCCAGAAAGCCAACCAGATCCTGGGCTACATCAGAAGTGTGGCCAACAGGTCGAGGGAGGTGATTCTGCCCCTCTACTATGCCCTGGTGGACCCCACCTGGAGTATTTGTGGCACCCCAATCAATACAGTATTGCATCCAGTTCTGGAGCCCCTATTACAAGAGGGATGTGGACATGCTGGAGCATGTCCAGAGAAGGGACACGAGGATGATCAGAGGGCTGCAGCACCTCTGCTATGAGGACAGACTGTAAGAGTTGTGGCTGTTCAGTTTGGAGAAGAGGAGGCTCCCAGGTGACCTTCTTGTGGCCTTCCAGTATCTGAAGGGTGCCTACAGAAAAGCTGGGGAGGGACTTTTTAGGCTATCAGGTAGTGAGAGGACTAGGGGGAATGGAGCAAAGCTGGAGGTGGGGAGATTCAGATTGGATGTGAGAAGGAAGTTCTTCAGCATGAGAGTGGTGAGGCCCTGGAACAGGTTGCCCAGGGGGTGGTTGGGGCCACTTCCCTGGAGGTGTTTAAGGCCAGGCTGGATGAGGCTCTGTGCAGCCTGATCTAGGGTAGGGTGTTCCTGGGTGTGGCAGGGGGTTTGGAACTAGATGATCCTTGTGGTCCCTTCCAACCCTGACTGATTCTATGATTCTAACTTGCGAGCAGGCAGAAACATCACTTTACTCTTCATTGTGTGGTAGGGCTGTGTGAGGCCTCAGCCTTCTCTTCACATGCCAGACCTGCACTTTGTCTCTTCTCTTCACATGCCAGACCTGCACTTTGTCTCTTCACAGTGACAGAGCAGCCAGTGGGGAGAAATAGCAGGCACGGCTGAAGGTGATGCATCATGACCAGCGGTCACTGCTGTGTGTACTTCCCAGAGTTCATTTTATTCCCTGCTGTAGTCCTTCAAATTAAAAGTGGCCTGGTTATTTACATTTGAAAATTGGATGATCTGCTGGGCTGCTATTTCTCTATTGACTCTCTGCTTGCTAATGCATGTAGAAATTGTCTGCCTGCTGCAGATAGGCACTGCCTGCTCGGAGAGGTTTGGATTCCCTCTGTCAGCTTCACAAAGAGAGAGAGAGAGATACAGAAAATAGGAGAGGACATTTGATTGTTTGCACTTGCCTTCATCCACCAGTAATAGAAGAGTGTTTGTGTTTGGTACACCTACCTGCTGTGCACCACTGACCTGTGCTCTGCCTTCCTGAATAAGGCAAAATCTGGCTGACATTTCTGCCCCTTTCTTTTCTGAGCTGCAGAGATTGCAGTTGGTTCACCCAACCCCATGTTTTTCCACAGAAGGCACTTGCTAGGAAATTCAGGTGGTGCAAGCACTGCACCAGGAGCCGTGAGCCAGCGAGAGCTTGTTCTGCACTCAGAGCCCATGGCAAATGCTAGCTCAGGCTTCACACTGTCCACTCCAGCTGTGTCAGATCTGCTTCATCGCTGTCCACTGAAGCAGACTGGCAGGTTTCATTGTGCTGATGTTATGGAGTGGAAAGCAGAACAGGAGCTACTTTCCTGTCAAGTTGATGACAGCAGATGTTGGGGAGAGGGTAGTTGAGAGTTTGCAGGGCTTGGAAAGGGAATTTCAGTTTTCTAGGTACAGCATATGGCAGGGAAAAAAAGGAGGGGGTCAGAGAAAGGACAGACCCCCTGGTGCCTTTATGAAAAATCACAGAGCTTTAGAGGTTGGAAGGGGCCTCCAGAGATCATCAAGTCCAACCTCCCTGCTAAAGCAGGATCCCCTAGGGTAGTTCACACAGGAATGCATCCAGCTGGGTTTTGAAAGCCTCCAGAGAAGGAGACTCCTCAACCCCACTGGGCAGGCTGTTTCAGTACTCTGTCACCCTCCCTGTAAAGAATTTTCTCCTGATGTTGAGGTGAAGCCTTCTATGTTCCAGTTTGTAGCTGTCACTCCTTGTCTTATTGCTGCAGACCACCGAAAAGAGACTGGCCCCATCCACTTGACACCCACTCCTCTGGGGCCCCCAGCACAGGAAGGTGTAAAGGCTTAAGCCCACCTGGGACCCCCTGCCTCTTCCCAAGAGATGGTTTGACCCTTTACCCAGGTGGGTCCCTCCTCACAAGAGATGGTTTGACCCCTTTTCCTAGGTGTCATGGTTAGCTACTCCCATTTCCTGCTAGGGTCTTGACTATAAAAAAGGAGAGGGGCTGATTTTCTCCCTCTCTTCCCACTTCTCCTCGTCCTGGCTGCTGGAGCTACTGCTGGCTGCTCCCTGCCACCAAACCGTGTGCTTCACCAACCACCGCCTGGAGACCGCCGTCATCTTTTTGTTTGGAACAGGGATTATTTCCTTGCAACCAAAAAAAACCTTTCCTGCATCCTGCTTTTCTTCAGCACCACCAAACCACCGAATCTCAGCTCTTGGGACTAAAACCCCCTGCCGCGGTTGTATTTCTCTCCTTCCCCCCCTTCTCCCCGGTTTTCTCTATCCTTTCCCTCCTTTCCACACCCTGCATTTTGTTTTCCCCTTTCTCCCACCTTCTGTAAAACAAACCCCTTTTCCCTTTGATTTATTGTTGGAAGTTTTTATAGCCTTTTTCACTTCCAGATCGCTTTGAGGTTTTTTATTGGGCCTTTGGGCTCGGGGTAGCTAGCCTTAAACCAATACAGAAGAACATGGAACTGCTGGAGAGAGTCCAGAGGAGGGCCACGAAGATGATCAGAGGGCTGGAGCACCTCTGCTATGAGGACACAGGCTGAGAGAGTTGGGGCTTTTCAGCCTGGAGAAAGAAGGCTTCGAGACCTTATAATAGCCTTCCAGTATCTAAAGGAGGCCTACAGGAGGGCTGGGGAGGGACTGTTCACAAGGTCTTGTAATGACAGGATAAGGGGTAATGGGTTCAAACTGGCAGAGGGGAGATTTAAACAGGATGTTAGGAGGAAGTTCTTTAGAGTGAGGGTGGTGAGACACTGGAATGGGTTGCCCAGGGAGGTTGTGGCTGCTCCCTCCCTGGAGGTGTTCAAGGCTAGGTTGGATGAGGTCTTGAGCATCCTGATCTAGTGGGAGGTGTCCCTGCCTATGGCATGGAGTTGGAACTGGATGATCTTTGAGGTCTCTTCCAACCTAAGCCATTCTATGATAATTTGCAAATATGAGCCAAACCATTTGGAGTAACTTTTGGGGATCAGAGGATTAAATAAAAAAGAACAAAAACATTTTGGAGGTCTGGAGGTCTGAGGTTTTTTTGTGCAGCTGGCTAATATTTGGGATGTGGAGCTGCTTGTTACGTGCCTGTTAAACAAAGAAAAGGCTGCTGTGTCTTACTCTGTTTGCAGTGATGTGTGCTGCAGCTCTCCAGCCTGGCAGCAGGAGCACTAAGCCCTGATTTCAGGGGATATTCCCATCTACTCTGCAGACTTTCAAAACCCCCCTGGACATGTTCCTGTGTGGGCTAATCCAAGCCATCCTGGTCTTGGCAGGGGGGGTTGGGCTCGATAATCTCTGGAGGTGCCTTCCAGCCTCTAATGCTCAGTGATTTTAAGGTGGCATGAGAGTCCACTAAGAGTTAGGGATTGTCCACCCCGCAGCTCAGTGCCCTGCTGTGCTGGCAGCTAACAAACTCATGCACACAACCTAAAGCAAGGACTTTTTACAGCTGTCACCTCTCTGTGACTCCAACCTCTAATACTCAGTGATTATAAGGTGGCATGAGAGTGCTGCAGTCCACTAGGAGCTAGGGGTTGTCCCCACAGCTCAGTGCCCTGCTGTGCCAGCAGCTAGCAAACTCATGCACACAACCTAAAGCAAGGACTTTTTACAGCTGTCACCTCTCTGTGACTCCAAACTCTAATGCTCAATGATTATAAGGTGGCATGAGAGTGCTGCAGTCCACTAGGAGTTAGGGATTGTCCCCACAGCTCAGTGCCCTGCTGTGCCAGCAGCTAACAAACTCATGCACACAACCTGAAGCAAGGACTTCTCAGCTGTCATCTCTCTGTGACTCCAACCTCTAATGCTCAGTGATTATAAGGTGGCATGAGAGTGCTGCAGTCCACTAGGAGTTAGGGGTTGTCCACCCCCAGCTCAGTGCCCTGCTGTGCTAGCAGCTAGCAAACTCATGCACACAACCTGAAGGACTTTCCAGCTGTCACCTCTCTGTGACAGATACTACTCTTTCTTAGCCAGAGGGCCTATGTGTGGGTAGTGGAGGTGCATTCTCAGCCTTGGTCCTGCCACTACCCACAGGCATCCCCTCCAGACAGTGAACAGCAAGAGGCTGCATGCACAGCATGGGCTGCAGAGCTGCCCGGGAGCCCCCAGCAAATGTTGACACATGATGAAAGCCCTTACAGAAAGCCAGGAGTCATAGAATCATAGAATCAGTGAGGATTAGAAGAGACCACAAGGATCATCTACTTCCAACCCCTCTGCCATGCCCAGGGACACCCTACCCTAGATTAGACAGGACAGAGCCTCACCCAGCCTGGCCTTAAACACATCCAGGGAAATGGCCCCAGCCATTCCCTGGGCAACCTGTTCCAGGCTCTCACCACTCTCATGCTGAAGAACTTCCTCCTCACATCCAATCTGAATCTCCCCACCTCCAGCTTTGCTCCATTCCCCCTAATCCTGTCACTACCTGAGAACCTAAAAAGTCCCTGCCCAGCTCTTCTGTAGGCTCCCTTCAGATACTGGAGTCATTTGCAAATGATTTTTCTAATCAGCTGAAAGGCTGCAGCCTTTTACACAGATCATGACTGCTTCAGCCGTGTCCTCTTGAGCTGGAAGGCCACGGGTTAATAAAAGTTTGATTAGATATATACATTTATGTATAACCCTTGCTGCTTTCAGACACCCGTGCACCCCTTAACTGCTTTGCAGATGGCAGTGCAATCACCAAAGGACAGTGAAGGCACTGGGCTGGCTGCAGGAGAGAGGAACATTTGTTGCTTGCTTAGCTGTGACTAAAGAGAATGTTCCCCCTGCGCAGGCAGGTTTGACTATCACCTGTGATCAGAGGGCTGCATCACCTCTGCCATGAGGACAGACTGAAAGAGTTGGGGCTGTTCAGTTTGGAGAAGAGGAAGTTCCAAGGTGACCTTATTGTGGCCTTCCAGTATCCAAAGGGGGCCTACAAAAAGGCTGGGGAATGACTTTTTAGGCTATCAGGCAGTGACAGGACTAGGGGGAATGGAGCAAAGCTGGAGGTGAGGAGATTCAGATTGGATGCGAGGAGGAAGTTGTTCAGCATGAGAGTGGTGAGACCCTGGAATGGGTTGCCCATTGGGGTGGTTGTGGCCACATCCATGGAGGTGTTTGCAGCCAGACTGGATGAGGCTCTGTGCAGCCTAATCTAGGGTAGGGTGTCCCTGGGCATGGCAGGGGGGTTGGAACTAGATGATCCTCATGGCCCCTTCCAACCCTGACTGATTCTATGATCCTATGACATTACTTCAAGCAAGCAGACAGGCTAATCAAAGTGACAACAAAAACTATACCAGCAGTGTGGTGGTGGTGGTGGTGGGGGGAATCATGATAGGTCCTTGTACAAACACAATTCAGTTATATTAACCCTGACTGATTCCATGATTCTCTATGATTCTATGGTTGTATCTCGGGTGAGTGTTGGTGCAATTCCTGTGCTAGCCCAGGAGAGCCTCATACCTGTACATCACATTAAATATTTCCTGTAGGGGGGCACAGATGTGTTTTATGGCTATTTTGTTAGCTCCTACAGTTTTAGAGCTTCTTTCCTTCCTCCCCACCCCCTTCCCCTCCTTTCCTTCTTTCTTTCCTTTTAGCTAAGAGGAGACATTTCAAATGTCAAGTGGTTTGCTCCTTGTGGTGCTGTTCCCTGCCTTTACTGAAGCAGGGTGTACAACCTGAGGTCTTGCAGCTGTAAGAACAGCTGAAGTGAAACCCATGGCACCATCGAGCACCGAAAATTAAAATTCTGCTTTGTGCTTACAGAAACGAAGTGCAGCAGAGCTTAGCAGAGGGCTGTGGAGTTCAGGGAAGGATGGGGAAATTGCCCATTAACGGATGGCTGCCTTGGAAAACATCAGTTGGCTGCTGCTCCTGCCTCAGCCAGGAGAGCCCCACATGAGCCTTTCATAAATCAAACTATTTCATAGAATCATAGAATGGTTTAGGTTGGAGGAGACCTCAAAGATCATCCAGTTCCAACCCCCCGCCAAAGGCAGGGACACCTCCCACTAGATCAGGTTGCTCAAGACCTCATCCAGCCTGGCCTTCAACACATCCAGGGAGGGAGCAGCCACAACCTCCCTGAGCAACCTGTTCCAGTGCCTCACCACCTTCACTGTAAAGAACTTTCTCCTAACATCCCGTTTAAATCTCCCCTCTGCCAGTTTGAACCCATTCCCCCTCATCCTGTCATTACAAGACCTTGTGAATAGTCCCTCCCCAGCCCTCCTCTAGGCTCCCTTCAGATACTGGAAGGCTGCTATAAGGTCTTCTCAAAGCCTTCCCTTCTCCAGGCTGAAAAGCCCCAACTCTCTCAGCCTGTCCTCATAGCAGAGGTGCTCCAGCCCTCTGAGCATCTTTGTGGCCCTCCTCTGGACTCTCTCCAACAGTTCCATGTCCTTCCTGTGCTGGGGGCTCCAGAACTGCACACAGTACTCCAGGTGGGGTCTGATGAGAGCAGAGTAAAGGGGCAGAATCCCCTCACTTGCCCTGCTGGCAATGCTTCTCTTAATGCAGCCCAGCACACAGTTGCTGTCTGGGCCACGTGTGCACACTGCAGGCTCATGTTGAGCTCTTTATCACCCCAGACCCCCAGGTCCTTTTCCTCAGGGCTGCTCTCAGCCACTCACCACCCAGCCTGGATTTGTGCTTGGGATTGCACTGACCCAGGTGCAGGACCTTACACTTGCTCTTGTTAAATTTCATGAGGTTAGCCTGGGCCCACCTCTCCAGCCTGTCCTGGTCCCTCTGGATGGATCCCTGTCCTCCAGCAAGTTAACTGTGCCACACAGCTTGGTGTCATCTGCAAACTTGCTGAGGGTGCACTCGATTCCTCTGTCCATGTCACTGACATTTCTGCGTTAAAGAAGGCTCTGCTGTGTGTATGCTCTGCAATAAGGTGCCCCACCACCTATGCCACTTTGGAATCATCCTCTGAAGTGCCTGGATCCCTGTGTAAGCCATCCTGACTGGGCTGCTGCCCTTATGCCACTTTGCTGTCCCCGTGCATCCTCCTCATGCCCTACTCAACACCAGGCACTATCAAGATGGAGGGATTTGAATTCCTCTCTGCAAATGCCCGAAGTCTCACCCCACAAGAAGTGGCTCCAGCCCCACTGTGCCATGTGCTTGTGAGGTGGCTGATGAGGAGCAGCTGTGAAGGAGCTGCTGAAGGTTAAGCACATGCTGGCACATAGAATCAGTCAGAATCAGGAGGTGTCCCTGTCTATGGCAGGGGGTTGGAACTAGGTGATCTTTGGGGTCCCTTCCAACCTTCTATGATTCTGTGTTGCCTTATTCACTTGCCTGAATTTAGGGTAATGTTTGTCTTTTCAGAATTGTTGTGTTTGATGATGTAATTAGGATATGATAGAATTAAAATACAGTAGAATGGGATAGAATAGAATAAGCCAGGTTGGAAGAGACCTCCAAGACCACCCAGTCCAACCTATCACCCAGCCCTATCCAGTGGCACTAAGTGCTTCATCCAGTCTTTTCTCGAACACCTCTAGGGATGGTGACTCCATCACCTCCCTAGCTGGAGTGCATGGAAGGGGCCATAAGGATCATCTGGTTCCAACCCACCTGCCATGGGTGGGGACAACTAACACTAGGTCAGGCTGTCTAGAGACACATACAGCCTGGCCTTAAACACCTCCATGGATGGGGCTTCCACCACCTCCCTGGGCAACCCATTCCAAGGCCTCATCACCCTCATGGTGAAAAACTCCATCCTAACATCCAGTCTGAATCTACCCATTTCTAGCTTCTTTCCGTTCTCCCTAGTCCTATCACTACCTGGCATCCTAAAAAGTCCCTTCCCAGCTTTCTTGCACACCAGATCACTTGCACCCTTCTAAATGCTATCTTCCCCTGTTTTCTGTTTTCTTATAGTCACACCACGTGGGAGGAGGAAAGCTGCAATGAGCAAACGTCCTGGAGCAGAGGAAAAAGCCCATCCTGGAGGAAATGCAAGGCAGCTTTGCTTTGAGGGCAGCAGCTCCCCTGTGCCCCTGCAGATTGTGGTTTGGTATAACCATTTCCTCAGGCCTGTCGTGAGGTCTGGTAACTGCATCAATATTGCTTGATAGTGTCTTGCATGTGTTCATCCTAAGTAGGTTATCCTTCACACTGTGCAGCTTCAAACCTGCTTGCTGCAATTTATCAGTGAGGAAAGAATATTTTGGGAAGGATCCCATGTCCCTTCTCCGTGTCACGAGATAATGTGCAGTAGATAATGAATGCCACCCACAGGATTTCTCAGATTCTCATACAGCAATGACAAGGAAAAAGCTGCAGCTCTCTCTCTCAGGGTCTTAGGGCTTTTAAAATGACCATCAAGGTCATGGCACCCAGCAGCTCCCCAAGCATTTGTTACACCCTGACAGCCCTTGGCTCAGCTGAGCCATAGAATCAGAGAGAATCAGAGAATCAGTCAGGGTTGGAAGGGACCACAAGGATCATTTAGTTCCAATCCCCCTGCCATGCCCAGGGATCAGGCTGGCCAGACCCTCAGCCAGTCTGGCCTTAAACACCTCCAGGGATGGGGCCCTGCCCAACCACCTCCCTGGGCAACCCATTCTAGACTCTCACCACTCTCATGCTGAACAACTTCCTCCTCACATCCAGTCTGAATCTCCCCACCTCCAGCTTTGCTCCATTCCCCCTAGTCCTGTCACTACCTGACAGCCTAAAAATTCCCTCCCCAGCTTTCTTGTAGGCCCCCTTCAGATCCTGGAAGGCCACAAGAAGGTCACCTGGGAGCCTCCTTTACTCCAAACTGAACAGCCCCAACTCTTTCAGTCTGTCCTCATAGCAGAGGTGCTGCAGCCCTCTGATCATCCTTGTGGCCCTTCTCTGGACATGCTCCAGCATGTCCACATCCCTCTTGTACTAGGGGCTCCAGAACTGGATGCAGTACTCCAGGTGGGGTCTCACCAGGGCGGAGTAGAGGGGAAGAATCACCTCCGTCGCCCTGCTGGCCACACTTCTCCTGATGCAGCCCAGCCACGTTGAATCAGAAATGAGTGCTGCAGAAATTCAAGCTAGACACACAGACTCTGCTTTCCCATCACTGGTTCTGAGACTGTGGGCAATGATCTCTGGTGCAATGGGTTCCTGACCTGGCAGAGGCACAGCTTGTCACAGTGGCACTTTGTGCACATAGCAAATCCTGTGAAGCTGAGCTGACTCAGCGTCACAAATTTGTTCTGGCAGTGCCATTAGGGCATCACAGAATCACAGAATGTCAGGGGCTGGAAGGGACCTTAATGGATCATCCAGGTCAACCTCCCCCCCGCCAGAGCAAGATCACCTATAGCAGATCACACAGAAATGTGTCCAGGCAGGTTCTGAATATCTCCAGAGAGGAAGAATCCACAACCCCATCAGGGTATAGTCATCTCTGATCATGCACAGCCAGCTCAGGACCATTGTTCTCATGGTTCCAGAGTGAAATGAAGGGGCAGGGAAGGAAAAAGAGAAAGGAATAAAACCAGGAGCCCTAACTTCAGTGGCCTTCCTTCTATAAGCAAGAGACATAGGAGAAGTCTAAGGAAGAGACGTAGGAGAAGTCTATAATGAAAAGACTATAAAGGAGACTTTAGAGTCACCATGAGAGTGGTGAGGCCCTGGAATGGGTTGCCCAGGGAGGTGGTTGGGGCTACATCCCTGGAGGTGTTTAAGGCCAGGCTGGATGAGGTTGTGTCCAGCCTAATCTAGGGTAGGATGTCCCTGCCCATGGCAGGGGGATTGGAACTAGATGATCCTTATGGTGCCTTCCAACACTGACTCATTCTATGATTCTGTGACTTACATTAAACATTTGGGGCTGAACATAAGATCTAGATGGGAGAGAAAAATCTGTGGGGCAAAAAGCAGACTTTTAACAACTCCTATTTCTGGATGCTGCTCTTTTTCTGCCTGTTTTTTTTTTTTTTTTGGTCATGTGGTGTTGGTTTTGTTGTTTTGGTTTTTGTGGTTTTGTTTTCTTGATTTTATGATTTAGGCGACATCATTAACTTAGGTTAAAACTCCTTCCCCAGAGAAAAGAGGAAGTTTTCTTAATGCCAGAAGCCTCACATGATACTGGAGCTGTAAGTTCTGCTGTTACCCTCTGCACAGTCCCACACAGACTGTCTTTTAAAGTGTTACAGGAGAGGGCAGAAGATACCAGGGCAGGTACGAAGCTTTGGCTCTGGGATATGGCACTGGGCACGATGAGAGAAGCAAAAGAACTTTTCACTGAGCCTCCTCTGGTCCATGGACCCTTTTGGGATGACTCACTTCTGTGCTCTTCTTTTTCTTACTTTTTTTTTTTTTTTCCCCTTTTTTAATAACTCAAAGCAGTGCAAAGGAAGTGAGGAGGAAGAAAGCAGCTCTTGAACAGCCTCAGCCCAACAGAGGGAAAAAGCTATTCTGGTATATAGGTTCCTAAGAGGTAAAGCACATGTGTGACCCTTGCTGTATGAGTGGCAGCCAGGTCACAGCATTAACTGCCTGGCAGAAAAGATGCTGCAGGAAGGTGAATGAAAGGCAAGATCCCAACCTGCAACATCATCATCAGGCATCTGCAGCCAGGAAGGAGTAGGGCAATGAGTAGCCTTGCTAATGTAAATCCTTCCTCAACAGGCAACCTAATGCACTTTCCCTGCCATGGGATGCTGGCAGCCTGTGCCACGCTCAGCTGGCTCTTTGTGGCAGTTGAGTGCTTCCTGGCTGCAGGCAAAAGGGGGGGAAAAAAAAGGTCAAATAATTTGTATAAACTGGATGAAAGTCAGAAAAGTTATCAGGCAGATGCTAGGCAAGGATGAAAGTGCTGTGATCAGGCTCAGAGTGCAGCTGAAGAAAAATTCCAGACTGGGGAGCTGAGTAAATGTTCCATTCTCTGTGGAAATAGAAACCTTCCCTTGAGGTTGGGAGGAATGGATGGGAAGGCCACTCAAGTCCACAGCCTGGAGAAAATAATACCCAGCAGTCCACACCATAATGAATCAGATCTCTTACATCATCACAGGGGTTGGAAGGGGACCTCTGGAGATCTTTGAGTCCAACGCCCCTGCTAGAGCAGGACCATCCAGTGCAGGTTAATTAGGAACATGTCCAGACAGGAACTGAAAGTCTTCAGAGAAGGAGACTCCACAACCTCTCTGGGCAGCCTGTGCCAGTGTTCTGTGACCCTTACAGTAAAGTTCTTCCTCATGTTGAGCTGGAACTTTCTGTGCTGTGGTTTACATCCATTGCCCGTTGTCCTGCCACAGGGCACAAGTGAGCAGAGGTTGTCCCTGTCCCCTCCTTCTTGACACTCAGCCCTCAGATATTTATATACATTTATTAGATCCCCTCTCAATCTTCTCTCTATAATAAACAACCCCAGGTGTCTCAGACTGTCCTCATCAGGCAGTGCTCCACCCCTTTAATCATCCTTGTATCTCTCTGTTGGACTCTCTCAAGTAGATCCTTGTCCTTCTTGACCTGAGGAGCCTAGAACTGGATGCAATATTCCAGGTGAGGTCTCACTAGGGCAGAGTAGAGGGGGAGGAGAACCTTCCTCGATCTGTAATAGATTTTTGTCTTCTCTTCTAGGCCACTGACAAATTTCAAGGAATGCCTTTTTTTTGGTCACTTCAGAAAATGCCTTAATATCCCTAAAGAATTGTAGCATTAGTAGCTGAAGTTTGAATGCAGCCACAACTTTTACAGAAAAACTTGCTGTCCTTGAGCTGGAAAACCAAACCAGTCAAGTTTTAGTGAGCCTTGGTGATCTGTTCCATCTATTCCCTTCTCCTAAGTAATTCATAGAATCATAGAATCATAGAATGGTTTAGGTTGGAAGAGACCTCTAAGATCAGCCAGTTCCAACCCCTCTGAGCCATAGGCAGGGACACCTCCCACTAGAACAGGTCGCTCAAGACCTCATCCAGCCTGGCCTTGAACACCT
>VWZI01004368.1:0-14391 GCA_013396835.1 Psilopogon haemacephalus
TGATCATCATAGGGTGAGCTTGTCTCCCGTCGTTTTTTCCCACACCTTTATACCTACATGGAGCACCCACCCAAGAGCCCCTTGTAGTAGGTTAGAACTGGGTTGAGCTGGGGTTAATTCTCCTCTAATGCTGTGTTTTGCCATGCTGCAGCTAAGCATTGATAAAGTGGCAGTGTTGTGACTACTGCTGGGCTGAGCACCCAGGCTGGGGGTTTTGNTTATTATTATTATTATTATTATTATTATTATTATTATTAAAATTGCTTCTATTCTATAAGCATCCTTTGTTATTATTTTTTTTCCCTTCTCCCCTGCCCTTTTAAGAGGCAGAGTGATAGACTGGCTCAGGTGGGCATTTGGACCCCATCTGGGGCAAAACCACCACAGTGTCACACAACCACTCTCTGGTGTCACACAACTTCATCTTGTCACACCATGCACTTAATGACGTAACAACTCCCACTCTGTACTTTCACACATAACACTCTCTGATGTCACACAGCCTGCCCTGTATTGTCACACAACGCATTCTATGATGTCATAGCATCCAGGTTCAGTTTTTCACATGACACAGTCTAGGATGCCACATCATGCATTCTATGATGTCACACACTGCACTCTATGATGCCACATAACCAAGTCTATGATGTCACACAACCCCCTCTCTGCTGGCACAGAACATACCCTATGGTGCAGTAGAACACAATCTACCATGTCACACAAGGCACTCTATGCTGTTACACAAGGCTGTCAATGGTGTCACACAACCCAATGGTGTCACACAACACTCAATGGTGTCACAGAACCCACACCAGGATGTCGCAAAACACACTCTGTGGTGTCACACTATCTGCTTCATCATGTCTCAGAGCCAATTCTTTGATGTCACACCACACACCATATGGTGTCACACAACACATTCTATGATGCCACACAACCCACTGTAAGGTTTCACACAACACACTCTATGGTGTCACAGAACCCACTCAGTGGTGTCACATAATGCACTCTAGAATGCCACCATAACCACTCCATGGTGATACTCCCCACTCTGCACTATCAGGCAATCCACTTTTTGATGTCACTCAACCTACTCTGTGATGTCACACAACAATGCACTCCATGATGGAATAGAAGGCAATCTATGATGTCACACATTGCACTCTATGGCGTCAAAACAATGCACTCTGTTTTCACAGAATGCTCTCTATGCTGTCACATAAACCACTCTGTGATGTCACACAACCCACTCTGTCTTCACACGAGGTGACACACAACACACTCAATAGTCTCACAAAAAGCCCTCTGTGATGTCACACAGCACAATCAATGATGTTACACTAAGCATTCTCTGATGACACTCCTCACTCTATGCTGTCACATAAACCACTCTGTGATGTCACACAACGCACTCTATGATGCCACATAATGCACTCTAAAATGTCATACGCTACACTCTAGGATACTACACAGCCCTCTATACGGTGCCACATAATGAAGTCTAAGATGTCACACAACCCACTCTTAGATGTCACACAAGGCAATATATGTTGTCACGTGTTGCACTCTATGGATTCATGCAGCACACTCTGTGATGCCACACGATCCACTCTAGGGAGTCACACAATGCACTCTGTGATATGACACATGCCCTCTAAGCTGTCACACAACCCACTCTGTGCTGTCACACCACATACTCTAGGATGTTACAAAATACACTCTGTGGTGTCACACAATTCATTTTATTATGTCACAGAACCCACTCTATAGGCTCACCCAGGATGTCAAACAATACATTCCATGACATAACACAACACACTTTCTGCTGTCACACAACACATTCTATGCTCTTATGCATCCCACTCTCTGATGTCACACTACATACTCTGTGCTATCACACAACCCATTATATGATGTCACACAATCCCACACCTTCATCTCACACAACCCACTTCATGGTGGCAGACAACACTATGGTGTCACACAACTCACTCTATACTGACACTGAAGGCACTCTATGGCTTCATGCAACACACTCTATGGTGCCACAGAACACACTCAATGGTCTCACACAACACACTCTATTATAGCCACATTAAGCACTCTATGGAGACACTCCCAACTCTACGCTGGCAGACAACCTACAACAGTGGTGTCACATGACCCACTCTATCATGTCACACAACATACTCCATGATGTCACACAACCCACTCCATAGTACAACGCAATACACTTTATGATGTCACACAACGCACTCTGTAATGTCACACAACCCACCCCATGGTGTCACACCCCCCACTCTGTTTTCACTCGAGGCACTCTGTGGTGTCATAGAACCCACTCAATGCTGTCACACAATACAGTCTATGATGTCTCAGGAAGCACTCTATGGTGATATACCCCACTCTACTCTGTCACAACAGACTTTGTGGTGTCACGCAACACACTCTATGATGTCATGCAACACACTCTGTGATACCATACAACACACTCCATGGTTTCACTCAACCCACTCAATGGTGTCACAAAAGGTACAATATGGTTTTCACAAAACCCACTCTATAGCATCACTGAACACACTCTGTGATGTCACACAATGTGCTCTGTGGTGTCACACAACCCACTCTACGGTGTCACACAAGGCACTCTCTAGTGACAAACCCCACTCTAAGTTTTCACACAATCCACTCTATGTTGTCTCACAAAACACTCCATGGTATCACACAATGAACTTTATGATGTTGCACACCAGACTCTATGGTGTTACACATCCCATTCTGTTATGCAGCCCTGGGAATCCAGAGATACTGCCCTGTGAGCAAATGTTCTAAAAAGCCTTTTTGTAATTAAAGTTCTGATCTGGTTCTGTGATTGTGCCTTCTGCTTCAGCAGAAAGGAGCCTCTCGAGTCCCCCTAGAGGGCAAGCAGCATATTGACCACAAGGATCTCTTTCCAACAGTTTAAATGAATGTTTGCATTTCTGCTTTTCTTAATTGTTTAAAGTGTCTGTTCCCTGTGTGTAAATACCTTCAACCATGCATTTGAAACTTATACATAACTTTTAGGGGGAGATTTAATTATTTCCCACAGTTTATTAATTTTCAGATTGATATTAATATTGATTATTAATTAATTAATACATTCATCACAGGAAACCACCACAAAGTACAGTTTGGAAGGTACACACTGGAATGTGACTCAAAACATAGACCTGTGGTGCCAGAAGTGACCCAGAGGGAGTTTGGATCAGCTATGATTTGTGTTCTGAGTGAGAACCAGAGATGGTTGCAGAGACAGCAGTGAAGGTATGGAAGTGGCAGAGTGAGAGCTGGGTAGGGCAGCAAGATGAGTGTCAGCAGTCTGAAGGGGAAGAGCTGCAGGCATGGGACAGTGTAGCACAGCCTGCAGTACAGAAACAGAGAATCAGAGAACTGTCCTGGCTGGGAAAGACCTTTAAGATCATCGACTCCAACCATTATCTGAGCCAACCCAGCCTGGTGCTAGAGCATGGCCAAGGGCTTTGGCAAACATGAAAGGCCCAACAGGACCAAGGTCTTTGTCCCCTGGGCTTTGGCACTTGTCTCTGCCACCAAGGCCTGGGAGAAGATCCTTTCTTTTGAGGCTTTCAGGCTCTACTTTCCCCAGGGCTGTGCTCAGGCCTTGGCCTTTCTGTCTCAGAAACCAAACTCAGGTTTGTTCAGCATCACAGACTCCTGCATTTTACCTTTTCTTAGTCTGCAAATCACAGCCTCCAATTAGCAGCTCTAATGAGTCCCTGGGGAGGCTGTGACAGAAAGGACCCTCCCTGGGGCCAATCAATGCTTCAAGGTACTTTGGGTTTGGCTTCTGACTTCCTGAGCTGTTTCTTTACTCTCCTCTCAGTCCCTGAGTACCTGCAGTCAGTCCCAAATACTCCATGGGCTTCATTAGAGCACAGAAAGGCCTAAGGAGCTGTGGCTCTGCCTGGGATTTCCTTCAAGCACTGAAGGCTTGTCCAGATAATTGCAGCATTTTCACAGCTAATTGGAGCTGTTTCACAGGGCAGTTAAGTAAGAAGATTTCTCACTGGGCCCCATAACAATGTGGGTTGTTTCTAAAGGATGTTTTTAATGAGTTTCGTTTTAGAGAAGGGAGCTGACAGCAGCATTCTCCATGAGCTCTTGATCCAAGCTGGCTCCTCAGGAGGTCTGAACTGGGAGAAGAAGCTGTCCCATGAGGTCTGACAGTGTAGGGACAACCTTGCTCCACAACCGCCCCCAACCTCCCCATTCCTGTCACTGCCCACCTGAGCCTTCCGTGACTCTTCCATCAGACTTCTGCACTGCTCTCTGCAGATGGAGCTCACAGCTCCACGGCACCAGCTCCCCCCTGCTCTCCTTAGGGAACTGCCTGCACACAGGCACAGGAGAACTGTTCTTGTTAGGAAGCAAAGAAAAGTAAACCTTGAGAAAGTTCCATCAACAATCCAACCCCATGGACCATTGTCACCAACATTATCACCAACAGAATGAAAACTCTTAAACGAATTGGAGAAAAATAACAGAATTGTATTTTAGATAGAGAGATACATGAAAGAGTTACAAAGCAGATGTGAAAGTTACAGCAACCCCATGAATTTATTCCCACCCATAACTAAATCTACAAATCCCTGTGCTCCAGGTCCTCCCCGCCTCCTCCAATTTCCAAGCCAATGGAGGCTTGGAAAATACCAAAAACTCCCAGTGCTCATTTTCTCCTGTCCCCCTTTGTCTCCCATTAGGCCCAAGCAGGTCAAAACCCACTGCAGACTGTGGCCTTAAAGGGCACAGCTCACAGGGTGTATGATGACAGAGTTACACAGATAAAGATCCTTGTGGAGAACTGGAAAGGCAGGGAGAAAAGAGAGAAAATTGACCTTGCTACTTACTTTTAAAGGTTTTGCAGGATTTATGGGATTGAATAACAAATTATGATATCCAGGGGTGAGCATTTCTTCCCCTGGGACAGATCTTGGGCTCAGTAGTTTTTTTTAAGGGAATCCAGGCTAACCTGGAACCCCTCAAACCACGACATGCCAACTCTTGTTATTCTAGACCATAATTCCTGCATCAAACTCATCATCAAATGAGAAATAGAATCGTAGAATGGTTTAGGTTGGAAAAGACCTCAAAGCTCATCCAATTGCAACCACCCCAGCATAGGCAGGGACAACTCCCACTAGAACAAGTCGCTCTAGATGACATGAAGCAAAGTCTGGGTGGCAAATTATTTTTTGTCCTGGCACTCTTTGGAACTGTCATCTGCTCAGGATCAGGAAACAGTTCTTGTATTCATCAGATGAGATGGAACAGGATTTTGCAGGGCTTATATGATTCATATTGGTGTACAGTGAGATCTTCACATGCACAGTGAGGTCTTCTTAAGTTTCCCTTGGGTGCCACAGTTATCTGGAAGAGAACTCGAAACAACTTATGCATTTCCTGAGCTCTTTCAGTTAAACTATTGTGTGGAATACACTGAACTTCACCATATGTGATGAGTTTTTTCACATTGCCCAATAGGTATGACCAGGAACGTTAGCAGAAATCACCAAAAGAAGGGAGAAAACCAAAACAGTTTTCCTAGAGAGTTCTGCATTAGACAAGAGGAACTCTGTCTGGATCTGCATTATGCTAAGCAGCAAAGTAGCAATCAATATCAAACACTGGATGCCACTGATCAGTTCCTCTCTGTTCTCACTCACAGTGAGATTGGATTGCTTTGCAGTGTGTGCACCAGCCAGGAATCAAACCTGGGCCTTCCTGCATAACAATTGAGTGTCCTATCACTAAACGACAAAATGCACAGATACAACTGCTGAGTGCAGTCTCTTGGAGTTCCATTTTGTTCCAGTGCAATATAACCAGTCTGAGTGGTTTGTGTTTCCACCCCACAGGACGTATCCAAAATAGAAACACTCAGGTTCAGTGACTCTTTCCACTCCTGGAGCAATAGGTAAGATATGTTTCTACCCCAGGGGGTATTCAAGATAGAAGCAGTCAATGACTCCTTCCACCACTGGAGCCATAGATAAGGTGTGGCTTTATTTGGCTTCTCAGATGCAGGAGTGTGATGATCCTTCTGTCACAGATGGTTTCCATCTCTTCAGTCCACCAAGCCACCAGCAATAGGTAGGCTTATTCCAAGCTTGCAACATACTCAACTCAATACCACCATTAGCACCTGCTATGGTTCTAGATTCCACACCTACATAAATTAAGGGAGGATAAAAGTAACCTGAGCTCTGGTAACTTCAAGAGCTCTCTATTCCTGTCTGTCTCTATTTATGTGCCAAGTTGTGGAGAGATTCCAGAGAAGTAGCCTCATAGTGGTGAACAAACCCTGCTGTGAAGAATAGATGTGTTTGAAAGAGAAGCACAGTGGAAAGCCTGTGAGGAGAAAGTGGAGTCAGAACGGACGGAAGGAAAACAGAGATGCAGATGAGGAAAGTTCCTGCTTCTGGAAAAGTTACCCAGGAGTTTCTGGATAACTATGTGGTCATTGTCATGATACAGTAACCAATTATTGTCTTCCACATATGATCCCCTGTGCCAATTACCTTGTAGTATTCACAAATGTCCCCCGCTTGCTGGCTATAAAAAGAGCTGTAGAATCACTAATAAACAGAGCTACTTGCTGAAATCACATTGATTATTCATTGCTCCTGCAGTGCTCCTCCTGATATCTGGCGCCCAAACACCTGGAACTATTGGACTTTGGGACTACAGATTACTTCGGTGAGATTGCAAACAGCAATGAGAGCTGACAGGTCGGGAGACACTAGCCGAGGGTTGGCACCATCTGGCAAATGCAACGGGAGCTGGAAGTGGGGTCGTGACCCACCTCTTGTAGGATTATGTCAGAGACACCTCAAATCTCCACAGGATGAGGGTGGAGGCAGTGGACGCAAGGCAAAAGTGGCATTGCAGGGCAAAGATGCATGCAACAGCTGGATCCTGGGAGTGCGACTCAGGACTTTCACGGCGGTGAGCAAACTTTCCAAGAAAGAGAATTGCTGCTAATTTAAAGAAGCTCCATGAGTTAACTACATAGGCAAAGGGTACAGGATGTGGGACACGACTGTAAGCGGAGGAATTAAAGCAGATATCCTTAATACATTATGAACCGTGCAGGTGGAGCAGAGAGTAGCAGTACCCCTGCCTTGCCTGTGGAGACAGCCAATAAGAACTCAGTGAACACAGAGAGCAAGGAGGCTTTTGCAACTAACGTGGCTACTACTGTAATAGGGATAATGGCGCCTACCGCCCGGAGCGCAGCAGAATTGTTTAGAGACACTTTTGCCACAAATATTGGTGTAACATCGGCTGATAGTGATGAAAATGCAAAGGCAGCCTCTGCCTCAGCTAAAGTGACTTTTACAAGCAATCACAGGGATCCAGTCCGCTGCCCGAAGGTACAATATCCTCTACCACCATCAGAGGGTCCCACTGGTCCTAGCCGTGTTCTCATTTGTCAACTTGTATCAGCGGTCCTCAGAATGGACAGCAATTGCTAAAGGAGGACTTGGAGAAAGGCTGGAGACAGGCTTGGAGAAAGGCAGGGTTTTCAAATCATTCCCTTATTAAATTCATTTCTTGAAAATCAAACTGGGAAACAGGCACAAGCATCAGAAGTTTTGGGCAGTGAATTCAAAGTGTCCTGCCTTGTGTGGCCACAGATACAGTCCCATTATGGAACTGAGGCACATGAGGGGCTGCAGGAGACACCTGACCTGGTGGTGCTGGGCTCCTGCCCTTTAGGGCAGTCTTGCTGGAGCCAATCCCCTCATTGTTTTGTCTGCTCCTCAACTCAACTCCTGGACCCTACAACAGCAGATAAGGGGCAGAGGACAAAGTAGTCTAGCAGGATTTGTGCACTGCCAGGACAGTGAATTGCTGCAATGGTTTAAATCAGCACAAAAGAGCTCAAACTGAACCAGCAGCTTATTTTGTCTATTTTTTTCCAACTCAGATTTGCAGGAAAAGTAACACACAAAAACTCAATATTTAGCCAAAAATAAAGTGAGATAACAACAGACTTAAACAAACATGGTACAAAATACATCATTCCCTCGTCTGCTTGCAGAAAAAGCAGGGCACAAAGCAGCAGCAAGGAGAAGCAAGGGAGCCAAAAGCCCAAGCCAGAAAACTGCTCCCCTATTCCTCTTTGTCCTGCTGCCATCTCAGCAGAAAAGACAATACCCATAAGGCCATAACCCAGAAGCAGCAGCTGGAACAGGAAGCCTCCCATATTACAATCCAAACTTCAAGTCCCATAATACTTTGCTTCAGCCAGTAGCTTCCCTTTGGCAGCTGCTGTGAGTGCCTTGTTTTGTGAATAATAGCAGCAGGTTCAACTCAGTCCATGACTGAGTTGCCTTTGTTCAGGTAGCCACAGACCCCAGCAGCGCTGTTGGTACCTCTTGGGATTATCTTAGGTGCTCTGTAGCATGGCTTTGCCCACAGGAGTTTCTTCAAGGCAATCCTCACTTCCTTATTCCTCAGGCTGTAGATGAGAGGGTTGAACATGGGGACCACGACTGTGTCAAACAGGGCCAGGTACATGTCAATATCTACAGAATCCTTTGAGTGTCTCTTTAAGTAGACCACTATGGCTGACCTGTAGAAGAGTGTCACCACCAGGAGGTGTGAAAAACAGGTGGAGAAGGTTTTGTGTCTGCCCAGAGCTGAAGGCATTTTCAGCACTGCCTTGATAATTTGAATGTAAGAAACCAGAATTAAGGAGAAGGGGAGGATTACAAAGCCCAGGATGATGGCATACAGCACCACTTGGTTCCAGAAAATGTCTGCACAGGCCAGCTCCAGCAGAGGGGGCACATCACAGAAGAAGTGATGGAGGTCATGGGATGCACAGAAGGATAGAGTGAACACCTGGTAGGCCTGTCCTGCTTGCACTGGCAGGACAATCACCCAGGAGCCCAGCAGCAGCCTGGTGCAGAGCCCCCTGCTGATGATGAGGCTGTAGTGCAGGGGGTGGCAGACTGCTGTGTAGCGGTCGTAGGCCATGGCAGCCAGGACAAGGCACTCGATGCTGCCCAGCAAATCCATGAAATAGAGCTGGGCAGCACAGCCTTCCGGAGATGCTGCCATCTGCCAGCAGCAGGGCCAGCAGCATCTTTGGCAGAGTGACTGATGTGTAGCAGATCCCCAGGAGGGACAAGTACCTCAGGAAGAAATACATGGGGCTGTGGAGCCTTGGGTCTGCCACTGTGATCAGCACAATCAGGCTGTTGCCTGTGAGGATCATGAGGTAGATGAAGAGGAATACTGTGAAGCACAGGCCCCGCAGGCTGCAGAGCTCAGAAAATCCCAGAAGGATGAATCCAGCCCCAGTGGTGTGATTCTCCAAGCCTGTTCCCTGGGACATCTTCTCTCTGCAGAACAATCCAAACAACAGGCTCCATGAGGGTGCTGGCACTGCAAGCCTGGAGACAGACTCCAAACATCAGTGTGTGTGTGTGTGACTGCAGGGTTGAGTGAGTTTGAGTGTCTGGAAGCCTATCTTGGGTTGCTTGCTGCAGGGAGGTTTGTAACAAGAGGAGAGAAGAGAATCCTTGAGCCTGAGTGTCTGGAATTTGTCACTTGGAGACAAGAAACCTGCCTGAAGTGATTTCATGGACTAGAAAACCTGGTGCTAGGTGAGAAGGAAGGGATCAGTGCCAGCTCTGTTCAGAACAGTCCTGTCTGCCTGCCTTGTCTAGCTCCTGTAAGAGCTGCCTTTGCTGTAGCTGCATTAAGAATGTACAGGATGGAAAGGAGGGAAGGGATGAAGAAGGAGAGGACAATCTAAGGCAAGGCTGGGCAAGGAGAAACAATCAGAACTTGATTCTTAGACAGCAGTGAGAGACTAATCCCAGCTCTTGTCACGTGTAAGAGCTCATCCCCTGATGCTGCGTCCACACAAAACATGCTGGGAGACTACATCAGCTCTGAAGCATTAATGGTGAAGGGAGGTGAAGGGAGAAGCCCACCCAAAGGGGCACAGCCTTCTGCCTGCCCCTGACTCCCATAACACTGCTGCATGCTTGGGACATCTTAAGGAGACAGACAGGCAGCAGCTTGTGCATGCCTCACAAGTTTCCAGGGTGCTAGGAGGTATTTTTAGGCAAGTCACTAAACTGTGTGGTGCAGCTTTCAGTTATATAGAGGAGAAAGTGATCTAAAATGGGTGACCCCCACCCCCCACAGCCAATGCCCCTGAGCAGCTCAGGCATTTATCATAACTTCTGCACAAGTCCTGAATAGTTCAGCACTCTGGAACCTGCTGCTCTGCCACGTGGATTTCTGACAGCTCAGAAATCAGGCTGAGGACCCATTCCCTCTGCTCCCAGCCCTGCAATGCTCCCCAGTCCCCTGCAAACCCTTGCAGCAGCAGAGCAATGCTCTTGCTGCTAGAGAGCTGAGCCTCCCTTTGGCATTTCCCACATTCCCCCAGCACAGACACTTTGTGCTGGGCATGCTTGGATGGTGTGAGCTAGAAGCAAGCAGCATCACAGCAGCAGGTTGCTGCTTATGAAGAAGAGACTTGACTGAAAGGTGTTTAAGGATCTCAGTTTGCTATGGGCAATGAAAATCCTCTTCCAGGCAGAGGGCTGAGGCCACTGGCTGTGCCTCTCTAGCTACTACTAACACCCTTTGAGAAGGCTTTTCAAGCTCTGAGGTATTTATGCTGAGAAGAGCAGCTCACAAAGCAGAAGATAAAAGCATTAAGATCATCTGAGTGCAAAAGCCAGGGCAGCTTTCTTAAGAGAAAAAAAGGAATTCACAACCCCCTGTGGTCCTAGTTTGATTATTTTACCCAAGTGTTGCTTCCCTTTGCCCTGTGAGGTTTATTTATCTCCTAGAGGTGACATTCAACATTTGCAAGGCAACATCAGGGTTTCTGTGAGGGAAAAGGCACCAGAATTGTTTTGTAATCTGCCTACTTATTCATTTAATATATTGGGACAAAAAATAATTTGTGTATTTTCTGAAAAGCCAAACCAAATCCCACCCTGTGAGATCCCCACATATATTTTAAATCATTGCTTTAACTCCCAGCAACTCTTGGCCACCTGCCAGCATTTCCTGCGTGTGTCAGTGTCCTCAGACATACAGCCTGTTTTTTTTCTCTCTCAGATGTCTTAGCTGGCTTTGCTCAGAGGTCCTTCCAGAGTTGTTCTGAAAGCTGAAGGAAGCCCCTTCCAGGGAATCCAGCTTAGCTGGAGAGATGCCTGCAAGCTGCTTCTGGTGGTGCCTGTGCTGCTGAGCATCACCATCTCAGCATCCCAGGGCATGCCAAAAGGGACTTACTGCTGTCAGGAGCCAAGAGGCAGGAACATGCTCCTCAGTCCACGGTGCTGCAGGAGGCAGTGGTGACCTCTTCTTTGCTCTGTCATTCCCCTGGAACCCACCTGGATATGGTTCTTTGGACTCCTCTTTGTCTCTCTCACGTGGTTATAAGGCAGCTATAAGCAGCCCCAGGAGAGAAGGTAGGGACACTGCTGCCACTGCTGCCACTGCTCCTCCCCTACACCAGGGCACCAGGGACAATCTTAGAAAGGCTCTCAGAACTGTGGGCATCAGCCTGGTGTTCCAGTGAGTCCTTTGAGGGCCAGGGAATGCACTCACACATGGGTACCCCCATCCAGGTACAGTTTCAACAATTTACTATAGCTTAAACAGTAAAGCTATAAGGAGAAAGGTGTATTGGAAGCCACAATTGTTACACCTCAGATCAACACTGCATTATAACTTAAACACTAAAACCATAAGACAGAGGTGTACTGGAAACCACAATCCTTAAAGCTCAGATCAACACTTTACTGTAGCTTAAACACTAAAACAATAAGGAAAAAAGGTGTATTGGAAGCCACAATACTTAAAGCTGAGCTCAACACTGCATTATAACTTAAACACTAAAACCACAAGACAAAGCTGTACTGGAAGCCACAATACTTAAAGCTCAGATACTAAAATTGTAGAAAGAAAGGTCTATGCCAAGGAAGGCAGAGTAACTCTGTTGATCCAAGAGCAGGCTATACTCAGCCTATCCAACTGACCAGGCATACTCCTGAGCTGTGTAGCTGGCAGGACTGCTGGCACCATCCTCTCAGGGCAGGTGTTCCCACCAAGAACTGCGCCATCATGGTGGTCCTAGCTGGTGCTGCTCCAACCCAGCCACCCAAGCACTCAGCATATCTGGGTTCAGAGTTTTGTGACATATATCCAGGACGTCCCAGAAGCCCAAAAACAGGAGAAGGGAGCCCCTCCTTTATTCTACAATCTGTTACAAATCATCTCTCCCTGCTGCTCATGCCCACACCTGCCAGCCCTTCCTCCCCCGGATTTGCTCTCTCAGTACCCTGGTGATTATCAGCCTGGTGTAACTGCTGGTTAAAAGCAAACCAACTCTGCCCTCTTACAATCACATAACCCACTCTGTGATTTCACACCAGGCACTCTGTGATGACACACAACAAACTCTATGGTTCCACACAGCACAGTCTATGGCGTCACAGAACCCACTCAATGGTGTCATATAACAGGCTCTAGAATGCCACCATAAACACTCCGTGGTGACACTCCCCACTCTGTGCTGTCAAACAACCTACTTTGTGGTGTTGCAAAACCCATACTATGATGTCACACAACCCACAGGGTAGGAGCACACAACCAGCTGTGTGGGGTCACACAAGCCTCTTTCTGATGTCACACAACCCACTCCATGATTTCACAGGGAGCACTCTGTGGTGACACTCCCCACTCTACGCTCTCACATAAACCACTCTGTGGGCCCAGGCTAACCTCATGAAATTTAACAAGGCCAAGTGTAAGCTCCTGCACCTGGGGCGCTGCAATCCCAAGCACAACTCCAGGCTGGGTGGTGAGTGGCTGGAGAGCAGCTCTGAGGAAAAGGACCTGGGGGTCTGGGTGGATGAAAAGCTCAACATGAGCCTGCAGTGTGCACACACAGCCCAGACAGCAACTGTGTGCTGGGCTGCAGCAAGAGAAGCATTACCAGCAGGGCAAGGGAGGGGATTCTGCCCCTTGGCTCTGCTCTCCTCACACCCCACCTGGAGTACTGTGTGCAGCTCTGCAGCCCCCAGCATAGGAAGGACATGGAACTGCTGGAGAGAGTCCAGAGGAGGCCACAAAGATGATCAGAGGGCTGCAGCAGCTCTGCTATGAGGACAGGCTGAGAGAGTTGGGGCTTTNTGATCTAGTGGGAGGTGTCCCTGCCTATGGTGGGGGGTTGGAACTGGCTGATCTTTAAGGTCTTTTCCAACCTAAACCATTCTATGATTCTATGATGCCACACAAGGCACTCTATGATGTCACACAACCCACTGTACAGGATCACACAACCAACCGTGTGGTGTCACACAGGCCTCTTTAGGATGTCACACAACACACTCTAGGATGTCACACTAAGCACTCTATGGTGACACTCCCCTCTCTACACTGTCACATAAACCACTCTGTGTTGTCACACAAGGCACTCTATGATGTCCATGTAACTCACTGTATAGGATCACACAACCAACCGTGTGGTGTCACACAGGCCTCTTTAGGATGTCACACAACACACTCTAGGATGTCACACTAAGCACTCTATGGTGACACTCCCCTCTCTACACTGTCACATCACTCTGTGATGCTACACAAGGCACTCTCTGATGCCACATAACACACTCTAAAATGTCACACACCACACTCTATGGTGACACTCCCCTCTCTACACTGTCACATAAACCACTCTGTGTTGTCACACAAGGCACTCTATGATGTCCATGTAACTCACTGTATAGGATCACACAACCAACCGTGTGGTGTCACACAGGCCTCTTTAGGATGTCACACTAAGCACTCTATGGTGACACTCCCCTCTCTACACTGTCACATCACTCTGTGATGCTACACAAGGCACTCTCTGATGCCACATAACACACTCTAAAATGTCACACACCACACTCTATGATAACACAGCCCTCTAGATGGTGCCACACAACAAAGTCACAGATGGCACAGAGCCCACTCTGTCTCACACAAGGCAACATATGGTGTCAGGCAACGCACTCTATGAATTCACACAGAGCACTGTGGTGCCACACAATCCACTCTAGGGAGTCACACAATGCACTCCGTGATATGACACAACACCCTCTGTGGTGACACACCTCACTCTAAGCTGCCACACAACTCACTCTGTGCTGTCACACCACATTCTTTATGATGGTACAAAATACACTCGGTGGTGTCACACCACCCATTCTATGATGTCACAGAACCCACTCCATAGGGTCACACGTACAGCTCTAGGATGTTAAACAACACATTCCATGACATAACACAACACACTTTCTGCTGTCA
>VWZI01004369.1:0-13228 GCA_013396835.1 Psilopogon haemacephalus
GTCTAATTTCTCACACAAAATCTCCAATTAGCTCAAACCAACACATCATCTATTACATGCCGTGTAGGTAGGTTTGTTGTCTGTTTTAATTTCTTCCTGCAATTTCATGATTGCAATGTAACTCAACTGCATAGGTGTGATGGTACCTTTTAATAGTTGCAATGGCTTGTAGTAAGGCATCTCCTAGAAGCATCACTTCTCTCTATGCATCTGCTACAGCAATCTGGTAGCTGATCTAACATGCTGCAAGTGAAATCTCAGTGTGAGCGTGAAAACTGAATCTGATAATCTTTGAATCTTTGCCATTTAACTTTGCTGTACTATCACTGATATGAAAAAAAAATTATACTATAATATCTCTATTCTAAATTCCTAACCTTAGCTATGCTAATGCTAAAAATCTATAAACTAAAAAGATGTGTTAAATGATTGAATCGATTCTGAAGAAAAAGAAGACAAAAATTTTTTAAAAAAGGATGCTACATTACATAGAGCTCTTTGGAATTTGTCATGGCATACAAAAAGAGGTAAAAAAACCTTTAGATCTGTCAATCTAAAAAGAAAATTATTAACCTATATACTTACAAACAATTTATTCTATCAAAATTCCTGCAAACTTATTTCCACTATAATATTCCATTCTAACCACTTATTATATTCTATTATAATCATCAACTACTTAGCATACTTTATTCTAATTACTAAAGACTTATAATTACCCAGTATTTATTACTTCTATTGTTTCTACACCCCTATTAATATCACCTAATACCATTGCTGTTACTAGTATGCATTCTCCCTTTGCATTCCTTATGTCAAAAGTCATATGCATATCAAAACTGTCTTATCCATTAGCTTTTAAAGTCTAAGATCTATTACAATTGCAAACTAACTCTAAAAACATTATCAGGATTTGCATCCACGAAGAAAGCAAAATAATCACTAACAGTAAAATACAAATTCAACACTGCCACTTTAAAAGAAAAGACAGCTTTTGCAAGGAAAGGAAGAGGGGAAGTGGGGGGAAACCCGCACCAGCTCCACCAGGGAGAAATGGCAGCTATGTGGGAGGGAGAGGAGGAGAAGGGGGATGGGGGGAGGTGTCTGGTTGCCTCGGCAGAGAAGGAATTTTTAAGAATCTGCAAAGAAATGAAAACAAATATTTTTACAGACTGATCAGGGAGGGCAACCCACAGGCAGATATGGCCATCCTATTCAAGACTTTTGAGTCTTTAACAGTTAGTTCTGAAATGCAATCTGAGATGGGGGGCTGGTGGTGGCACTGTGACAGATGCTTCTCTCCTGACCCAGAGCAGCGCTCATTGCAGGACTGGCTTCCTCTGTTTGGACCTGGGACCAGCCCAGGACCTTCTGTACCACAGATACATATGTGTGTACCCCTTGGCCACTGCGGTTGGTCTGCAGCTGGTAGATATTTCGCTGACGACTCAGAGTAGCGCTCACTGTGGGACTGGCTTCGGCCTGGCCCAGGACCAGTCTAAGACCTGCTGGACTCATGGTCATGATGGTGCTGAACAACCCACTCCTTGCAACTTCAGCTTTAGGTGTTGCAGGGCATGGTATATGTAGCACCTCATTGATAGCTCTTTCTCTCTGTAATTGCTTTAGGAATACAAGTCTTGAAGTACTCTTTTCAAAGGCTGATGGTGCATTACATTCAAAACAAATTAGAAAAGTTCTTACAGTTCTTTTTCTGCATTTTTAACCACTTTTTTCTAATATCTTCATAGTAGGGTCTGAGATAAAGACTTTAGTCTGTAGCTGTCTTAGAGAGGATATCAACCTCATACTTAATCCCTCTCTTAGAGAGGATATGTGAGATGAATGTCACAATAAACTTCTCTAGTTACACTGTTTCCTGGCTGCTCACCTCTCTAGGGTGTCCATTGCAACATTCCTTTATATTCCACAGCACTCATGCTGTGGCACTGTCATGGTCCAGCTGAGCCATCATCCAGCTGGGGCTCACCACAAATTCTCCTTTCGGATTGCTGTGTCCATCATCACTGCTTGTCATATGGTGACACTGCTCAACAAAGGATACACTATGGACTCCATGCAATTCAATGTGAATCAGTGGAAGACCTTTATTACCCGTTACACCTGTGTTTATATAGAAAGAGCACCAAGCACCATGCCTACAAATATTCACTTATTAGCATAACTTGGGCAAGCACAACCCCAGTCATTAATATAGATAGCCTAGGCCACCTGCATCCATTAAATTCATTAGATGCCCTCATGTGAAAGCTGCTGCTGTGTTATGGGAACCAAGGTCAGATAGTCTGTGTACCGCTGATTATTTTCCTCAGCTGTGTGAATGACTACCAAACTACTCATTATTTTTCGCTCTCATCACATTCCCACAGTTGAGTCCCCATCCTTGGGGATGTTCAAGGTGAGGCTCAGCAGGGCTCTGGGTGACCTGATCTAGTTGAAGATGTCCCTTATTGCTGCAGAGTGGGTATGACTGGATGAACTTTGGAGGGACCTTCCAACCCAGACCATTCTGTGTGATTCTCTAAGTTTTACGGTTGAGGATTACTTTTCAAACAGATAATGTCTTTAACTATTAATACACAATGTCTATTAATAATATTCCCAAATGACTATTCTTTCATTTCAATTGCTTATACTTTCATTCTACTATGTAAAATGGTGTAAACAAGTCATTAACTAGTAAGCGAGCACCTACCTTTAATTATGGAGAGCCTATTTCTAGCACTAATAGCCATGCTGCAAATCCCTAGCTTCACTCTAACTCAAAGAGTTGGCTCTACCTCAGAACCACTTCAGGTTACATTCTGGACCATTGCAGGTGTGGGCCTGATGTATCTCATACTACAGTAAAAGGGAAGATTTTTCATGTGAAAGACAGACAAACTTTGAGAGCAATAAAAAGGTTGCAGAGGTAGGAAGAGGGCTCTGAAATATACTTAGAGATAATAGCAGGATATTATTATTTATTTATATTCTGTGTTATTCTATTTATTTACAAAAATACTGTGGGAAAGAGGGAGGTGAGGTGATGGAATAATCTGAGTCAAACCCTAGAGGGTTCCCTGTGTCAAGCTTTTTCTGACCTCCTTCCTTTCTTGCAATCTTCACATAGTGCACAGGCAGCGAGGACCTTCAGTTCAACATGTGTCCCTCACCGAGGTCTGTGTGCAACCAGAGAAAACACCCTTGGTGGAATCAAGACCTTTCCCATGCTTTACTTTTTTGCTGCAAGCAATATTGCCTTGAAGTCAAACTGACTCTGCTGTTTTCCCTTTTTCTCCCCTCCTCTGTTACTGATGTTATTTTTGTTATTGTCTTTTCGTGCTTTAGTATAAAAGGGGTTTGTTCCAACAGTCAGCAGTTTGTGCACATGCTACAAGCAGGCAAAATTTGTCACAGTGACATCAAACCTCTAACACAACAAATCTATTACCCTTTCTCTCTTGCTCAGTAAGACAGCTGCCCTCAAGGTATTAGCCTCTCAGCCTCCCTGATAAATCACTGACATATAGGAAACTTGATTATCCCAACACAGCAGGGCCAGAGGATGCTACTCAGCCTGCTACTCAGCTGCAAAAGAGCAGGGAAGAAGCACATCCATGAGGCTTACAATGAAAGATTTTTTATATACTTGAAGTAGTTAACAAAAAATTTATTGCAAGAGATAGTTTGTCACTAGATTTACAGTTTCAGAGAACATAGTACAAAACATAGTGCATCAGCTTTGTCTAAACATTAAATAGGTGCAAATACACAAAGATAAAAAACAAAAAAGTGAATACTTTACAACATAAGTTATAGAACTATAAATATATTTTATATACATTATACATATTCTAAGACACGATTCTTCACTTTATATATGGAGTTCATATTAGTATCAGAATATTCAGTGCTTTAGTTATAGTATGGGCCTGAACTTTACATGAAGGTTTGCATCCTTATACTTACAGTAAATGCTTCTTAAGGAAGGGGGCAAATTTCAACCACTTCATTTCACAGAACCATTTTGCAAAGCCAAAGGGACTGCAGAAATGGGGGGAGGGGGAGACGGGACATTTAGCTGAAGGCTCCTTTCCCCATCCCCGAGAAGCTGTCCCTAAAAGAGGGGCTGCAGGGGGATGACAGCTGGGTGTGGGGACAGCAGGGAAGGGAAGACAGTGTGAGACAGTGGGGGAAACACCAGCTGGGTGGGGTGCAGGACTGAGGGTGAAAGCAGCGACAAATGTGATGGGGCCATAAAGGCTGCGTGACCTGATGGGCAAAGCCTTGGCCCTATGGGTAGGTGAGGTAAGGGAGCTCTGGAAAGAGCAGGGACCTGTGAGAGAAACTGCTGGTGGGGCTGGAGAACCTTCAGGGAACTGGCGACAGCAGCATGCTGCTGTAGAATGGTGTGATGGATGGTGGTAACGGAGGTAGAACACAGTGGTGGCTGCAAGGGCAAGGGCTGCATCTGGGAGCTAGGGGGCTGCATGGCTGTGGGAGGGAAGGAGAACTTCACTTTGCTGGCCAACATGTTTTGTGGGATGATCTGTTGGTAGGCCTCAGATGCCAGATCTTTGAACTTTTCATGGGCCTCTGGAGGGAATATGAGTGTCTGGTCAGGCAGGGCAAAGGGGGATATTAACTGCTCAGTAGCTATAAAGGTGTGACTGTTCCCATGTGCTTCTTTCAAGGGCAAGGAGGGCGGGCTGCCAAAGACACCAGGGTTGCATGGCACCCACTCGCTAGCCACTTCATTCATCTTCTTATGTGGCAGAGACTCAGCCAGTTTGTAAGGGCAAACATAGGATTTAGGAGGCACCTGTTCGAAATGTCTGCTGGGGAGGGGAACTTTGAAACAAGCTTGATTTTCATGATTGTTGACATTTTCTTTCTTCTTTTCCTCTTGTGGAGGAACATCCTGAGTGCCAGCAGCTACTGGAGCACCAGACTCAGCAGCAACAGCAACAGCAGAACCTGCAGTGGAGTCAGAAAATATACTCGGCGTGCCCTCTGTTGCTGAGTGTGACATCAATTTGCCATCTTCTGGCACAGGTGAGCTATCAGGTTCTAGAGATGATTTGCTTTCCTCCTCCAGCTGCATTGCTTCCTCTGCATCTTTTGTGTGGTCAGCTTTGGAATCTGCACTAACTTCCTTTAGACTACCTTGAGTCAAAAAGTCCTCTGAAATATTTATGGTGGAATTTGCAGAATTTTCTCTGGAAGGTCTGGAGGTCTCACTCCTTGCACTCTTCTCAAGGAATATGTGATGGATTCTAGCTTTCCTTCTTCTGTGTTTCCCTTTTGCCTTGTGATGTGCACGTGCTTGCCTTAGATACTCCTCTGCTGCTGATGCTTGTCCATAGGAGCTGTCATCTGATGAGAAAGAAGAGGTGTGCTGCCTCCGCTTGCAGAGAGGCTTTTCAGGTTCCTCTGTCAGAATGTCACAACCTCTCTTTATGGACTGGTTTTGACTTGAAGTCTTCTCCTCACTACAGTGGCCTAAACATTTACGCTCTGGGCTACAGCTTGATCTCCTGACTTTCCAGCTGCTGCACATTTTGGAGCACCTTAAGTCATACTTCCTAGAACTCAGATCCAGCTGCTTTGCCTGTCTCTGGCAGCTTGCTTTGCTCCTTCTATGCAGTCGTTTACAACTGTGGCACTGGCTGCTTTTTCTTGTGCTCCAGATATCACACCAGCTTCTGTCCCTGTGCACATGATCTGACACAGACAGGACTCTCTTATGACTATTTTCAATGCCAAGAGTCTGATGTGACTGTTGTATTTCATCTGTAGCTAGCCAGATATTCCTTGCATCATGCCTGCAATTATCTGGATTTTTTTGGAGGTGCTGATACTTATTCTCATCTCTGTAGCTAATTTCTTTCTCAGTCACAGAGGACATCTTCATGTCTGCTGCTGTTGTGTCCCCACAGTGATGATGAAGACAGTGACATAATTTTCTTCTCCTTTTCCATTTTCTGCTTTTGCGAAGCCATTTTTCATGGCTTTCTTTGATCCAGACTTTGTTATGTTTCTCATCTATCAAAGCGTTTTGTTGTAAGTGATTTTTAGAAATGTGATATTTTTCTATTTTTCTAATCCTGAAGGACTCATCCAAGGACACTTTATTTTGATTTTTTGCAAGATCACATTTTCTGATGAAGGAGACATCACTTGTAAGGGACATTGTATAGTTGCACATGTTTTTATTTGTTTCTGTTTTATAATCACCACACTCTGAAGTAGCTTTATTTGTAAAATCTGAGACTGGGATATGGTTGCCTTCACTTTTGTGGTTCAGATGAGGTATGTTTGGTGGACATTTGGGTTTTTCTTGGCTGTTAGTTGCTCTGGATGATTTGAAATCAAAATATAAAGGATTACAGCTATAAGAAATTGAAGGGTCTGCACTTGTGTATATTAACATTTCCGATGGCCATTGAAGAATATTTGACCCATGTTTGCTAAGAACAGGAACAAAGGGTTCACATGGTCTCTTGCACACATCTGGTTTGCTTTGTGGGGCTCTGCTATAACCATCTTCAGATGGTGACAGAACTAATGTATCCACCCCAAGTTTTTTAATTTCTGTTTCAGTTGTGGATGAATCCCTTTTTCTGTCTTTACTGTTTTCCTCCACAGCATCCTGCAGAGATAAAGAATCCTCCACAACTGCCTTCACAAGAGCCCTGTTTGCCTGCAGCTCATAATCACTGCAGTCCAGGGGCAGCACCGTAGCACTGTCCTCAACTGCTGGCAGTGTTTGGTCTAGTAGGTCTGTCCCGCTTACATCAATAATGTAGCCATCCATGTCTGAGGACAGTAGCTGCTTTGAGTGGGACACAGCAGGACCTAGTATAGGACTCTCCAGCACCCTGCTTTCTTCACTGGTCAGCTCCTTTGACTCCTGAGCTTCAGGAGCTTCTGCTGTGTCCATGCATTTTTCCACCAGTGGGTGAAAACAGTTATGTTTCTCCTCAGGACACAGGACTATTTCTGCCACCGAAGGTGACTGAAGGTTACATGCTCCTGGAACAAACCTACTTCTTCTACTAAATCTATGCTCCATAGACACCTCATCATTAAACTCATAGAAAACAGCAGCTGAAGACTCCAGTTTGACTGCTGCTTTCTTAGGAAAAGCAAAAGAGAATCCAACTCTATGTCCTTGAGCTCCTCGAACTTGATCTCCACATTTGCTAGGGTCAGATTTGTTCACACATGCATTTCCAGGGGTAGAAGAGATAACAGAAGCCACATCTTTGCAGTTCTGTGCATTGTGCACTAATGTACAGCTGAGCTCCTGCTGGATGGCAGAATCTGTGGCAGCACTTTGTGGGCTAGCACTGCAATGATCTCGCACAGTCACTGTAGTGGATTTAAACATGGGGCCACTTCCAGGAGCACTAGGAAAGAAAAGAAATTTTGTGTGTCAGAACCTGTCAGAGAATAGAGGAATCACAGAATTGATCAGGTTGGAAAAGACCTCTGAGACCATGAAGGCCAACCTATCATCCAACACCACGTAATCAACTAAACCATGGCACCAAGAACTACATCCAGACCTTTTAGAAACACTTCCAGGGACAATGACTCCACAACCTCCCCAGGCAGCCCATTCCAACACCAGTCACTCTTTCTGTGAAGAACTTCTTGCTAACATCCAGCCTAAAGCTGCCCTGGTGTAGCTTGAGACTATCCCCCCTCATTCTGTTACTGGTTGCCTGGGAGAGGAGAACAATCCCACTTGGCTACAACCTCCTTTCAGTTCTTGTGCAGACTCACAAAGAGGATTCTGAACTGTTTAATGGCTTCAGAAATTCCCACCAGACCCACAAAGCTTTCAGAAGTATGCCTGGTTCAAAAGCTGGCTGTGAATATCCCAAACTCCAAATCCAGGCCTTGATTTGTGATTTCTGACTGACCCCCACCTGGCCACAGCCTCCTTTCAAGTAGTTGTAGACAGCGATAAAGTACCCTCTGAGCCTCCTGTTCTCCAGGATAAACAATCTGAGGAATATTGCACCAGACTCATACCTCAGATTTTTAAGAAACCCAGAGAATCTGTGTTTAGGTAGATTTAAAGCATGAAAAAACCATAATCTTTTATAGGCGTTGCCTAGCATAACAAAAATGAGTAAATAACTGTGCCCTCAGTTGCTTCATGTGAACTAATCAGCTGAAGGGCTGTATTCCTGCAAGGCAATTCACCTTTTCTAGACACACTGGTTAGCCTAAGAAGAGAGTGTCTATCTCCCTAGAAATCTCGTTTCTCCTCCCAGTAGACCATCACAGTTGCAACGTTATTACAACAAATGGCAAAGGTTTTACATTCCTTTGTGCTATGAAATATATCAAAACAGAGAGTGTCTCACAGACCATTTTCCTCTTGGTCATCATCCCAGTGAGTGCTGCTTTGCCCACAGGCAATCACCCAGCAGCTACCATCCTATTTGTGCTCACAAACCAAGCTGTTGCCATCTCAGCAATTTCTTTCATGGCAAAATAATATTGGTGAGAGTGTTTCAGCTGACAGGAGTGCAGTAAGTGATTCATCCCTCTTGAGAAAAAGTTTATCACTGTCTGCTTCTGTTCTTCATTTCATGTCCTCTTCCCATTTGTTCTATTTGACTTAATAGGAAAGAAAAGAGAGGAGCAAAAACTGTTTAAGCTGCCAATTTTCCAGGACCCACAAGAACTGCTCAGCACTAGAAGTAATGAACCTATGTGAAAGCAGTTATTTTTTGTTTATTGTAACAAAATTATTTTATGTTACAATGCACAGCAATACTACACACTCTCCTACATTAGACTGTTCAGGGCCCAGCTTGACAGGGTTCTGAGCCAGCTCATTTCAACTAAATTCTTACCCTGAAAGGTTGGACTAGATGAAGTTTGAGGACCCTTCCAACCTTAATCTAGATGAGTGGTAATTGAGAAGAGGAGACTCAGAGGGGACCTTATCATGCTCTACAACTACCTGAAGGGAAGTTGTAGTAAAGTGGGGGTCAGGCTCTGCTCCCAACAACTTGTGACAAGATGAGAGGGCATGGCCTGAAGCTGCACCAGGGGAAGGTTAAGTTGGATGTTAGGAAGCACTTCCTAGTCAAAAGAGGAATTAGACGGTGCACAGACGGTGGAATGGATTGTCTAGAAAGGTGGTGGAGTAGCTGTCCCTGGAGGTGTTTAAGGAAAAACTGATGTGGCACTTAGTGCCCTGGTCTGGTTGATGTGGTGGTGTTAAGTCATAGGCTGGACTTGATGATCTCAGAGGTCTGTTCCAGTCTCAATAATTCTGTAATTCTGTGATTCTGTGAGAAAACTTGTAAGTGTCATTTAGGACCCCAAGAAGTGTTGAGATAAAGAATGACAAATACAAATTAAGGTACAGTTTTTATGAGGAAGGATTTCTTCATCAGAATTCCTGCCCTCTCCAGTTCTTCATAAATTGATGATGTATTAAAAAAAACCCCAAAACTCACACAAATCCTTTCCTGAACACAATTAAAAATGAACTTCCAAAAAAATTAACCTAGAAAATACCACTTAAAAAAAATCCTGTGTGTTATCTACATCACACCTCTCAAGATGCAAACTGACATTAAACAGCAATTCTTAAACAGAGAAATAAAGCTCAGAGATAAACTTTCCTTCATGAACTAGAAGAAGGATATTTTAAAAAGACAAACCTAAACAACAACAAAACAGGAACAACAAATCTTCACAAAATCTGTTGTTCACTAATATGGAAAAAGGAAATCAGTAAGCTCCTCTTTCTTCTTTCTTCCACAACACATCAGTTTCAGATTTTGGAGTACATTTGCGGGGGGAATAATAGCTAAAGCTAGGGGCATAAAAATGATCATCCTTCAGTATTAAATTTGGACAGTTAAAACATGGATGGAGGAGAAAGAGCCTCTACATGAGTTAGCTCACATCAAACAGGCTCACAACACTCACAACCCATCCACCTGTGCAGACAGACTTTCTTTCAGCATATTGTCCACTGTCCAGCCCAGGGAGAAAGAGACTATTAATGAGCAAGAGCTACAACTTGGTTGAACTTCTCTGCCAGTTCATTTGATAAGATGAAAACTAGATAAAAAGAAAACACATCATTTCACCATCTGTGGTAGTTTGGAGTTAACACTCTAATAAATTTAAATACTAAACAAGAAATAGGAACTTTCCAAGCAGTTTTGAATAGGAAGTAAATAAACCAGGACATTGGTTATAGAAGAAAAAAAATAGATAAGTCTATATAATTTCATTCATTTGCTGGACTAGCACATCATTTGTAGCACAAACTCCTCTCTCTGCTGCTTCCTGCCTCCTCTTCTTGTCCCTGCACTGGCTGATCTTGCATGGCTACACTAACCGTGGCTGAGTAGATAACAACAGGGCCTGGTATTCATCTGAGGGGGGAAAGGTTGCCATTAGCCCCATTCCGGATTTTTCAAGGAGAGATCTTTGTGTTATTTCTAAATAATTGTAAATACATTTTGTCCATATTCATCGTGTTATATGTTTTTAGATTTTACTTCTGTTGTCAATATATAGCTTTATCTTGCTTCCAGACCTTCTGAGCTAGCCTGGTGATTTTATTTTGGGGGATAATTTTAACCCCAGTCTTTTCAATTTTACCACCCTTGAGTTTCCCCTGTGAAATCTGCTATGTGCATTTTTGGTGGCTTGTTGGTGTCACAGCTGTGTCATTTTCAGGTAAGAATAGTCACTGCTAGCAAGCTGAATCTTAATTTTAATAGTGTACCCAGATTTGACACCACATGGCATGAATAGCAAGGAGTCACTTTGTCAGGGACAGGTAAACACTCCCTTGAGCAAGGGAAGATGCTGAAATTTAAGCAGTGCAAGGAGATTAACTCTCCAGCTCTTGAAAAAAGTGATGTGGGATCTTTAAAGATGACAGACAGAGTGGGCCAAGATCTAGAAGACCCTTCAAGAGTAATCTGCCTTCACATCATATAAACCACCTGAAGAACCACTGAGGGAAAGCCTTCCAGCACTTTCAGCAGCTGTGTAACACAGAACCTGGTTACAGGAGGGGTTTATGTATCCAGGCACCAAGCATATCCTCTGCCGAGCTTGGAGTGGTTCACAGGATGACAGGATCACAGGATGTCAGAGGTTGGAAGGTGTGTTGGTTTGAGCTAATTGGAGAATTTGAGTGAGAAATTAGACTATTGACTGAGAGAGAGTTAAATCTACAGTGTCACTTCACCGAGTTTCACTGAGACAGAGAAAATAAAATTGTTTTGAGAATGTTCCCAAAACATCAGATAGCCAGTCTGCTTGCGGGGCCAGTCTGGCTTGGGTCTGTGCTGGCTTCAGCAGCATTTTCCTTTGTCTCTCTGCCTTTGAACTAATTCAGAGTTAAATCACTAAAATGACTAATTTCTTCTCCTACCACTAAATCTCTCTGATCTTCTCTGATCTTCAGCTTATCTGCAGCATCATCAAGTGGTGAGATAAAGCTGGGGGAAGGGGGAAAGGGTGGTAGGGGGTTTTGGTCACCCTCTTCTGGGGATTTTGGTCTCTGGGAGGGGTGTGGTGTTTATTACCCTTTTTACTGTATATTTCTGTAAATATCTGTTATATCTTGTAAATATTTGCTTGTATATTTGCTTTGCTGTAAAATAAAGCTTCATTTATTAACTTCCAGTGTGTTTTTCTGAGTTTTAGCCGGGGTTTCAAAAGGTGGGGGGGCAGGTCACTGCAGACCCACTACAGAAGGGACCCAAAGAGCTCATTGAGTCCAACCCGTCTGCCAGAGCAGGATTATATAGTGTAGCTCAGGTCACAGAGGAACACATCCAGACAGGTCTTGAAAGGCTCCAGAGGAGACTCCACAACCTCTTTGGCAATCTTGTTCCAGTGCCCTGTGACCCTTTTGCAGTAAAGAAGTTCCTACTTGTGTTGAAGTGGAACCTCCTGTGCTGCAGCTTACATCCATTAGTCCTTGTCCCCTCTCAGTCTTCTCTTCTCCAGACTAAAAAGATCGAGATCCCACAAGCAGTGTTCCAGTCCCTTAATCACCCTTGTTGCCCTCTGCTGGGCCTTCTCCAGCAGGTCCCTGTCCATCTTAAACTGGGGAGCCCAAAACTGAACACAGTAGTCAAAGAAGTGGTTGGATGAGGGGAATGGATTGAAGCTTGAGAAGGGCAGATTGCAACTGGAGGTTAGGAAAAAATTCTGTACAGTGAGGTGAGTGAGACATTGGAATTGGTTGCCTAGGAAGGTTGTGGATATTCCCTTCCTGGAGGTGTTCAAGGCCAGGCTGGATGAAGCCTTGAGTGACCTGTTCTAATGGCAGAGGGGGTGGAATGAGATGATCTTTAAGGTCTCATCTAACCCAACCCATTCTATGATTCTCTGAAATGCAGCAGTTACCCTTTAATATAAGAAAATCCAGTTACTGAAATCTAAATCTACATGTCTGGATGCTTTCCCAGGTGAGCAGTTTGAAAATTGAATCAGAAAAGCCTGTTACATCCTAGAAAGACAGACTTGCATCCCTCACCTTGTCAATGGAGTAGTGACAGCCTTCAAATGCATGACCTACTTCACACAGCTTTCAACTGATGTGCCTGGTTTTATGAAATATATATGAAACACTTTTTTTTAAAGAACTTAAAAATACATGTCATTTTTGCTCCACTGAAAAAGCAGTGTTAAACATTCATTCCTTCACATAGTGGGAATCATATTGCTGTACACACACTGCTTCCAAAATGCATGAGTAGGGCTCCAGCTGAGGGCCTCCAACAGCCCCACATTCTGCAGCACCAGCTAAGAGTGGAGGGCTTCTTTCAATGTTTTGTTTTTTTTTTTTTAGCAGCTCTGCACTCACCACGTTCTCTCTTTCCTTAACTCAGCCAGCTTGTGCAGACGTTGAAGGGCTTTCTCCTGTTTCCTTTCATCCTTACGTGACTTTGATGCTACGTTTCGAGCAAACTCCCTCTGTTTCAGTTCCTTCAGCCTCTGTAATGCACAGTCATATAATGCACAGAAGAGAAAAAAAGACAGATGATTAATATATCTAATAAAAATTAGTTTCATGTGCATTCATGGCCTAAATTATTTTTTAAACCATCCAAAGTGCCACTCAGTAAATGTATAAATTTCAAGTGAACAACCAAAATACAAACAGATGCTTGAGACATGTGTGATGGTTTGGCAGTTCCCCACACCCCCCCCC
>VWZI01004369.1:13249-29955 GCA_013396835.1 Psilopogon haemacephalus
TCCCCCCCCCCCCCCCCCCCCACACTTCTGAAATAACCCAGGCTAGACTCAGACAGCTGGAAGACAATCAATGAAGCTTTATATTTGCAACTTTACACAATATACAAGCAGAGATACACAATATATTAAAGATATTTACAGATATATACAGGAAAAAGGTAATACAGGAACACCACACCCTTCCCAGAGATCAGAGTCTGCAAGAGGGGTTCCCAACCCCCTTACTACCTTCCCCCCACTACCCAATATTATCCCACTATCTGTCTCATGTGACAGGTAAGAGAAAGATTGGCCAGAGGGGATTAGAAGTAAGAAATTGGTTAGTTGAGTACACAGATCCAGCTAGAAACCAGGGAGAGAGAGATCAGGAGCCAGAGCGACCTGAAACATCTCTGTCTTATCTATGTTTTTTTTCTTACTCTTAAACATACCAGCCAAACTATGAGTGGAGTAGACACAATTTTGTTTTCCTTTCTCAGCCTATAATCTAACTTCTCTTAAGAACCCTCCAATTAGCCTCAAACCAGCACAATAGGTTAGCTAGGTTAAGAGATAAAGTAGAAATTTTATTTCACTGTCATTTTTGTCATTAATGTAGACCAGCCTGAGCAGAATGAGGCAATGTTTATGAAGGGAAAAAGTGACTGAAGAGCTGGAGCAGCTCTGGTGTGAAGACAGGAGGAGGGAGCTGGACTTATTCATCATGGAATAGAGAAGGCTCTGGGCAGACCTAATTGCCACCTTCCAGTACCTGAAGGGGACTACAAGAAGGCTGCAGCAGGACTGTTTACAAAGGCCTGAAGTGACAGGACAAGTGGCAGTGGTTTGAAAGTAGAGAAGGGCAGATTTAAATGGGATGTATGTCAGGAACAAATTCTTTACATGGAGAGTGGTTGAGCAATGGAGCAGGTTTCTCTAAGAGCCTGTCCTTGGAGATATTCAAGGTGAGGCTTGGCAGGACTCTGGGTGACCTAATCTAGTTGAGGGTGTCCCTGCTCATTGCAGGGTGGTCAGTTTGGATGACCCTTAGAGGTCTCTTACAACCCAGGTGATTCTATGAATGTTCATCTAGATTGTTGCTTCTCCAAAATATTCCTCACAGCCTGATTGCTCTCTGAAATAATAATAATAAATAACAAGACTGTCCCAGCTATTTTTGCACAAAGCCTCTCTGGAGCTTCTTGACCTCCCAGACAATATCGAACCTTGGGGTTTTCTGCCCAAGATGATAGACATACCATTCATCACAGTTAAACTGCAGGAGATCCCCATCAGACCTGTTTTCCAGCCTATCAAGGTCTGTCTTCAGTCTTCACTGTCATGTTTCAGTGTGGCATCATTGGCGAAGCTCCTGATGCTGTGCTGTCTTGACAGCCAGATCATTGCAAAAGACATTAAAAAGTCTTGCCCCAGCAGCCATCCTCAAGAGACTTCATGGCCAAAAAAAAGTCTTATATTCTGAAATGGAAAGATCCTCCCTTGAAAGGAGCTCATTTCCTGCTCTCTCTAGTGTCTGACGGAACAGTTGAGAACTCTCTGAGGTTCAATCTGCTACCTCATCCTATTGCATCTCCAGCCTATTTCTTTGAGGGGAAATTGAGATGCACAGCTCTGATTCCCTATGTGCAAAAGGGGATTTAGTTTTCTTCACAGAAAGACAACAAGGCAGAGACCTTCCTAATTCTTCATGCAAGGAAAAACAATTCCTCTAAGTCCCAAACACCATCAGTGCATTGCTTCATTGCTCAGTGTGTCCCCAGTATGGCTGAGAGTCTACATGACATCATCTTAAGAAATCATAATGTCATGATTCTGAGAGAAATCCAGGAACTTGCCCCTTTTTTAGTGTCCAGGGGCTAATGGCTGCCCATGAACAAGGGTCATGTGGATTTGTAAAAGCAGCAATTCCAACTCCAAACTGTTTGAAGGATATCAAGAGATTTTATCACCAGCAGGCACAAGTTGGATGCACGTGGAATATAGTTTGCACCATTTCTCTGTTTCTTCCTGTGAGAGTCAAAATTGTCTCTCCCTTGTTCAAATTAACAAAGATAAAGATTGCCTTTGCTACCTTCCAGGTCTCAGTAGAGATGCCTGGCTGAAGGCTCAAGGATGCAAATCAAGAGAGATACAGTGCTTTTGTGGCCTTCCCAGACTTAGACCAGGTTCCTGGCCAAATGCACAGGGATGTAAATACAGTGCTTTTGTGGACTTCCTGGACTTCAGCCCAGCTTGAAGTCACCAGCTACCCCAAAGAGAAAAGGCTTATGGAATATATAATATACAAGAAGGACCTCGAACTGTTGGAGAGAGTTCAGAGGAGGCCACAGAGATGATGAGAGGGCTGGAGCAGCTCTGCTATGAGGATAGGCTACAAGAGTTGGGGCTCTTCAGCCTGGAGGAGAGAAGGCTTTGAGGAGACCTTGTAGTAGCCTTCCAGTATCTGAAAGGTGCCTTCAGGAGGGCTGGGGACGGACTGTTTACAAGGTCTTGTAATGACAGGATGAGGAGTAATGGGTTTAAACTGGGAAAGGAGAGATTTAAACTGGATGTTAGGAAGAAGTTTTTTCCAGTGAGGGTGGTGAAACACTGGCACAGGTTGCCCAGGAAGGTTGTGGATGCTCTCTCCCTGGAGATGTTCAAGACCAGGTTGGATGAGGCCCTGAGCATCCTGTTCTAGTGGGAGGAGTTCCTGTGTATGGTGGGTGGTTGAAACTAGATGATTTTTGAGGTCCCTTCCAACCTAAACCATTCTATGATTCTATGATTCTATGAGTATTCAGGGTATGGACAGGTAAGTGGTGCAGGGAGGGAGCAGAGGACCATTCCGGTGCCACCACTGAACCCCTGCAAATGCTTGAGAATACAGAGGAAGATTCCCTGGGGAAATGAACCTGGACATCAATCTAAGACTGGTACTAAAAAAAACTTTATACAAAAACCTGAGCAATGCCTGCCAAGAAGAAGAACTTGAGGAACAACTCCCACAGAACTAGAGGAACAACTGCAGAAGAACTCCTGAAAAACTTCTGATGAACTCCATGGAAGAACATCCCTGGGCCACGCACATGTCCTTCTCTCCTCCCCCCTCCCCCTCCACCATCTCTGGCTGATGGTAATATAATCCTTGCTCTTTTCCTTCCCTGCTCTTTTGCTCCTCTCTTTTTCTCTGTTGGTCCCTCTCCCTCTATCTCCCCTTCACTTTCTCCCTCTGTTTTGTTCAACTTTATCTTTTAATAAATAGTTTTGTGGTGATATCTGTTCTCGCTTGCACCTTAATTTCACAACACAGAAATCTATAAGAACAGATATTGCTCCTCTGGACAGAGGTATTGTTAATCTCTGCTCTTGGGACCTTGACACTTCTCAATTTTTTATTTTGGCCCATTTGCAATTTTTTTTTTCCTATTCATGTTAAAAATATCCCTCATACAGCATTATTTAATACTAAGAGACAGGTAGAAACATGCTGAGAAAGCAACACGAGCACTAATCTCTGGTTTCCAGTAAGTGGTATTACAGTTTTAAGGCTATTCCTAGTTTTCCAGACAATTCAAGTCTAGAGCAGAGACAGTTTTAGGGGTTGGACACAGAATAATGCAAGATAAGTTTATCTCATCCCATTGGACTGCTGAATATCTCGTATTTTGCAGCACAAGCTTGTTTTTGTGCCTCTGGGCTGCCTTTGCTTTGCTTCTGGCTGCTCTATTTCTGTCTTCTGGCCTTGTGTGCTGGCTGATTGACTGCTGTTTTGGCTTGTGAGGCACAGTGGTGAGGCAGGGACAGCAGGCTGGCTGTAATCACAGAATTAACCAGGTTGGAAAAGAACTTTGAGATCATTGAGTCCAACGTATCAGCTAACACTTTCTAAGTAACTAAACCATGGCACCAAGTGCTACACCCAGTCTCCTTTTAAACACCTCCAGGGATGGTGACTCCACCACCTCCCAGGACAGCCCATTCCAGTGCTAATCATTCTTTCTATGTAGAACTTCTTCCTAACATCCATTATAAACCTGCCTTGGCACAGCTTGAGGCTGTGTCCACTTGTTCTGTCACTGGTTGTCTGGAAGAAGAGACCAACCCCAGCTGGCTACAACCTCCTTTCAGATAGTTACAGAGAGCAATGAGGTCACCCCTGAGCCTCCTCTTTTCCAGGCTGCACACCCCCAGCTCCCTCAGCCTCTCCTCACAGGGCTGTGCTCCATGCCCCTCCCCAGCCTTGCTGCCCTTCTCTGGACACCTTCCAGCACCTCAACATCTTTCTTTAACTGAGAGGCCCAGAACTAGACACAGTACTCAAAATGTGGCCTAACTAGTGCTGAGTACAGGGGCAGAAAGACTTTCCAGCTCCTGCTGACCACACTTTTCCTGATAACAGACCAGGATGCTGTTGGCCATATCTGACGATTTTATCCACTGAATATATCTGTCAAAATTGAACTTTTCTCAGTTGTAAGCCACAAAACATGCACCAGATGCAAGCTGGTCTGAGGCCTGATTTGGCAGTTTCCAAAACGTGCTATTCCTAAACTTAGTTTGGGGAATTCTTTGATATCAGCACAGGCTGGAGGATAATGAAACTGAGAAGAGCCCTGCAGAAAGCCTTGAGAGTACTGGTGGAAGAGAATCACAGATTCACAGAATCAGAATATTAGAGAGTTGGAAGCTCAACCCCCCCTGCCAAAGTGGGATCATCTAGGGCAGTCCACTTAGGAATACATCCAGGTGAGACATGAAGTTGGACATGAGCCAGCGATGGGCACTTGCAATCCAGAAGGACAATCGCACACTGGGCTGAATCCAAAAAAAAGTGTCCAGCAGGTCAAGATAGGGAATTCTGCCCCTCTGCTCTGCTCTTCTGAAACCTCACCTGCAGTACTGAGTCCAGCTATTGCACCCCCAATACAAGAGAGATACAGACCTGCCAGAGTGAATCCAGATGAGGGCCACCAAGATGATCAGAGGGCTGGAACACTTCTTCAACAAGGACAGTTGAAAGAATTGGGGCTATTCAGCTGGGAGGAGAGAAGGCTCCAAGGAGATCTTACAGATACATCTCAGTATCTGAAGGGGACCTACAGGAAGGCTTTTTCTACAGGAAGACTGTTTAGATGGGCTTGTAATGATAAGACAAGGGTAAGTGGTTTTAAACTGGAGCGGGGTAGATTTAGGTTGGACATAACAAGGAAGTTCTTCACAACAAGGATGGTAAAATAATGGAACAGGCTGCCCAGGGATGTGGTTGAGGCCCCACCCCTGGAGGCATTTAAGATGAAACTTGATGTGGCCCTCTGAAGCCTGATTTAGCTGGAAATGTCCTTTGAGGGTCTCTTCCAACCAGATACAATCTGTGAATCTGCGTGAAACACAGAAGTCCATCTAAGTGAGCTAACATTTACCCTTGCTTTTTTTGGACATTGTCCTTGTTGTCCATTTGTTGTTGTCCACCTATTTGATCAGCTACCATCCCCTTCATTCCCTTCTTGCACTTTGCCATGACAGTGACTGTTAGCTCTGCATTTATACTGCCTTCTGTTTGTATTTCATTGAGTTTGCTTGCATTATTTTTCTTCGAGCTTGCTTGCATTATGCAAATGAAAAGGAAGTAACACTCAGTTCTATGGAAAATGCCATTAATTCATGCAAGCCAAGCACCACGAGGCCAGCCTAGAAATTGGTACAAGTAAATGGTAAGCACTTCAAAGTCAGGTGTGCTTTATTCCTAAAACCCACCTTTTTCTTAATGTTTTTATGCCTGTCCATGTGGTAGAGATATTCACTAATGCTAACCTCAGGTTTAATGCCTGTTGTCTTTGTTTGTTCCCATGGATAATGGAAATAATTACCAGGCATTTGTACAGTATCTAGATCAGATTCCCTCCTGTATTTTGCTCTGCTTGTGATCCATCTCAAAATGTGTGAAGTCCCAGCAAGCAGAGTTCAACAAAAGGCTCACAAAGAATAATTTAAGGGGATTTCTAAGGGTGCTAAACACCTTCATCATTACCCTGGTATACTGTATGGCCACTTTGGATGTCCTGGGCACCGACTAATTGTTGCTTTGCAAATTACTTCCTCTGAGCAAGGTGAAGCCTAAATCCTGATTCCCCAGACTTGATGTGGGACCTGCAACTGGGATACTTTCACTCAGGCCAAAGCTGAATTACTTTAATATATTTAACTGTAGCACTAGGCCTGAAGCAGAAAAATCACACCTTTTTCTAACAAACTCAGCCTGGAAACCTTACTGCACATCTATTACTTTATGCTGAGCTGTGGCATGCAGGTCCAGGCAAAGAGAAAGATTTTACCAGCTCCTGTGTCCCTATGCATGAATTAAACTATGCATGAGAAGACCACATGAGGTCCATACTCGGATGTGTCTGCATTTCACATAGAGTTATGTGGCCCAGGTAACCTCAGGTCTGCCATGGAAGGTACTCACCAGGAAAAAAATCAAATCTTAAGTGGGCTTCCTTCTGGTTACCTCACTCTTGCCTTCATTTCCCCATTTGACACATTAGAATTAATTTCAGTGTGATGCTTTTAAAAAAATCTAATGGGGATTTCCCTATTCTCCCTGGAATTTTATAATATATGAACCTTCTGCAGAAGCAATATACCTGAAGACCTCCAGGGACCAAAGCCTCTGGAAAGCAAAGGCACGTTATGGCATTAAGTGCACCTCTTATATCACTATCACAAACCTTCTGCCATTTTGCAATGAGGTTGTTGGTTGGGTTGTTTGCTTGTTTGTTTTTTAACTCAAAATTAAAGCACTTGAAACAACAGTACTCCAAACTAATAGGTCTTCAAAACACAGAGAAGATATTAATTAATATACATGATCAGGCCAGCAAAAGCAGGTAAAGTGAAACACAAAGTCTCTGAACACTATGAAACCAGGTGGTAAAATGAGAGGGAAACCAACCGAAAAACCCATCACACATCCTCAAAGAATTTGATACATTAAAACATACAATTTAATGTTATCGGAACTGACTGTGAGGAAAAGCAGTGAAACTTTTAGCAAGGTTTATGAAACCAGAGGGGAAATGGCAACAAGTTTCAGGAACAAGTTATGCATGGGACAGAAATGTGCCCTTGTGGCCAAGAGGGTCAGTGGTATCCTGGGGTGTATTAAGAACAGTGTGTCTAGTAGAACAAAGGAGGTTTTCCTCCCGCTCTGCTCTGCCCTGGTGAGACCTCATCTTGAGTACTGTGTTCAGTTTTGGGCTCCTCAGTTTAAGAGAGACAGGGACTCCTCCAACCTAAACCATTCTATGATTCTGTGACCTGCTGGAGAAGATCCAGCAGAGACCTATGAGGATGATTAGGGGACTGGAGCACTGCCTGATGAGGAGAGGCTGAGGGACTTGAGGCTTAGTAGTCTGGAGAAGAGAAGACTGAGGGGGGATTGAATAAATGTTTATAAATATCTGAGGGCTGGGGGTCAGGAGCTGGGGGGACAGGCTCTCCTCCCTTGCTCCCTATGATAGGGCAAGGAGCAATGGATGTAAGCTGCAGCACAACAGCTTCCGCTTCAACAAAAGGGGGAACTTCTTTACTGCAAGAGTCACAGAGCACTGGCACAGGCTCCCCAGAAAGGTTGTGGAGTCTCCTCTGTAGCCTTTCAAGGCCTATTTGGATGTGTTCCTCTGTGATCTGAGCTAGATTGTATAGGCCAGCTCTGGCAGAGGGGTTGGACTTGATGGGCCCCTTCCAACCTCTGACATCCTGTGACCCCGTGATTGATAGCAGCTCTCCCTGCAGCATTAATGCCTTACATGAAAATCAACCATTTCCATCTCTCCCCAACACAAAGGCATCACCGAAGAACTGTTTATTCGAAGAGACTTTCCTAAACTACCCATGCAAAGCTGATCTCCCTAGTCTAGGAACAACTTTAACAGGGTCAGAAACCAATGGAAATAGTTTTTATAATACCAGGAGTCAGAAAGATGTCTATAAAGGGATTTCAGGACAGTGCAGTTCAGATTTTACTATGCTAATTTGCTTTTGACCTTAGATAACAATTAAATTATGTGTATTTTTAAAATGCTGAAAATATGTAGACCATAAATTCATTTTCGGATTAATGGAAGTGTAAAATTACAGAACTTAACAGCCATGCCATCAGATTTTGCTGCTTTATTGTCTTTTGATTTTATCAGGAAAAATGACCATATTCCCAGCAGTCACTGAATTGTGATTTTATGTTTCAAAAATACCTCATCAAAAGCCTTTTCTTGCTCCCTAACTATGAAATACTCAAAAGCTGCAGCCCAGATAGCTTAAGTAGGTTGCTACAGCCTTTTACATACTGAGCATCTGTGTTAACACCTGGAAATATCTCACATAGCCCTTTTTTGAGATAGTTGCTCTTGAAAGGTCAGATACAGCAGCTTCACACAGAATCACAGTGTTAGAGGTTGGAAGGCACCTCCAGAGGTCATCCAGTCCAATCCCCTTGCCAAAAGTAGAATCACCTAAGGTAGTCTGAACAAGAATGCAAAGAAGACTTCACAAACCCCATGAGCAGCCTGTTCCAGGGCTCCATCACCCTCACTGTAAAGAAGTTTCTCTTCGTGTTGAGCTGAAACCTTCTATGTTCCAGTTTGTATCCATTGTTCTTCATCTTATTGCTGTGCACCGACAAAAAGAGCTTGGCATCCTAAACTTGACACTTATCCCTCAGATATTGGTAGACATTGATCAGATCCCCTCTCAGTCTTCTCTTCTCCAGACTAATCAGCCCCAGGGCTCTCAGTCTCTCTCCATAGGGGAGATGCTCAGGTCACCCAACCATCCTTGTGGCTCTCTGCTGGACTCTCTCTCCAGCATGTCCCCATCTCTCTTGAACTGGGGAGCCCAAAACTGGACACAATATTTCATGTGTGGTCTCACCAGGGCAGAGTAGAGGGGGAGAAGAATCTCCCTAGACACCTAAAGTGGGAACCTCTGAGAAAACAAATGAGTGATCAGGGCAAGGGTCGAGCTCATACTTCATTGCTATAGTTTTACATTACAGTAAGAGCATTATCCCCTCCATACCACACACAGAGAGAAGGCAGATGCTGCTTAACTGGCACAAGGATGACGAAACTCTGAAGGCAGACAAAGCTATGTGCAGTAACTGATGAAGGCTTAAACTGCTAAACTGGTAATATCAGAAGGAGGAGGATGAGTTTTGCTGAAGAACCTGCCAGACTGGGCAAGTAAGGCACAAGTTTGCTCTTACTCTGTCCTCCCAGCCAGAGCCAGCAGTTAGGCTGAGAGCATGGATATATGACATATTCAGTCCCACATCTGCATCCTACATCAGCTAAGAGCTTTCCCAGTTTCAGTTTTGTCTTTGTGCCATTTGAGAACTGGAAGTGCCTTGCAGTTCCCTCTTGCACTTGAAAAATATGCTAATTACCTAGACATGGGGAACATGGTCTGGTAGTTCTGCACTGTTTTAAAGCTGTCACAAAAGTGGCCTTTGGCTTCATTCAAAACAAAAATTCCATCCATCTATATTGGCATGTGATATAAAATATATTTTTAATTGTTAATTAAGGGTGGGTTTATGCTTGCATTCAGTTTGGAAAAAAAATATAATATCTGATTACTGCTTAATACAGAGAATGTAATATGAGCATTTCTTAGCACCCAGTGATTACTCTAGAAGCTACTCCTCTTTGAATACTACATGACTGCTGTCAGTACCCTCCCTGTTAACTGAGATGCTTTACTGCCTCTTTATGTGACCTATGGTATGACAAAGAAAGCAACAATAGACTTGTTACATAAACATCTGCCACAACAAAATAGATTGGTACCCTTCTCCAAAGAGGACTGAGTTTAACCCATTAGAAGTAATTACTGAATAGATCAGAGCTCCTATAATACCTATAAACACTCAATGGGGAATAAAACATGCCACATAGAGAAGAAAACATTTCTAATTAAGAGGCAGAAGGCCAATGCCATTCTGGAGTGTATTAGAAGGGTTATTGTCCTGGTACAGTGACAGTTATGGTTAATTGGCTTACCCAATGTGAGGCTTGAGGTTTAATTACATTTGTTTGATTATTAATTAAACCTGGAAGTTTAAAATGAAGCTGACCTGGGTACTGTCACTCTCTGGTTTTTGCATAAATGGCTTGTGGCAACAATTGATACTTTTATATGGAATATGGCATGGAGAAAGTCTAAGAATATGATTTGGGATTACAGAGACTACTTTTTAGGTTACACTGGGCTAAATATAACTGAAATAGCTTCCAATGCTGTTTTTGATGCTTTTAATAAATCAGAAAATATTAGCAGCCAAATGAGCTATTCAACTGCATTAGTGAGAGTTATATTGCCAAAAAGAAGCATACCTGACCCTTGTGAAAACTTCTATTCAAGGACCGTGGTGATATATTTAACATGTGTCATCATTTTCTTACTAATTATGGATTTATTATTAATTTTTGCTCTGGGCCTGAAAACTTCTGCTACGGCTTTAAAAAAACAGATAGATCGTGCCAGGGGAAGAAGGTGCAAAGAGATTGGAATGCAAACAGAGGAGTCTAGCTGTGTGCCCGGACAATGTTTACAAAGTGTAACCCAAACATAGATAGTCAGACAGTTTCAGACCTCACTGGGCTGTGGCTGCTTCTCTTTGCATGGTTCTTTGTCTCTGCCTTGGTAGCTAGTTTTCAATAATTCTACTAACTTCTTTCCTTCTGCTAATCCCCCTGGCTGATCTACCTCCACCTATCTGCAGCATCAACAGGCGGTGAGATAAGATTGGGGAAAAGGGGAAAGGTGGTAGGAGGTGGTTGGTTACCCCTCTTGGGGATTGTGATCTCTGAGAGGGCTGTGGTGTTTCTGTATTACCTTTTCACTGTATATATTTGTAAATAACTGTTATACATTGTAAATATCTGCTTGTATATTGTGCATTGCTGTAAATATAAAGCTTCATTTATCAGCTTCCAGTGTTCTGAGTCCTAGCTAGGGCTATTTCAAAAGGTGGGGGGGCAGGTAACTGCCAAACCACCACATATTTGTATTTTTTTTTTCTTTCTCAGTAAAGCTGTGAGTGAAATGACACAATGTCTTTTCATTTCTCAGCCAATAGTCTAATTTCTCACTCAAATTCTCCAATTAGTTCAAACCAGCACATTGGTTGAGAGAGGTTCTCCTCCCTTTACTCTGGAATATTGTGTCCAATTTTGGGCACACTAGTTTAAGAAGGACCTCAGGGAACTGCTTGAAAGAGTCCAGCACAGAGCCACAAAGATGCTGAAGGGAGAGGAACATCTTCCTTACAAGGAGAGCCTGAGGGAGCTAGGGCTCTGCTGCTTGGAGACGAGACTGAGAGGTGACCTCATTCCTGATCATAAAGATGCAAATGGTGAGTGCCAGGAGGATGGGCCAAGGCTCTGCTCAGTGATGCCCAATGACAGAACAAGGGGCAACAGGTGGAAGCTGAGGCATAGGAAGTTCCATGGAAACATGAGAGAAAATTCTTTCCCTGTGAGAGTTACAGAAGACCAGAGCAGGCTGCCCAGGAGGTGTGTAGAGTCTCCCTCTCTGGAGATACTCAAAACCCACCTGGATACTTTCCTGTATGATGTGGTCTAGGTGTTCCTGCTCTGGCAGGGGGAAATTGTACAGGATGAGCTTTTGAGGTACCTTCCAGCTCCTAAGATTGTGATTCTGTGAAAAGACACATACTTTAATTTTGCCTCTGGTATTTGTGTGGGTATATTTATTTTACTGTTCTGCAGCTGAAGAACCCTTCACTTTACACAGCACAACAGGGCATCACCTGTCTACTTGTGCTCTGGTCTGCAATTCTACATACTTTTCATGATGATATCTTTCACATTATTAACAAAATAATCAAATAAAGATTTTTTAATTTGTAAATATTACAGAAAAAAAATAAAGCTCTAATGAAAACCTGCTGTGATCCAAGAAAAACTTACTCTGGTAGAGTTACAGACCTCCCTTAGCAGAAGTTAAACAAGGCATTTCCACAGAAAGAATCATAGAATGGTTTAGGTTGGAAGAGACCTCAAAGATCATCCAGTTCCAACCCCCCACCGTAGGCAGGGACACCTCCCACTAGATCAGAATGCTCAAGACCTCATCCAGCCTGGCCTTGAACACCTCCAGGGAGGGAGCAGACACAACCTCCCTGGGCAACCTGTCTCGCCACCCTCACTGTGAAGAATTTCCTTCTAACATCCCGTCTAAATCTCCCTTCTGCCAGTTTGAACCCATTACCTGTCATTACAAGTACTTGTGAATAGTCCCTCCCCAGCCTTCCTGTAGGCCCCCTTCAGATACTGGAAGGATACTATGAGGTCTCCCCGAAGCATTCTTTTCTCCAGGCTGAAAAGCCAACTCTTTCAGCCTGTCCTCATAGCAGAGCTGCTCCAGCCCTCTGATCATCTTTGTGGCCCTCCTCTAGACTCTCTCCAACAGCTCCATGTCCTTCTTGTGCTGAGGGCTCCAGAACTGCACACAGTACTCCAGGTGGGGTCTTAAAAGAGCAGAGTAAAGGGGGAGAATCACCTCCCTTGCCCTGCTGGCCATGCTTCTCTTAATGCAGCCCAGGACACGGTTTGCTGCCTGGGCTGCGTGTGCACATTGTTGGCTCATGTTGAGCTTTTCATCAACCCAGACCCCCAGGTCCTTTTCCTCAGAGCTGCTCTCCAGCCATTTTCCACCCAACCTGTATTTCTGCCTGGGATTGCAGCGACCCAGGTGCAGGACCTTACACTTGGCCTTGTTCAATTTCATGAGGTTAGCCTGGGCCCACCTCTCCAGCCTGTCCAAGTGCCTCCGGATAGCATCCCTGCCCTCTAGCAAGTTGACTGTGCCACACATCTTGGTGTCATCCACAGGCTTGCTGAGAGTGCACTCAATTCCTCTGTCCATGTCACTGACAAAGATGTTAAACAGCACTGGTCCCAGCACTGACCCCTGAGGGACGCTACTTGTCACTAGTCTCCAGGTGGACATTGTGCCATTGATCACTACTCTCTGCGTGCGATCATCCAGCCAATTCCTTACCCAGCGAGTTGTCCACCCATCAAGTGCGAGAATCGTCAAGATTTCTCAATGAAATCAGCTATTCAATTAGTAATTTATCCATTCAAGTGGGCTAAGGAAGAAATTAACAATAATAATTTTCTGTTTCTCATTCTGCCAGTATGGAATTAATTGTTATAACTTGTTACTGCAACAGAAGAGTAATGAGGGAATTTTCACAGCAGCTTACAACCACATGATTGGGAGTTAAACAGCAGATGAAGTTATTTCTTGCTAGCAGTGGAGACCACATTACCAAGAGGGATGCAGGCTTGGCATCTTCAAACCTGAAGGAATTCAAGAAACTGGTGACAAAAAGCCCCACTGTATCAAATGGTCTCATCCTGGTGAGCCAGAAGAGTGAGTGCCAAGAGGCTGGACGCAGGCTCTGCTCAGTGATGCCCAATGACAGAACAAGGGGCAATGGGTGGAAGTTGAGGCATAGGAAGTTCCATGGAAACATGAGGAGGAATTTTTTCCCTGTGAGAGTGACAGAACACTGGAACACGCTGCCCAGGAGGGTTGCAGAGTCTCCCTTTCTGGAGATATTCAAAACCCACCTGGGCACATTCCAATGTGATCTGGTATAGGTGATCCTGCTCTAGCACGGGGATTGGACTGGATGAGCTTTTGAGGCCCCTTCTGGCCCCTGACATTTCGTGATTATGTGTGAAGCTGGCAACTCCTTCCAACCACCACGCAGTGAGTTCTCTCATCTAACTTTATAGGTGTACAGACTACACTTATATGTTTTTAAGAGGCCTTTAATAAATGTCATCAATCTATTGTTGGCTTCTGAATAACTAAATGTGTGGCACGTTACAAGCTGATTCTAACTCTACTTGCCTATACCTGTACTCACCTCACTTTAAGTTACAACATTTAAACCTTTTATTAAAAAACTGAGAGCTCCACAAATCTGTGAGAGAATCACACTTACATGTTCAGACGGATAGGAAGCCCTCCAGATGACAAGGAACATGCAGGTTTTCAATAACGTCTTTCCTATTTCTGCCACAAACTACAGCCATACACTGTAATGGTGCAGTAGTATGGGAAAGTTCTCTTTTTCCAGCATTTTCTCAATCCCAGACTGGGAAGCAAGTGAGGATTAATTCAGAATAAGGGAAGTTTGGGGTTGTCCTACCTTCCTGTCATGAGAAGATGAGCTTGATCCTGACTCAGAAGTTGTTTACTGCCATTAAATTGATGCAATGAAATATTCACAATGGACCATAGTTTGCTCACAAGCACTCTTGAGCCATATGAAGTGGTCCAGTTTGTTGTGTAGCCTGTACAGTGAACTGTTGAAGCAGATTTCACATTCAGGTGTATAAATGTGTATTAGACACATGTATTATATTATGCAACTGAACATTCACATCTTTCTTTTCTACTTCTGTAATATAAAAGCTGAAATAATTTTATTGTGAAATAGGCCGCAATGTGCCCTGGTGGGGACAGCAGTGGGCCATTGTGGGGACAGCAATGTGCTCTGGTGGCCAAAAAGGCCAATGGGATCCTGGGGTGCATTAAGAAGAATGTGGCCAGCAGATTCAGAGAGGCTCTCCTCCCCCTCTACTCTGCCCTGGTGAGACCTCACCTGGAACAGTGCATTTAGTTTTGGGCTCCCCAGTTCATGACGGACAGGGATCTACTGGAGAGAGTCCACGGTGGGGCTACAAGGATGATGAAGGTGCTGGAGTACTGCCCTGTGAAGAGAGATTGAGGGACCTGGGTCTTTTTTGTCTGCTGTAGAGAAGACTTAGAGGGGGTCTAATCAATGTTTACAAATATCTGATGGCTGGGATCAAGAGGGAGGGCACAAACTCTTCTCACTTGTGCCCTGTGATAGGACAGTGGGTAATGGGTATAAGCTACAGCACAGGAAGTTCCACCTCAACATGAGGAAGAACTTTCCTGTAAGGGTCATGGAGCACTGGCACAGGCTTCCCCAGAGAGATTGTTGATTCTCTGGACCATTTCCAGCCCTGTCTGGATGTGTTCCTGCACAACCTGTGCTAGATTTTCTGATCCTACTCTGTCAGGGAGATTGGATTTGATGATCTCTGGAGGTCCCTTGCAATCCCTAACATCCTGTGATCCTGTGAAATAGTTTTTGAGACTACTTCATGCTTGGATATGAAGTATCTGTAGTTATGTTTTCCTACATAAGTTCCTGGAGGATAACTAGTGAAACCTGAGCTTAAATGAAATCCAAAACCTAACAAAAATTTTGTTGTTGTCAAAATCATATTAAAAAAAAAAAGGATATTATATATTTAGATATTAAATATTTTGTGCACTGTAATACACATGAAAGTGAGAAGGTCCCAAGGAGACACTATTGTGGTCTTCCAGTATCTGAAGGGGGCCTACAAGAAAACCGATGAGGAGCTCTTTAGGGTTTTGGGTAGTGATAGGACTGGGGGGGATGTATCCAAGCTAGAGAGGATTGAGATTAGACATTAGGAAAAAGTTCTTTACCATGAGTATTGTGAGACACTTGAACAGGTTATCCAGGGAGGTGGTGGAAGCCACAACCCTGGAAGTTTTTAAGGCCAGACTGGATGTGGCTCTGGTCAGCCTGATGCAATGGAAAGTGTCCCTGCCCATGGCAGGGGATTGGAATTAGATGATCCTTGGAGTCCCTTCCAACCCTGATAATTCTGGGAATTCCGGTTGATGCAAACCTTTCTGATTCCTCTTGATTACGTGGCTGCAAACAACATACACTGGAGTGATAGAAGAAAAAGAAATACTTCTTTTCCATGCTTTTCTTTTAGAAGAATATCTGCCAGAGACAAACACATCCTTCGCTATGTGATGATTAATATCTTCCCCAGCACGGTAAGCCTCATGTCTCATTTCACATCACTTTAGTGCGTGCACATCTTCTGCTCATTTCCACTATCTCCTGCTGCAGGATCTAGATAGCATAATGGCTTACAGCTGAACAAGGATCCAGAATTTTGACAAATAACAGGTTATGGAGCATGAATAAAGATTTTGGTTGCTTTTCTCTTTAAGATAACTATGTCTGCTAAAGCTGACTACATGGCAGCAGTGTTGCCATTGTGCAGAACCATTGTTTTAAGGCTGCAGAACTGCTGAGCATTGCAGCCAAGTATTTCACCTCCATAGCTGCTGTCCACATGTCTAAAAACAGCTTGATCTTACAGCAAGCTGTAGGGTTTGGGGTTGGTCTTTTTTTTCCTGCCTTCAGCAAAAGACAGCTGAATGGTCCATAAATATTAAGGCCAAGACCAAAGGAAAGAGCAGAGAAATGCCTATCAAATTAATTTTAGCACCTAATGAAAAGCAAATAAAACTGACACACACCAGTACATCTGCAAAGCCATGGCATATGCTACTCTCTTAATTTCAAGGTGTTTTTTTCAATGACTCCAGGTCTGATTCTACTTCTCTTGAAATCAGTGGAGAAACTCTTGCTGAGCTTAGGGAGAACAGAGGTTTTAAATTCACCATGGAAATTTTGAGCAGCACTTAAGGAAGATTTTTCAGTCACAAAGATTAAAGACTAGATGGGCACACGTGACGTCCTAAAGGATCACTTTACCTTTTTGCCCACTCCATCACATTTTGGGTTTGTAATTAAAAAA
>VWZI01004369.1:30003-45415 GCA_013396835.1 Psilopogon haemacephalus
AAAAAAAACGGGGGGGGGGACACGGAGGGGGGAGAGGATGAGGACGGGGACTAATTAAAAAACTATCCAGAAAGCTTTAAGCTATTGGAAAAAATGCAGTATTAATTTGTCATAAATAATTTTGCAGGAGCAACAATTTCCTCACCCTGAACTACTTTCAGAGAAAGGTCACCTCTACACCTCTTTGGAGAGGGAATATTGGATTCTCCTTAAGACTGACTTTCTAGTGGGTCATGACAGGTTGCTGAGGTTGTCTTGCTCATTTTGGAGACTGTTTTGCTGTTTTCTGGGTGAATAACACACTGCGCAACTCTGAAATCTTTGAGCCTTTATTCAACAACCCTTAGAGCCATAAGGATGATTGGAGCTGTTCAGTCTGGAGAAGAGAAGACTGAGAGGAGATATTATCAATGTATACAAATATCTGAGGGGTGGGTGTCAAGTAGATGGAGCCAACCTCTTTTCGATGGTGTGCAGCAATAAGACAAGGAGCAGCAGCTACAAATTGGAACATAGGTTTCATCTCAACATGAGGAGAAACTTCTTTACAGTGAGGGTGACAAAGCACTGGAACAGGCTGCCCAGAGGAGTTGTGGAGTCTGCTTCTCTGGAGACTTTCAAAACCCTCCTGGATGTATTCTTATGCAGACTGCCCTANGTGTTTTTTTCAATGACTCCAGGTCTGATTCTACTTCTCTTGAAATCAGTGGAGAAACTCTTGCTGAGCTTAGGGAGAACAGAGGTTTTAAATTCACCATGGAAATTTTGAGCAGCACTTAAGGAAGATTTTTCAGTCACAAAGATTAAAGACTAGATGGGCACACGTGACGTCCTAAAGGATCACTTTACCTTTTTGCCCACTCCATCACATTTTGGGTTTGTAATTAAAAAANTCAGAGAAAGGTCACCTCTACACCTCTTTGGAGAGGGAATATTGGATTCTCCTTAAGACTGACTTTCTAGTGGGTCATGACAGGTTGCTGAGGTTGTCTTGCTCATTTTGGAGACTGTTTTGCTGTTTTCTGGGTGAATAACACACTGCGCAACTCTGAAATCTTTGAGCCTTTATTCAACAACCCTTAGAGCCATAAGGATGATTGGAGCTGTTCAGTCTGGAGAAGAGAAGACTGAGAGGAGATATTATCAATGTATACAAATATCTGAGGGGTGGGTGTCAAGTAGATGGAGCCAACCTCTTTTCGATGGTGTGCAGCAATAAGACAAGGAGCAGCAGCTACAAATTGGAACATAGGTTTCATCTCAACATGAGGAGAAACTTCTTTACAGTGAGGGTGACAAAGCACTGGAACAGGCTGCCCAGAGGAGTTGTGGAGTCTGCTTCTCTGGAGACTTTCAAAACCCTCCTGGATGTATTCTTATGCAGACTGCCCTATGTGATCCTGCCTGGCAGGAGAGTTTGGACCGGATGATTTCTGGAGGTCCCTTCTAACCTCTAATATTCTGTGATTCAATACAGGACCTGATGGTGTTTATCTTTTCACCTACGTCTCCAGTACTGAAGTTCTGTGTATGACCATGCTGCTATTCTGATTACTAATCCTCCTTTACTGAAGGAGAACACATTACTATTTCTATGTGCAGATTAGAAACTGAAGGAGCTGGGGTTCTTTAGCTTAGAGAAGAGGAGAGTAATGGGTGACCTCATTCATGTTGATAAAGATGTAAAGGGTGGGTACCAAGAGGATGGAGACAGGCTCTGCTTGGTGATGCCCAGTAACAGGAGAAGTGGTAAGGGGTAGAAGCTGAGGCATAGGAATTTCCATGGAAACATGAGGAAGAGTTTTTTTCACTGTGAGGGTGACAGAACACTGGAACAGGCTGCCCAGGGCAATTGTGGAGTCTCCCTCTCTGGAGATAGTCAAGACCCACCTGGATGTGTTGCTGTGTGATCTGCTCTAGGTGATCTTGCTCTGGCAGGGGGGTTTCAAGGTCTCTTCCAGTCCCTGACATTCTGTGATTCTGTGATATTTTAGGTTATGTTCCCAGCCTCTCTGGTCTCAGCCATTTTAAGACAGACTGCCATGGAGACTGAAATGAACTAACCAAATCTTAAACCTTTCCTGAAAATGAGGATTTAGTTTCTATGGTCAAGTTCTGTAAAGGGTATTTTCCATAATCCTTGAAGGACTCTAATTTAAACTCTTATGGGCTGAAGGAGATACTTCAACCCCCTCAAAATGAGCTCTTAATTTTTATTTGTTCTGTCAGAGCTAAGTCACAATCACTTCCTGCTATCAGTTTTATACTAGATCACTGAGCTGTTCACAAATTGCTTCTCACCAGCATGATCTGGTCCCTGCCTGAGATTATGCCAGGACCATGACAATCTTCTTCAAAGAAAATGCAAAATCCGACCAACGAAAGTTTTGACACATCTCCCACTGCTGCAGCTAACTGGCACTGACAAAATCTGCTATCCCTAACCCAACCTTTAATACTATTCACGGAAGCTCCTCTGAGAGAAACACAACAGAAACCAAACCATTACTCAGTATGAAGACTGCATTGCGCAAGGCAAAATGAATAATACTGTAAGGTGACCTATACCTTCAGGTCCATTGCCATTGGGCAATGCCAAGCACCCATACAGGCTGGGCAGTGACTGGCTCTAGAGCAGCCCTGGGGAGAGTGACATGGGGGTTCTGGTGGATGAGAAGCTCACCATGAGCCACCAGTGTGCACTTGCAACCCAGAGAGCCAACCAGAGCCTGGGCTGCAGCAAAAGAAGTGTGGCCAGCAGGGTAAGGGAGGGGATTCTGCCCCTCTACTCCACTCTGGTAAGACCTCACCTGGAGCACTGTGTCCATTTCTGGAGCCCCTGTAACAGGAAAGATCTGGATGTGCTGGGACTTGTCTAGAGAAGGGCTACAAGGATGATCAGAGGGCCAGAGCTGCTCTGCTATGGAGACAAACTGAGGCTGTTGAGGCTATTTGGTCTGGAGAGAAGGCTCTGAAGAAACCTTATTGTGGCCTTCCAGTATCTGAAGTGGGCTACAAGAAGGCTGCTGAGGGGCTGTTTATCATCAGATAGGACTGGGGGCAATGGAACAAAACTAGAAGTGGGTAGATTCAGATTGGGTGTTAGGAAATTCTTCCCCATGAGGGTGTCCTGGTATGGGATGACAAACACCCTAGAATTGATCCAACCCCTGGGCTCTCTCCTCCCCCTACCATCCAAGGTCCGGTAGAAGTTGAGGGGCGGGGGCACCCCATGTGGCCCCGGGAACCAGGGGGGACCTCTGGTGGCACGTATGCATGGAGTTTTTGAATCAATTGGTCGGCTGGAGAATGCTGAGCACCTGTTGGTCAGTTTCACGCGCCCCCGTAGGGTATTTAAACAGGGATCAGCAGCCGTTAGTTCTCTTTTCCGCCCTCCTCGCTCTCCTCCTCCTCCGCCGTCGTCTCCCGCAGTGGCGGTGAGGAGCCCAGCCACGTGCACAGCAACAGGCAGCCGGCAGCAGGCAGCGAAGCACGGCAGCTCTCCCAAAGCGGCAAGGCTAATCTCTCTCTCCCCTTCTCTATTTCTCTCTCTATTTCCCTATTCCAGGCTAAGTCGAGTTTTCCTTCTTCCCCCACCTCGCGGTATTTTGTAGACGTGGACGGGATCTATTTTGTATGTAACCTCTCTGTTTCCCTGAGTTCTGATTGTTAAAGTGTTGCACCTGGCATTTGAGCAACACGTGCGTTTATTTCTGCCAACTGGAACCCAAAAGAACCTCGAGGGGGACACTAGGACCCCCTCGTTCCATGGGATATCGAGCCTAATTAAGCTTTATCCCGTTACAGAGGGTGGTGAGACACTGGAACATGTTGTTCAAGAAGGTGTTTGAAGCCCCATCCCTGGAGGTCTTTAAGGCCAGGCTGGATGTGGCTCTGGGCAAGCTGATCTAGTGTGAGTTGTCCCTGCCCATGGCAAGGGGGTTGGAACTGGATGATCCTTGAAGTCCCTTCCAGCCCTGACCATTCTACAATTCTATGATTTTCAAGTATGCAAATTGAATGTGTGGTAAGGTAACTCTGATAATGTACCACTGGCAATGCCATGCGTAGGAGATATTGGTAGCAAGCACAGCTCTCTACATGTGTCTTCTACTGCAGCATTGCTTTTGCAGACTGAAATAATAGCAACTGTCAAGTGAGGATCTATCTGTCACACTGTGTTAATAAAGTATTAGGTTATCAGCAAATTACAGCATGGAGGCTGCTGAAGGAAAGTGGGACTGTAAGGTAACACAGATCTTGAAAAGGACAAACACAAGGTCATAGCAGAAGCCTTGAAAATGGCAAGTGGATGGAACAGGATGACACTAGGGTTCTGGGGCTCTGTAGTGCTCAATCACTGTTTGCTAAAGTGAAAAAAAAAAAACAAAACAAAAAAACCAACAAACCAACAACTTTCAAAATACACAGAAAGTGGGTTTAGGGATAGAAAGAAGCTGAAGAAGCATTCAAGGTGTGTAAACCATACAACATACATGTGCCAAATTTCACTACAATATGCAACTGGGAACCACTGGAGCACATTTTTGTCTTAGAAAATACATTAAAGTGACCCCAAATGGACCTCAGAGTGATTGAAATAAACCATCAAACTTCACCCTCTTCCTGGCAAAAAGGAAACCACCAGTACTGGCACCACATGCTCCTACTCATTATCAAAAGTCAACTCATTGAGCTGACTTTTGATAATGTGTCTCTTTATCTTGGGAAGACTGTAACGACCAAGAAGGATCAGACAGCAGAAAGCTTCTATGTATCTGTGTTGTTATCAGGAATAGAATCATAGAATCACCTGGGTTGGAAGGGACCTCCAAAGGTCATGCAATTCCAACCCCCCTGCAGTCAGCAGCGGCATCCTCAACCAGATCAGGTTGTCCAGAGTCCTGTCCAGCCTCACCTTGAATATCTACAGAGATGGGTCCTCAACCACCTCCCTAAGCAATGTGTTCCAAGGCTCAACCACCTTCATTGTAAAGAACTTTTTCCTAACATCCAATCTAAATCTGCTCTTAACAGAATCATAGAAACATTCGGGTTGGAAAAGACCCCCCAGGATCACTAAGTCCAACTGAGAACCGTACTGTACAAGGTTCACCCTAAACCGTATCTCCAAGCACCACATCCAAACGAACTTTTAAACACCACCAGGACTGGTGACTCCATCTCCTTGGGCAGCTCATTTCAGTGTCTGACAACTTCTGCTGTGAAAAAAATGTTTCCTAGTGTCCAGTCTAAATCCACCCTGATGCAGCTTGAGGCCATTCCTTCTTGTTCTATCCCAAATTACCTGTGAGAAGAGACCAGCAGCAGCCTCTCCAATATGTCCTTTCAGGTAGCTGTAGACAGTGATGAGGTCACCACTCAGCTTCCTTCTTTTCACACTAACCAGCCTCAGCTCCCTCAGTTGCTTTTCATAAGATCTATTTTCCAGGCCCTAACTTCTTCTCTAATTTTAAACCATTGCCCCTCATCCTATCACTGCAGCCCTAATAAGCTCTTGTATTTGGAGAACTGGAATTTTAAGTGCCAGTATCATCGTAACTGTGTAATACTGATTCTTTTAGTCAGGTTTGTAGCTATACTAACAAAAAATTCTTGGCAGTTGGGTTTCTTCTACCCACGAAACTGCAAAAGGTGTTCGGTTGGGTAGCCGAGCTTCAAGAACTGGCTGAATTTGTGAGGTCCAGCTTTCTGATTTAGTGTAATCCAAAAGGAATTCACAGCAATATTCCTCTGCCACCACCAGATAACATTTCAGGAGATAATTTGCCCTTGATTAAGAACCACTAGGAAATAAAAAAAAACCTAATAATTAACTAATTATATAAAGCTCATTCCTTAATGAAAAGGTACCCAAACCTTAGCCCACACTCACAGAGGCAGAAAGTAGCTCCCGAGGAAGTTTTTACCTTTTTTACCTTTTTTTTCCAATAACAACAGCCAGGATAGGAATACGTCTGATTTCCCAATACAGGATCTGATTAATAGGTGAGCATCACACGAGGAAGACAGTAGAGAGCACTGCCTACAGCATTGAGCTCTGAAATCTGAACTGCTACATGCTCAGGCTTTGATGAAAGGCAGAAAAAGCATTCCACAAAAAAAGCTACCTGCCTGGCATGTAAATAACAGGGGCAATTAACTAGGGGGACCTTCCTATATGTCAGCAGAAGGCAGATTTAAAATGTCTCCACTTCACGTGAAGGTATTGCTGGATAAAATACTGCCACAGAAAATGGAAAATAGAAGCTTTATCATCTCAAGGTCAACAGAATGGTATATTTAGGGAAGTTTGAAAGAAAGTGCCTTACTCTCTTTCCCTATAACAAACTCAAAGAAACAAACAAGAGTCCTTTCCAAATAAGAACTACTAGTGAGAGTTACAAGCCCCTTGCATGGTCTTCCAACAAAGGCTAGAAAAATCAACCTTATTCTGAGAACTCCCAGCCTTGCGAATAAACCTCTTACCATCCTCAAGCACCACACAAGCATTGCCACAGCACTCCACAATTAGTAAGTATTTATAGACCAGTTTCCAGATCTTTGCACAAGATTTACACTGTCAGTTGAAAGAGATATTGTCTGGAACAACCCTCACTGGCAGTATAGACTCAAGGAGGAGGTGATAGAAACTAGTCCTGAGGAAAAGGATGTAGTGGTGCTGGTGGATGAGAAGCTTGACATGAACAGGCAGTATGATCTTGCAGCACAGAAGGCAAATGGCAGCCTGGGCTGTGACAAAGCAGTGTGACTAGAGATGGAGAGAGGAGATCCTGCCCCTCTGCTCTGCTGTGTCCAGTTTTGGAGCCCTCAACACAGGAAGAACATGGACCTGATGGAGCAAGTCCAGAGGAGAGCCACGAAAATGATCAGGGGGTTGGAGCACCTCTGCTACAAGGACAGGCTGAGGGAGCTGGGGGTATACAGCCTGAAGAAGAAAAGCCTCTGGAGAGACCTAATTCTAGCACCCGAAGGTGCCCTGCAAGAAGGCTGGAGAGAGACTGTTTACAAGGGCTTCCAGTGACAGGACAAGGGCAATGGGTTCAAACTAGAAAAGAGCAGATTCAGATTGGATGTTAGGAACAAGTTCTGCACTGTGAGGGTAGTGGAACATTAGAACAGGTTGCCGGGGATGTGGTTGAGGCCCCATCCCTGGAGACATTCAAGGTGAGTCTGGACAGGGCTCCTGGGCTCTGATCTAGTTGAGGATGGATGTCCCTGCTGACTGCAGAGGGGGTTGGACTACCTTTGGAGGTCCCTCCCAACCCAGGCCATTCTATGATTCTAGGATCTTTATTCAGCTTCAGTTTGTTGGAGAACCTCCTGGGTGCTGACCATATTTTTCTGGTCCTGATTCAGAAGAGGTGGGGTTTTTTTTTGTTTTCAAATTTTGTTAACTAAAAAAATCTCAAAGCAAACCCTGACATTTCCTTCTATCCTACCAGAAATTCCTGTTTTCTCCAAAACATATCTCCCATGGAAATCTAAATATTTCAGATATCTGTTCTCAGTCTTCACAAGAGGAGGGCTACAAGGATAACTAGGGGACTGGAGTACATGTCTTATGGGGAGAGGCTGAGGGACTTGAGGCTCTTTAGTCTGGAGAAGAGAAGACTGAGAGGGGATTTAATAAATGTTTATAAATATCTGAGGACTGGGTATCAGGAGTGGCTCTTCTCCCTTTCTACCTGCCATAGGACAAGGACCAATGAATATAAGCTGCAGCACAGGAGGTTCCACCTCAACACAAGGCGGAACTTCATTAATGTAAGGGTCCCAGAGCACTGCAACAGGCTTCCTGGAGAGGTTGTGGAGTCTCCTTCTCTGGAGACTTTCAAGCCCTGTCTGGATGTGTTCCTGTGTGACCCGATTGGATGGTGCTGCTGTGGCAGGGGGTTTGGACTCGATGATCTCTTTGGGTCCCTTCCAACCTCTGACATCCTGTGACACTGTGAACATCCCTTAGAACAGACAGCTCTTAAACCTAAATTAACATTCCCACATTGCTGCTCTGTGATTTCTTAGCAGTATGCGCAGTGCCCTCTGGACTGGGATAGGAAAAAAATCTGTCAGGCATTTGTCTTTCTCTGCCACATGTTCCCCAACTTTTTTTCCTGCTTAGGGAAGGTTAGAAGAACAAAACTTTATACAAGTGACTCTTCTTCCCCTCTGCAGATCTTGGCTATATTGTTGCAATTCTCTTAGTGGCATCAAAAGGACTCATCCCTCATAAAAATATTGAATCCATTCATCACAATTGCCATCTCCCAAAACTCTTTCTTGCCTGATTGTACAGGATGCAATCACAGAATCACAAAAAGCCTTACAGTTCTACCTCTAACCCAAATCTACATGCATTAAAATGTACTCTAGTGCCAGCAAAAGCACACAATTCAGCAGAGAATGGCATTATTTCTATTATGCAGTGTGTATGCTAGAACCTCTGTCCTTACCACTGTGCCCCAAAAGTAGGCTACATCAGCACATGAATGTGTGGTGCAAAGGGTGGTGAGCACATCTGTAATTAAAGGAGAGCATGGCCAAATAGGCTTCAAATAAAGACAATCAGGAGACCCATACATCATTTCTGGCTCTGGCTAGGATTTATTGTGTGGCATCAAATTGCAAAACAAAATAGCCTGTCCTTCAAGCTCTGCCTGTAAAATTGAGTTAGTGTGAAGCAGTTGCCATGAAAAACATTACCCAGTACTGATACCTGATCTGATTTCTGGTCTGAGAATATTTAGAAGAGGCTGCAATCTTTATGACTCATTTCATGTTGTTTTGTCTTGTTAGAGAGGAAGAGAGATCCTTATGAGTGAGGATGAGTATAGACAGTAAAGCTATAGATCATAGAACCATAGAATCAGTAAGGCTGGAAAGGACCTTTATGATCATCAAGTAAAACTGTAACCCAGCTATCATGGCCACCAAACTATATGCTGAAGTGTCACATCTACACACTTCTTGAACACCTCCAGAGATGGCAACTCCACCGCCTCCCTGGGCAGTCTGTTCTAAAGCCTGACCAATCTAAACCTCCCCTAGCACAACTTAAGCCCGTCTCCTCTCATGCTATTGCTAGTTTCTTAGGAGAAGAGGTCAACATCAGCCTCACCCCAATCTCTTTTCAGGTACTTGTAGAGAGCACATGGCAAGAGAATAGTTCACAGTTTCATCATTTAAAATACTTACACAGATGGAGCAGCAAGTATCTGAGTTTGTTGAGGACCATTGGCCACTTCATCATCCTGAAACAGCAGTGTCAGAGCTAATTTTGTACATCAAAACTTGCCCCTGGACTCACAGGATGACAGTGCTAACAGCTAGGACCTTTCCAAATTTTGAGGAACCACTTCCCTGGATAGACAACAAAAGCTCTTTCTTGATCCCACTGCTCAGACCAGAGCACTTTGTATTAAAAGAATGAACTTGCTGAAAGATCACTACAGATACAACTAAAAAGGGGATTCTGCCACTTTGCTCTGGTGAGACGTCACCTGCAGTGCTGGAGCCCTGATGGCGCAGGTCCAGACTAGGGCCATGAAAATGATCAGGGAGTTGGAGGAGCTCTGCCGCATGGACAGGTTGAGGGAGCTGGAGGTGTTCAGCCTGGAGCAGGGAAGACTCCAGGGAGACCTAATAACAACCTTCCAGTACAAGAAAACTGCAGAGAGACTGTTTACAAAGGCCTGCAGTGACAGTACAAGGACAATGGCTTTAAACCAGAGCAGAGCAGATTTAGATTGGATGTTAGGAATAAGTTCCATGAGGGTAGTGGAACACTGGAACAGTTTGCCCAGGTAGGTGCTTTTGGCCCCATCCCTGGAGATCATAGAATCATAGAATGGTTTAGGTTAGAAGAGACCTCAAAGATCATCCAGTTCCAACCCCCTGCCACAGGCAAGGACACCTCCCACTCAAGGCCTCATCTAGCCTGGCCTTGAACACCTCCAGGGAGGGAGCAGCCACAGCTTCCCTGGGCAACCTTTTCCAGTGTCTCACCACCCTCACTGTGAAGAACCTCCTTCTAACATCCCGCCTAAATCTTCCCTCTGCCAGTTTGAACCCATTACCCCTCGTCCTGTCATTACAAGACCTTGTGAATAGTCCCTCCCCAACCATCCTGTAGGACCCCTTCAGATACTGGAAGATCTCCTCGAAGCCTTCTCTTCTCCAGGCTGAAAAGCCCAACTCTCTCAGCCTGTCCTCATAGCAGAGGTGCTCCAGCCCTCTGATCATCTTTGTGGTCCTACTCTAGACTCTCTCCAACAGTTCCATGTCCTTCTTGTGCTGGGGGCTCCAGAACTGCACATTGTACTCCAGGTGGGGTCTTACGAGAGCAGAGTAAAGGGGGAGAATCACCTCTCTTGCCCTGCTGGCCATGCTTCTCTTAATGCAGCCCAGGACAGGTGTGCTGTCTCTGGGCTGTGTGTACACACTGTCAGCTCATGTTGAGTTTTTCATCAACCCAGATTTCAGGTCCTTTTCCTGAGGGCTGCTCTCCAGCCACCTGCCACTCAGCCTGTATTTGTGCTTCGGATTGCACCGACCCAGGTGCAGGACCTTACACTTGGCCTTGTTCAATTTCATGAGGTTAGCCTGGGCCCACTTCTCCAGCCTGTCCAGGTTTCTCTGGATGGCATCCCTACCCTCTAGCAAGTCGACTGTGCCACACGGCTTGGTGTCATCCGCAAACTTGCTGAGGGTGCACTTGATTCCTCTGTCCATGTTACTGACAAAGATGGTAAACAGCACTGGTTCCAGCACTGACCCCTGAGGGACACCACTTGTCACTAGTCTCCAGGTGGACATTGTGCCGTTGATCACCACTCTCTGTGTGCAACCATCCAGCCAATTCCTTACCCAGCGAGTTGTCCACCCATCAAATCTGTGTTTTTCCAGTTTGGTGACCAGGATGTCATGTGGAACAGAGTCAAAGACCTTACTCAGGTCCAGGCAGATGACATCATTTGCCCTTCCCTTGTCCACTGCTGCTGTGATTTCATCATAGAAAGTCACCATATTTGTCAGGCATGATTTGCCCTTGGTGAAGCCATGCTAGTTACCATAACACACCTCTGCTTCAAGGTGAGGCTGAATAGGGCTCTAAGCAATCTGATCTAGTTGAGGATGTACCTTCAGCTGTGGAGGGGGTTGGACTGGATGACCTTTAGAGGTCCCTTCCAACCCAGACCATTCTATGATTCTGTGATTCGATGATAAAGTATCTGCCACTTGTTTTCAGCAAGATGGTTGTAAGTTATACAGTGCTCTCTACTCCCATCAAATCTTAGTAATGTGTAGCACCATACTGCAGAAACCAAATGTACCTATGCACTGGACTCACATCTTATGTTACGTATTGGCACTTTTTGAATGTAAAACTTAAGGAGGGTAAACAGATGCTGACTGAAAAACTTCAAGTGGACATTTCTGTGAAAGAAAACCATCTTTTCTACCAAGAGCCTTCCAAAACGTATACTGGGGATTGCACTGGAAAACGGGCACTAAAACAAAATAGAAAGACTGTTAGATAATTTTGTGTAGTTGTAGTGGTTTAAGGCTTATTGGGATACTCAAGAGAAATTAGATCATTAGTTGTAATAAGAAAATAATGATAGTCTATATCCTTCATTGGTTTGCTAAAAGGTATAAAAAGCCAAAGTATAAATAATTTTTTCTTCTTCTTTGTTTTTGGATGCTGGACCTGTTCACTTTTCTCTTCACTTCTATCTCCAGTCTCTTCCACTAACCTTGGCTAACAGGTAACAGGTGAGCCTTGATGATTGTTTTTGGCCTAGGGACAGAGAGAGGTGGTGTTGGGTCCTTTCTGGACTTTCTTTGTATGGAGAAGGAAGTTTGGATTTCTGTGTTATTTCCAAATTGTATATGATTGCAAATAAATGCAAGTATATTGTGTATATATGCTTGTAAATTTAGCTTTGCTGTAAACAGAGCTTCATTTTACTTTCAAGCTGTCTCAGATCGTCTGGTAAATTTCATCTCAGGGAAGGGGAGGGATGTTCCCAACCTACTACAGTAGTTTTAAATATCTCTTGTATTAAAATATCAATATTTTGCAGTGTTAAAACATAAAGCTTTTTGTTCAGTGGGTAAATGATAGAGAAGTGTGAGAATAAAGTAACTGAAACCATGCAGTTGGATATTTGGATTCTCATCAGATATGCAAAGCCTTCCCTGAGCCACAATGCAGACAGCCAGCACAAGCACAAGGGTCTGTTCTGCAGTGAAAGTCCCCAGTACTCATCAACAGTGAAAGCAGACCAAGTGTTTTCCAAAAGGAAGAACCCTGAGACAAGGATAGGTAGCAGCCTTACACCCTTACAAGTGGATACACAGCTTTGTCTTGTTTGCCTCCTTTAACAGCTGTTGTGGAACAAATCTTGTGTGCCTACAAATAGTACCTGTCACTTCAATGCTGTGAAGACTCGCTTCTGCCTGGGGCATTATCACTAACAATAAATTATTCTGTTTGAGATTTCTTCTGACCCTTCAGACACCAGCTGGCATCCTGCACACAGCACAGCTGCAGTCTGTGCCCAGGTTTTTACTGAGCACCAGGACAAACAATGTCTCTCCCCCTCCTGCTGTGAAGCACTTCTACGACAACTGACATGTAATGGAAGATCTTAACTCTATACAACAGCAGCAAATAAATAGCAAATGGAATGTAAAATCTAATGTGCTGGTTTGAACTAATTGGAGAATTTGAGTGAGAAATTAGACTATTGGCTGAGAGAGGAAAATACCATATGTTACTTCACCAGAGCTTTACTGAGAAAGAAAAAAATTTGGTTCTAAGTATTGTACCCAAAACATTAGATATCAGATGGTTTCTGACTGCTCTGGGCTGCGGCTGCTTCTCTTGCATGGTCTCCTTTGTCTCTGCCTTGGTAGCTAATTCTTAGTAATTCTACAAACTACTTTCCTTCTACTGATCCCCCTGGCCGATCTACCTCCACTTATCTTCAGCATCAGCACGTGGTAAGATAAGATTGGGGAACGGGGGAAAGGTGGTAGGGGGTGGTTGGTTACCCCTCTTNAAACCAAACCCCCCTGTACCACCTCTCCCTCCTTCCCCCAGCTTTATCTCACCACTTGATGATGCTGCAGATAAGCTGAAGATCGGTCAGAAAGATTAGTGGCAGGAAGGAATGAATGGTTTTAGTGATTTTACTCTGAATTAGTTCAAAGGCAGAGAGACAAAGGAAAGAAGCTGGTGAAGCCCAGCACTGACCCAGAGCCGACTGAACTGCGCAAGCACACTGGCTTATCTGGATGTTTTGGGAACATTCTAAAACAACCTTCTTTCTTCTCTCTCATTCAAAACTGGGTGAAGGGACATAGTGTTTAATTTCTCACTCTCAGGCAGCAGTCTAATTTTTCACACAAATTCTCCAATTAGCTCAAACCAACACATATATCTTGTGAATATTTGCTTGTATATTGTGCATTGCTGTAAATATAAAGCTTCATTTATCAACTTTCAGTGTTTCTGAGTCCTAGCCGGGGTTTACATCAAAAGGTGGGGGGGCAGGTAACTACTTAAACGACCACATTTTTTTAATTGGCTAACCCAACGTGAGTCTTGAGGTTTAATTACATTTGTTTGATTGTTAACTAAATCTTGGAAGTTAAAAATTAAGCTGACCTGGGTACTGTATTCAGTTTTTCCTTCTGCGACCCTCTGGTTTTTGCACAGATGGCTTGTTGCAATAATTGGTACTTTTATATGGAATATGGCATGGAGAAAGTTTAAAAGGATGATTTGGGATTACAGCAACTATTGTCTAGGTTACATGAGTTTAAATTTAACTGAATTAGCTTCCAATGTTGTTTTTGATGCTTTTAATAAATCAGGAAATATTAGCAGTCAAATTAGCTATTCAACTGCATTAGTGGGAGTTATCTTGCCCAAAAGCACAATCCCAGATCCTTGTGAAAATTTCTATTCAAGGGCCACGGTGATATATTTAACCTGTGTGATCATTTTCTTATTAATTATGAACTTAATATTAATATTTTCTTTGAGCTTGAAAAAAAAACGGATGTCACTTTAATGAAGCAAATTGATCGGGCCAGGAAACGAAAACAGAGAAATTCCTCAGTCCAAACAGTAGAGTCTGGCTCTACCTGTACGCTCAGACAATGTCATGAAATTGTTTATATAAACAAGGCACAGAGTTCTCAAACAATTCAGGTATCAAACAAAACAATCCCTTCAATTGCAGAAAATTCTTCTGATGCTAGTTCAATTTCACAAACTGCAGTTTCTGATCCCAATACTAATACTAATATGCCACTACTAGCCCAGGCTCCCCAAAATTCTGACCAACCACAAGCTCCATCTTCTGTTAAACTGACCCCTGCCAGAGTTAAAGCCAAATTTGGATCAAAACATGGGTCAAAAGAGGAACTAAGAAGTACAACTTGTCCCTCTGATCTCCCACAGGAGGAAGAAGAAGAAGAAAAGCTTAGCCTTGAAGATCTAACTGGTTTGGTTAGATCTAAATATGAGGACAATGCAAGATTAGTTACCAGGACAGATGATGGCTCTCAGGAAATTAGGAATGCTATTAGAAGAGTTTTGTATGGCCATCTACCAACAGACCAGCAAGAAGAAGAGGAGGAGGATGACATCCAAGGCTCTAATGATCCCCTTAGAGTGGTCAGCGAAGTTAGAAAGAAATACTCAAGGGAATCAAAAGAGCCAATCCTAAGCTGGCTGGTGAAATGCCATACTATTGGTGCAAATGCCCTACAGGTGGGAGACAAGTCTGCAAAGCAACTAGGCCCACATGCAAAGGAGACTGGAGTGATCAAACACCTGAAAACCAATCTTGGTCTGGTTAGCTTGTGGACATGTCTTCTATTGGCTGTAGGTCTGAGATACACCTCCCGAGATGACTTGCCATGGGTAGCTAGAAAGCGGAACACAGTTGATCAGGGAATTAAGCTTCTGAAGGAGTTTGGTGTGAAGGAAGAGCTTTATGGAGATCATGCCATACATAAGCCTGATAACATTCCTCTCGGGACAGGTCTCATGAAAAAAATTATTAAGCTTGCTGCTTCATCCTATGCTAACATCCTAGATAGCAAGTTTCTATCAAAGGGTGATAATGGAAGGCTCACTGTTGGTGAATTTACTGATCAGCTGAGAGAAATGGAAGACAGCTTGTCACATACTACCCTAATCTCTGCCATAAAAACTTTGAGTACAGAGTTAAAAGATAGCTTTAAAGATGGCATTAAAGATAGCATGAAAGAACTGAAGGAGGAACTCAAAACTTCCATCTCCAATCTGGCAAAGGATACCATTGCGTCATCATCTGGCTGGGTGCATGTTTCTGCTATCAGGAACAGATGC
>VWZI01004370.1:0-14872 GCA_013396835.1 Psilopogon haemacephalus
ACTCAAGCTGTACCCTCTTGCTATAAACAACCTTGGGATTTTCACATAAACATTGTCCGGGCGTGCAGCCAGACTCTATTGTTTGCACTGAAGAATTTTGATATTTATGTTTCCTGGGCCGATCGATCTGTTTTTTTAAATTCACAGCAGAAGGTTTTAGTCCCAAAGCCAAAATTGGTATTAAATTCATAATTAATAAAAAAACTATCACACAGCTTAAATATACCACCGTCGCCCTGGAGCAGAAATTCTCACAGGAGTCAGGAAGAGAAGTGTGCGGCAAAATTACCCATGCCAATGCTGTTGAGTAACTAATATTTCCTGATTTATTAAAAGCATCAAAAACAACATTGGATGATAATTCAGTTAAATTTAGCCCTACATAACCGAAAAAATAGTCTCCATAATCCCAAACCATCTTTTTAAACTTCTACCAGGCCATATTCCAAATATAGGTACGAATTGTTACCACAAGGCATCAGTTCAAAAACCAGAAAACCAGAGAAGGAAAAACTGAACAGAGTACCCAGATCAGCTTCATTTTTAACTTCCAGGATTCAATCAATAGTCAAACAGATGTAATTAAACCTCAAGCCTCACGTTGGGTAAGCCAATTAAAAAATGTAGTGGGTTTGCAGTTACCTGCCACCCCCCCCTTTTTAAAACCCTGGCTAAAACTCAGAAAACACTGGAAGTTAATAAATGAAGCTTTATATTTACAACAATGCAAATATACAAGCAAATATTTACAAGATATAACAGATATTTGCAGAAATATACAGTAAAAAAAGGTAATACACACACCACACCCCTCCCGGAGACCAAAGTCCCCAAGAGAGGGTAACCAAATTCCACCCCCTAACACCTTTCCCCAGCCTTATCTCACCACCAATTGATGCTGCAGATAAGGTGAAGATCAGCCAGACAGATTAGTGGCAGGAAGGAGTTAGTAATTTTAGTAATTTTACTCTGAATTAGCTCAAAGGCAGAGAGACAAAGGAGAAAGCAGCCACAGTACCCAATGGACAGAAGCCCTCTGCTAATCTGATTGTTTTGGGAACACTTTTTAAAACAACCCTTTTTTTTTCTTCCCAGCAAAACTCGGTGAAGTGACACAGTGTGTTTAACTCTCTCTCAGCCAATAGTCTAATTTCTCACTCAAATTCTCCAATTAGCTCAAACCAACACACTTTCCATTGTCTTTCAGGTAATTTCTTAGACTTGCAACTGCAACAGTGCAACTTTAGACCGTTCAGTTGTCACAGAGATGTCAGAAGTGGAAGATGAATACCTGCAGTTTGTCTCAGCTATTAGAAAAGCAGAGAAAACCCAAACAAAAAAGGCCAGGGAATTTTTTCTTTAGAAGCACACAACCTTGGGAACTGCATTCTTTTGCTAAAAAAACAACCTCCATTTGCAGTACAAAAAAATCCTAAGAAAGAATATTAGAAAGCCTGAGATTGAAAAGATACCAAAATAGACTAATTTCCTTTTAATAAGGAGATGAAAACTGAAAAGTGAGCACAAATCAAAGTTTTTACATCTGCTCTTGCCTTAAGAAGCTATTAAGTTGCCATCAGCCTGCAGTGAAACAAATGGTAAAAATATAATTTATATGTTTAGAGATATGTCTTTTGTAAAAGTATTATTAATTAGGTAGTTTTCAATTCCCATTCATACCCTTCTTAATACTTACTATGCTAAGACCATTGTTTATTGTAACAGTTAATGTAATCTCTCTCTAGAGACCACCAGATGGATAAAGAACTGGCTTGATGGCTGCACCCAAAATTGACTGTCAATGGGTCCATGTCCAAGTGGAGGCCAGTGCCAAGTGTATTCCCTCAGAGATCAGTCCTGGGACCAGTCTTGTTCAGCGTCTTTGTGGGAGACATGGACAAAGGCATTGAGTGCACCCTCAGCAAGTTTGCTGATGACACCAAGCTGTGTGGTACAGCAGACACACTGGAGGGCAGGGATGCCATCCAGAGGGACCTGGACAGGCTGGAGAGGTGGGCACAAGCCAACCTCATGAGGTTTAACAAGGCCAAGTGCAAGGTCTTGCATCTGAGTCAAGGCAATCCCAAGTACAAACACAGGCTGGGCAGTGACTGGCTAGAGAGCAGCCATGCAGAGAGGGACTTGGGGGTGCTGGTGGACGAGAAGCTCAACATGAGCCAGCAGTGTGCACTTGCAGCCCAGAAAGCCAACCAGATCCTGGGCTGCATCAGGAGAAGTGTGACCAGCAGGGCGAGGGAGGTGGTTCTCCCCCTCTACTCTGCTCTGGTGAGACCCCACCTGGAGTAGTGTCCAGTTTGGGAGCCCCTGTTACAAGAGGGATGTGGACGTGCTGGAGCGTGTCCAGAGAAGGGCCACAAGGATGATCAGAGGGCTGAAGCACCTCTCTTACGAGAACAGACTGAAAGAGTTGGGGCTGTTCAGTCTGGAGAAGAGGAGGCTCCAAGGTGACCTTGTGGCCTTTCAGTGTCTGAAGGGGGCCTACAAAAAAGCTGGGGAGGGACATTTTAGGTTATCACGTAGTGATAGGAACAGGGGGAATGGAGAAGAGCTGGAGTTGGGGAGGTTCAGACTGGACATGAGGAGGAAGTTCTTCAGCATGAGAGTGGTGAGAGACCGGAACGGGTTGCCCAGGGAGGTGGTTGGGGCCCCATCCCTGGAGGTGTTTAAGGCCAGGCTGGATGAGGCTGTGGCCAGCCTGATCTAGGGCAGGGTGTCCCTAGCCGTGGCAGGGGGGTGGAACTAGATGATCCTTGTGGTCCCTTCCAACCCTGACTGATTTTATGATTCTACTCAAGACCTACCTGGATGCGTCTCAGTGTGATCTGCTTTAGCTGATCCTGTTGTGGCAGGGGAGTTGGACTGGATGATCTTTTCAGGTCTTTTCGAGCCCCTAACATTCTGTGAAACTCTTTATCTTTGTATTTAATCATAAATATTTAATACAGAAAAAAAATAGCCTTTTCTATGTTCCATTTGTCTCAGTACCTATGAAAAAAATGCCGTAGTATTGGAATTCTTTATGTTCAGGATAAAAATGTTAAATAAAAATGCTAATCCAGAAATATTTACAGAATCAGGGTCGTAAGGAAACTTTATCCAGAGGAGATGAACAACCAATGTTTAGCTTGTATTATTTTGTTTAACTGAAGTATTAATTTGGTGATCTGTTGCTTTACCTCTGCTTCTGGGTATACCAGGTGCTTTGCTTGCTTTAGACAACACTGATGTATAAACATAATTTATCAAGCAGACATGAGTAAGTTTTTGTTACAGCTTGCATGTCAGTAGTGTATTGCTTTAGCAAAGTGATACAAACAGCAGAAAAATGAGGGGTAATTAATAGTAATTTTACTCTGCAGCTACATGAGCTGAAGACCTAATATATGCAGCTAGGAAACATGTTCTGACAGGTTATTTCAACTATTTTCCTTCCCTTTTGCCAAAGTAACTCATTCTGTACCTATCCCATTTGAACACAAAGCATTCTTACTTCTCTGTGACCAGATGTACAGAAGTCAGTCAGGTTACCAAATGCTCCTGGACACATTTTTACCTGAATGATCAATATATTCACACCAGGGGAAGAAATTTGAATAATATAGATTTATAGTTCCTTTGTGTTGTAACTGAATGTACTTATAAAAGTTGCAAACTACTTGTTCACTGCTGCTGAACATTCTTATCTTCTTAGTTCAAGTTGTTTTTACTGCATATTTTTTTCCAAACCAAAATGTCGTCTGTGAGGACAGGCAATTACTTTGTGTTATATCAACCCTATTTACTTTTTTGTGTTGTTTACTTCTTTTGTTATAAGCATTTGATTTTTTTTACCTTTTGTGTCAATCTCCAGAGAACCTTTTCAAATGCCTTATAAAAAATTAAGTACATAATGTTCACTTCAGACTTCCCCCTTATCTGTCTCTTCCAATTATCTCATAATGGAGCAGAGTGCTATAGCTCATACTCTATTTATATCTGTCATTTGTTTCATCCTTAGTTTGTTCCCAAGCTAAATCAAACTTGTAGGTCTTGCCATGGGTACCACTTTTTTTGGTTTTCATCTCTCATTGACATTCTAACCAGTACTTACATTCTTATAATTTGTAAGTTTACATATCTGTAATTATAATTTATATTTTGTAATTTTAAGTCTAGTCTCTGTACCTGGAAACTCCTAACATTTTGGTAAGGTTATGAGTTTTATATATTCTGGTTGTTGTATTCCCAGTGTTTTGGTAACAACTGGAATATATAAGCAGAATTTTGGTATTCATTGAATAACATTAACCATATATTTGAGATTATTATACCCACACCTGTTGCTCACATCCAATTAGGAATTGTGTAGACATGTTTGTGCTAAGAGCATGGCTTATGCAACTGCACACTGAGAATTCTCTCCTGTTTAAAATGTTAAGGTGCTTTCCATCTTCAGTGAATATAGTCTATTTTTTTTAAGGTAAAGCATTCTTAGGAGTTCCTAAAGAGACAAATGAGGGAAACAGAAGACCGTTGGAAGGAAAGAATTGTGATTTGATTTTGAACTACGTTACATTTTGATAGAATCTTGAGACCATGAATCTATGTCAGGTTGTAGAAAAGCAGTGTGAGGGGAAGCAGAGAAGCATATGATTCCCATTTCAAAAAGAATGTGGCATAAGTCAAGCAATGTGCATCAGGTAGCTGGAGCTTCTTGTATAGCTCAAATATGAATCAAACAATGAAGACCCGTAATCGTGAAGGCATAATCCCCTTTGAACCTGAGAGGCACTTTTAGCAGGAAGAGCATTTGAAAACAGTAGACATGAAAACAGAAGAATGACTGAAGGAAAAATAGACAAAGTTACAAGGGTAAATGGAATACAACCTTCTTCTAGACAGAACAGGGGCATGATAACCTTCATATTTAGGTCTGTTATTAGTAGAGTAGGACAGGGGATTCGGCTTCATAACTGGGTAACCACTACTTCTCCAGTATTAATCAGTTCAGCACAAAAAAAAAAAAAAANGAAAGCCTCCTTTTGGGAATATTTTATTTATGCATCTTCTTACATAGATTTTTATCAAATACAGTTCTGAATATGGCTGTAAAAGCATCAATTTTGATTTTACAAATACTACAAATTGAAATAGGGAACTAAATCATGCTGTATTTCAGTTAGATGGAAGTGTATAATGTTTCAATTGAGAGTGAATTTATACAGCTGAACATTAGTTAAGATTTTCCATTTTCTAGCTTCTGTTGTTAAAAGGCTGAAAGCTCTTACAATATTTTTTTTTTTGCAATTGTCTTTGCTTATTTAGGTTTCTCTTAAAATTGAGAAGCACCTGCACTGAAGCAGGCTATTTAGTCCGTTTGTCAGATTGAACTGGTCTGTTTTGTCAGTTAGTTAGCAGATGGTAGCAAATGTTAAGAGGAAGTAACGTAAAGCATAGCAGATAACAGAACAATATGTATTTGGGTGTACCCTCTTTTGCAGCTTTCCACTCCACCAACACACATTCCATTTCCAGGTATATTATCTCCATTTTGTTCTTAACATCAATATAGTTATTATTGAAACAAATCAACATTTTCCTAATGAGACCAAAGTGCTCTTGACGCTGTACTCTGATGTGCGAAAATGTGCTTTGTAACTTTTGTATTAGTTAACATGCACAAAATGTTATTAGCCTAATACAGGCAGAGTGATTAAGGAAAGTTGCAGAGAAACATCTGGACTATCTTAGAATTAACTTATGTTTGGGAAATGCACTGAGATGGGATAATTATTAGCATGATCAAGTAAACAAGTCATATGTTCTGCCTAAAGTATTCCTGTAGGAGCTCTAACATCCAAACAGTGAAAGATACATATTTTTTCATAATCCACCTGGAAGTATTTTAGCACCTTAAGAACACTGTTTAGGGATTTGGCTTATAAAAATACTGTCTCATATTGCACAATTAATTTTATTATGTATTTTAATATATAATTTTATTAACAATATTTGTCTAGATGTGAAGGAGACTAAAATGAACCAAGGAATTTGCTTCTGAAATGCTATTTATAAATATGTTTGCTAATTGGAAAAATACTGAATGAATGTGTAATAAAACTATGCTGGCTATTATCACTGTATTATAAGTAGCATAGGTGTTTTACAGAATCAGTGGAAGGCCTTTCCTAAAAGGATCACTGATGGAGGTTTGTGTAGCCTGCAAAAATGTCACAGGTACATATTTTCCATGTAACGTGTACACTTAACTGCAAGTTTATCAGTCATACTCCATAGCTTTAAAGCATTCAGCTAGTCCAAACTGAAACTGGTGGACCTGAGAGTGCAGTCCCAGCTGTACTGTAAAGCAAGCTCAAACCAAAGCCCAAGACTTGGGCATCTTCTCCTTTCAGGGCTGCTATTCACTATACCTCAGGCTTCCACAGAAAGGAAACTGAGAGTCCTTGTGTTGGTTTGAGCTAATTGGAGAATTTGAGTGAGAAATTAAACATAGCGTTTCACTTCACCCAGTTTCACTGAGAGAGAAGAAAGAAGATTGTTTTGAGAATGTTCCCAAAACATCCAGATAAGCCAGTGTGCTTGCGCAGTCAGTCGGGTCTGGGTCCATGCAGGCTTCAGCAGCTTCTTTCCTTTGTCTCTCTGCCTTTGAACTAATTCAGAGTAAAATCACTAAAACCATTCATTCCTTCCTGCCACTAATCTTTCTGACCGATCTTCAGCTTATCTGCAGCATCATCAAGTGGTGAGATAAAGCTGGGGGAAGGAGGGAAAGGTGGTAGGGGGGGTTTGGTTACCCTCTCTTGGGGATTTTGGTCTCCAGGAGGGGTGTGGTGTCTGTATTTCTTTTTTACTGTATATTTCTGTAAATATCTGTTATATCTTGTAAATATTTGCTTGTATATTTGCATTGCTGTAAATATAAAGCTTCATTTATTAACTTCCAGTGTGTTTTTTCTGAGTTTTAGCCGGGGTTTTAAAAGGTGGGGGGGCAGGTCACTGCAATCCCACTACAGTCCTCTGTTTCCTTACTCTGAGCCCAGTAATTTTGTCCAAAGGTGCTACTGCCCACATTAAAATCCTGGACAGCTGCTTTTATTTACCATGTTGCATGGTGCTTCAATAGGCATTGCTGCCACTTCCTCCACCCTGTGCTTAAGCTTCATTGTGACAGTTGCTCTCTGCCTTGTTTATACAATTGCTTCTCAAGTCTGGTGTTTTTTTGTGTTTCTTCCCTCAGTGAATTTGTTTTTTAAACACACAACTGGATAGATAATCAATGTTATCATTTTGCCTTTCTGGATTACTCCTGCAATAGCATTTTGGACTGCCAGACTTTGGCACCTGTCACAAAGGTTTTGGGTAATTTCTCTAAGCATACAATACCTTGTCAGTCTTGCCCAGATATTTACATTGTAGATATGTATGTGGATTTATCTTCAGCATAGCATAAAACTCAACCAGGCTCCTTTGTGCCATATAAACTGCTGTTGGGCAAGTCAGCTCCACAGGGCCCTGAAGAGCAGTTTTGGCACTTATTCCACACTTATCATATCCACGCCTGGAGGGAATTATGAGGTGACAAAGCAAACTGTGGTGACAGCTGGGGTGGCAAGAGGAAGTTGTGAGGATTAGGGATGGAAGGAAAAGAGTAAGTGGCAAAAGTGGTAATGGAAAGTGAAATCGAGCACTTCCATCCTTCACATCTCCAAAATTGCTTCTGCAGTTTTGCTGAAAGAAACACGCAAGAAGTAAATAACCAAGGAATCAAAGATATATGTATCATGGGTATATGGAGATGTAAATATAGACCACTGGAGACTAAAATCAGCAACAGCTTCATTGTGGTGAGGTAAAGATCTAAGTATTTGAAGGTTCTGGTGTCTCAAGAATTTAACTGCTTACTTTCCCATGACCTGGTAATAAAGCCCACTAGTTTCTGAAAATGCAGTTCATGCCTCAGTTGCTTTTGTTGAATAGTCAGATATGAATTGTAGACTTGAGTGCCAAACTTTTGATGAATTTTACATGCAAGGTTTTTCCTATAGCAGACAATATTTTTTGTGGGAGGTATCATGTTAGTATCACATCCCAAGAAACACAGGAGGCATTTCATTGGCTTTGTTTTGGAGTTGAAATTTTAGACCTAGCCTTTGGAGGGCCAGCTCCAGAGGAGCACAAAGATGATCCAAGAGTGACTGGAACATGTCTGCGGTGAGGACAGGCTAAGGGAGCCTAGAGAAGGCAAGACTCCAGGGGGACTTTTCATAGGGTGTCTAGCAATAGGACAAGGAGGAATGCCTTTAAGTGGAGAGAGAGTAGGTTTAGAATGGATCTTAGGAAGAAGTTCTTTAGTAGAAAAGTGGTGAGAATCTGGACTAGGTTGTGGTTGCTTCCTCCCTGGGGTGTTCAAGGCCAGGTTGGGTGAGGCCTTGAACAGCTGAGTGTAGTTGGGAGGTGTCCTGTAAGGAGGCTGGAGTAGATGATCTCTAAGGTCCCTTCCACCCTAAGCCATTCTATGAGTATGTTCAGATGTTATTTTCTCAAGATTAATAGCTGCATGCACTTCCATTTTGTAATTGTTTTAGAGAAAAAAGCTAAACTTTGGAGTTTGTGTCTCCTCCACACATCCAAAATATGGATCTATCATTTGTCTTGAAGGAAACACCTTTAGGAGACAGAAAAAATAAAAAAGGGGAAAAAAAACCCCAAGCAGGTCAATCTGAATGGTGTCAGACAATTCAGATTGCTTAGAAATCTCTCTTTGGTAGCCAATTTTTGTTATTATTTTTTTAAAGTAGGCTCCTAAAATGTAAGATGTACTTAGTTTTAGCCTAACACTTGGAAAGAGTCTGCCATATTTGAAGGACAAATGTGACATTTTTTTGAAACTGAAGTCTACTCCAATTCATCTGGTGCTTCTTACAATTTTTTTCCTAGTGTTTTCAGTGAAGATGGCTTTGTGTTTTCTGATCTTCACTGCTGAACACTATAGGAAGTTGTTCCACAACTAAGAATCCTTCTATCATCCCCATGTAGTTATTCAGAAAGCAACGAGACAACAGAGTTTGGAAAGATATGTATGAGAGGATTACAGCTTCCAAAATGGAAGAAGTTAGGTCAGTGCGATACAAAAGGCAGCTTAATGTCTTGCATGGTAACTGTAGTTGTACAGGAAATAAATTTAAGGCTACAAAGACTTAGAAAATTCCAGAAAGTCTGTTTTAATTAGGTCAGAAAACTCAGGCAGTCCAGATGAAACAGAACTGGTTTTTGTGTTGATGAACACATTTTCTTTTGATAAGTTAAATGGAGGGAGAGCCAAGACCTTTTGATTTGGATGTAGTATATTGATATTCTATCTTAGAACTCAAAACATTCAGTTTCTGAAACTTTTCTCCTTACTAAGTGTTAATCACTGATTAAGATTGCATAAACAGGTCATGTAAGTTCATCTGTTTACACTGAATGCTGTAGATTAAGATGAATTTTCATAAGCTTCTATTTCCTTTTGGGTAGGTGCAGCTATTACTTCCCTATAATTTGCTCTGTCTTTCGTAAAAACATGGATAAACTTACTGAATCTCAACATTTTCATTTTGGTAAAAAACCCAACTTTTAAAGTTGTTTTCTGAGTTGATGTAATTATGCTGTGCATTTTTCCAGGAATCACCAAATCAATTTTTGGTTATAATTGAACATACCAAGTATAACTAACATACTACAGTAAAGGAAACACAAACCAAAAGCAGAAAAGTCAGCACCAAAGTAATAACAGGGCAGCTGTGGAATTCTGTTAGAGAAGAAGCAATGTACTCTTCTGAATCTCATACTGATCTGCCAGTGTTATGTAAAATACATTATATAATGGAAATACCAAAGCAATTGATTTATCTTTGGGAGAAAAATACTGATTACACCAACAAGGAAATATTTAGTTTGAATATATTTTTCTATTTGTTTATTTTGCTATACTCTAAGTCAACAGAATCTTTCCATTGATCTAAATATGCATTGGATCAGATTTGCTAGGAAGCTGGCTCTGTGCTTCAGGTAACACAACATACTGACAAGTCAGATTTAAACTTGTATTTTACACTTAGTCATGTGATACTTCCAAATGACAGATTGGGATTCACCCACAATTTTTTTAAAATATATTTTTTTTTTAAATTCCATCTGCTCTTCTTTACTTCTCCTTTCTGCTGCATTTTCAGAAAACTAAATCTTTATTTCTTAATTTTAAAATGTAAAATAAAACTGAGAGAAGTGACCTTATCTGTGAGGATGCCATGTATGAACAGCTCTCAATCTTGTTCTGCTTGCTGTTTTTGAAATGATAGAATTTTTAAAAGTAAGAATGAAGTAAAAGCTCACCTGCAGAAGAGCAGTAACAGAACAGTCTCATCCTACAGGTGAGAAATAGAGTTTAAGTGAATATTGATTTGGATTTCTCATAATCAGAAGCTAGCTCAAATCACTTGCAGAGAACCAAGTTGAAGAACATTTGCTCAGCAAACCAAGCCATATTAGAATCATACTTTCTCTCAGTAAACAAGAGTCCTGTGCACACAGTGTTTTTGCTGTGTTAAGCCCTGGACTACTGTACACACACAAAGAACCCACCCCAAACAAACCAACCAACATAAACCCCAAAATAGAACAAACAAAACCCCACCAAAAACCTTCAGAATCTCAAACCAACTGGGTAATAAATAGCTCCCATGCATAAAGACACACAGGTATTTCCTTTTTCATATACAAGAAAGGTGACTGTACCTGTAGACTGCCATATCTAAAGTGATCAATGAGTCTAAGAGGTTTTATTTAGCTACTATTCTAGAGATGACAGAATCTCCCAGAACAGCTTAAGGCTCCTATCCATCTGAACACCTATTTCTATATTTATCTGGATAATCTCCATGACAATGTCTCTCATAGTCTTTCACTGCTTGCTTTGTAAGAAGTGTTAAATGGAGAGCAAATAAAATATGCAGAGAAATAACATCACAAAGCAAGTATTGTGGTAGGAGTGATAACTCCATCTCTACCATCTATTTCAAACATACGGTGGATGTTTTCATACATGGTCCACTGTGAAGTTTCTGATGGTCCTGAGGAAGAGTTACCTTTTAAGGGCTATATAGCACCAACAATAAGAGGGCCCATATGGCATTTCTACAGTGCTGCAAACTTTATTTGTTACAGCCTTCATATTTGTGGTATTGTAATGTGCAGTACTGGAAGTAGGGTGAAAACTAATGAAATAGTTCAAGAAGAAAAGAAACTCAAACATCTCAAAAGACGGAGATTTCTCATGGCTGTGAAATGATAACTTAAGAGTGGTAAAGTCCAGAAGCCCAGGCCAAGATTTCGAACACTAGGAATTCAGAAGGAAAGGAATAATGTTTGTATTTACTGCTAAGCTGAAAGTGACAGGAGGAGATGGATAATGAAAAAGGAGAAGCTGCCAGAGGTAACACCATGAAATTTATGGTGACACAGAAGAAGGGCCAGAGAGAAGGCTATACATTCTGTTTTGACCGTGGTTAGAGGTGGTGGTGCTATGGGAGAGAATGAGTTATTANNAAAAAAAAAAAAAAAGAGAAACACGAGACTTTGGCCAGAAGAAAGGTAAGTTTCCAGAGGAGAACAGAGAAGTCATGTGTTAAAATGCTAGACAGTGATTATGTAAAGAAACAGGTATGTTGAAAGGTCTGCATAGGGAATTAGAGAAAAGAAACCACAGGAAGAACAATTGCCACTTCCTCAATGTTTTCTAGGGAAATTGTGTAGTATGTGGAAGATAACAAGACAGAGGGAATTCTGCAGTGACCTAGAGAAAGGAGTTGTTGGAGAAGATATTAAAAGTATTCTTTAATTCGAATTTTAAGAATAAGGAGGAATTAGAATGAGAGGATGCTGGAGAGTAAATTGTGAGCTGATCATGAAGTAGCAGGAGGAAGGTCTCAGAAGACTAAAGGAAGAGGTTGAAGGCAAGAAGGTAAATAGATGGAGGACTACAAAACAACTCTGAAACTACCACTGATCCTGAAGACTACCCTTAGTGTAGATGCAAGTATGTCTACTTGCAGAAATAATTAAGGGTTGGTTTGTTTTTTTTTTTTTAATTGAGAGAGCAAGAGTGTCACTAAGGTAACAACTGGCAGTATTACAGCAGACAGAAGTTTGAGAAGCATTAATATCTCCAAACAGAAGGCTTGCAGTGATTAGTGTTAAAATACTCTAGTAGAAAATACTGTTAAATCAACAACTTCAGGCACATTGTTATTTTAAGAGTGATTTCTAGTTCATTCATATAATGTTTGTGGGGTACTCAAGCAAGATGCTTGACCCTGCGTGTGTCTCACCTATCACAGTGAGGACAGATGTAGTGAATAGATTACTGTAGTTGGAGGTGAAGGATCTGTCATCTAACTTCAGTTACAGAACATTTACAGGTGATATGTATATGGAGTTGTCCTGCTACTGCACTTTCATTAATTAGGAATCACCAGCTGTCCTGTTGCCTTTCATAGCAAAGCAGCTTTTCCCTTGAAACGTGGATAAGAGTTGGTACAGAAAAATAATTTCAGGAAAGCAATAGAGAAATTGTTCTGGTGAACAGAGAATAAAATTTGAACATAAAACCCATAAACAGATAAGGTAGCTTGTAAGGGGTTACTGTCTCTTTTGCTCCTAACACTATCCAAGGCTAACAGTGCTACTGCACTGTGCTTAGTATTCAACAAGCTTGTTTGAAGTCTTTCACAAGTAGGTGCCAACATTATGAAGAAACCCAACAAGCATTCCTTCTACTCAGGTACGGGCAAATGACACAATCATAATCAACTGGGCAGTGTCTGGAATCAAAACTTCTGAAGCACACTCCATTCCTTAGAGTTTTCCAGCCTTGAGAACTAGCCATTAAAAAAAGCCTTGCATAATGGATTTTCATTGCAGGAGCTCTGTGCTCTATAAACCTATATGTGAAGTATTTTTGTCTAGAGGTTAAAAAGAGCCGTCTTCACACACAGTAACTTCACTTTAAAATATGTATGGTTTACCACCCTTGTATGGTTTAGGGAAGAAAAAAAAAAGTATGAGTTTTACCAAACTTTTAATGTGTCTTCCCTGCAAAATTCAGCTTAAAAGTGCACTATTTCTTAATGCATAATTCATATTTATTACCTTTCTAACCTTAGGCAATAGATTTGCAATAGGAAAGTATTTGCAGTAAAAAGTCAAGTGCATGGTATTTGAAGGGCCACTAAAATGTAGAGGGAGATTGCTCTGAGATTTCTTTTCCCCCATAGTAAAACTTCATAGTATTTTATGTGTAAGGTTTTTAAAGAAAAGTTTATAATGATAAAAGGTACAGATTGCAAATTTATTTTTATTACTGCACCATTACATCAGTGGTGAATTTGTTACTGGTTTTCATGATTGCAGGACTGAAAATATTTTTTCATTTTTAAATTTGCATGACTGATTGTGAGTGGGAGATTTTCTTAAAGTATTACTACTTGATTAAAAAGCATGAATATTATCCACCACTGAGTCTCACTCATTTCTATCAGTCTTCTATATTAAAAAAAAAAAAAAAATTCCCCTCAAAGGAATATAAAAAATAAAGATGTATGGAAAAGTTTGAGAATTAATATTATTTCACATATCTCTCACTGTAATATTAGATTGCTGCCATGGGCCTTTGTATGTTTAACAAAGGCAGTTTTATGTAACTGTGGCCAGCTGATTGTAAAAAAGGAGCATGAAGCAAGCTCACAATCAGATGTTAAAATGTTTGTGTTTGTATGCAGTAAAATATAAATACACAGTATACTATTTCAATTGTAAGGAATAAAATTTCAATTAAGGACTAAAATTTTTAGCTTTTGAACAAAAGAGTAAAGAAAAAGTTTGCTTTTACATAGAAAATATTTTCTTGTGGTTGCAGGTGCAAATTGTCACTGTGCAACTTGAAAAATTTGCTTTGGCCTGTTTTATGATGCTGCCCTGGATTTATTTCAGTTGAAACAAGCAGTGCTTACTGGAAAGATGAAATAAAAAAACCCAAACATTTAGAAACATATACGGTTCTAAGATAGCAGATTATTTCTTCATTGTAGAACCTTTATTCTGTGACTTATGATTAAGCTCAACTCAGTTCATGCTGTTGCTGTCTTCATTAATAGAAAACTTTTACAGTGCTTCTGATAGCACCTAGTCTCTATAAATCTATTTCTTATGGTAACAGCCAGTTTCATAGTCAAGCAAGTATAGATGTGTCTGGAAGGTAGATGAGTGGAGACTCCTGATTTAGAAGGTCACAAAAGAAATAGCATCTTCCCTGTTATTCCAAGCTCTCCAAGGGGAGACAAGCATACTGCTTTCCCCAATTACCATCATTTGTTTTGGGGTGCTGTCATTTCCCTGTGGAGAAGAAAGAAAAACTTACAACTCTACATGTTCAGTGTTCATCATGACCTATGTGAATGATGACTCATTTCCAGCTAGAAACAAATGAAAAGGCCTCCCCAAGTTAAGAGCCAGTAATGGAAAAGTACTGATTGTACTGCCATTCCTTTCAGCACAAGATGAGGTATCATTCAACAAGCAGTCTTGAGCTGTCATATTGATTCTGATGGAACAAGTAGGCCTGTAAAATTGAGTAAGTCAGGGTTCTGAGTATTTCAGGTTTTGCGAAACATAGAAAGAGGAGAACTGTTGTCTGCCATCATTAAAATATGCTTATCTTTTATTAAGAGCTGCAAGAAGAAAATATCCAGTGGTTGTTTTTGTAGTTTTTTAGTTTTGGTTTTGTGTGTGGGGTTTTTTGTTGTTGGTTTGTGGT
>VWZI01004370.1:14877-64727 GCA_013396835.1 Psilopogon haemacephalus
TGTGGGGGTTTTTTTTTTTGGTTTTTGGGTTTTTTTTTTTTTTTTTTTTTTTTTTCTCTCCAGTAAACTAAGCTTTGACAATAGAATCATAGAATAGTTTGTGTTGAACATCAAAAATCATCTATTTCCACCATCACTTCCATAGAGTTGGAACCCACCAGACGAGGTTGCTCAAGGCCTTGTCCAGCCTGGCCTTGAACACCTCCAGGAAGAGGGCATCCACAACTTCCCTGTTCCAGTGTCTCACCACCCTTATTGTAAAGAATTTCTTCCTAATATCTAGTCTATATCTAACCTCTTTAAGCTCAAATCCATTCCCTCTCACCCTATCACAATCCCTTGTAAAAAGTCCCTCCCCAGCTTTCTTGTGGGTCCCATCAGGTACTGTTAGGCCAGTACAAGGTTTCCCAGAGCCTTTTTTATTTCCTCCAAGGTCACTTCAGTACTTGGAGTACTTAATTTTTAAGCACCTATCTATGCCCTACATAGTAAATTTTAAAATTTGAAGTCTAATAGGATTTAAAACATTGGATTAGCAAATCCCAAGAAAAAAAAAATCTCTATATTACAAGGCTCTTTTTATAATAAAACTCATAAAGTCCCTTCCCATAAAGATGAATCTAAATAAATTCATGTGGTTTTCTTAAGGTTGTTCCCATTTTTATGTTTAGTATCTTTTCTTGATTCCAACATCAAGTAGTACTAAGTGTAAACATTTACAGCTCTTAGCAGACACGTGGTGTTACTATAGCAAAGCGTGGTTGTGGAATTAGAATGACATTGTAAATAGCAATGGAACAGTGCAGACAGCATTAGTGAAGTAAGCATCATGGAGACAAATTGGTCACAGTGATACACAATCATGAAAAATGCTTTGCTTTGCTGTCCCTGGTGTGAGTTAGAATTTTCCTACTACACTTTGTATTATATTAAAGTCTACTGCTCAGGTTACCTCTTGACTGAATTAGGAGTGCAATGTGTACTTGTATGGGTACTGAAGATGCCTTTTACAATTTGAAAGATTCTACTGATGCTCCTGTTCTTTGGCTTGAAACTAAGAAAGACTGCTATTAATGGTATTGAAGTAGGAGCTTAAACACTGTCCTTTAAGAGAAGCGCGGAACTTCACTTGGGTTTTGCCACAGGTATTTCAGCCACGTATTTGTGCATTTTCAGTAAAGTTGAAGCAAGAGTCAATAGAGCCTAAGTCCTGCTCTTTAGCTTCCAAAAAAAGCTTTTCATGCAATATTCAATGCTTAACATAGACATGGAAAAAGTCAGAAGCAATTGGCTATGTACAGAAGCATTGCTGTCCTAGTAACCTTTGTGAAGGAACGATATTTTAATCCATCAGTTGATTTCTTCTTTGTCAAGATGGACTAAACTACAGCTGTCTTTACAAGAAGGTAAAAGCAATGACCCAGAAATTGTTTCAACTACACTTTAAAATTCCTTACTCTAGAAATACGGAACAAACCAAACCTGTTCCACAGGCCAGGTGATCTGAGAGCGCACATACTATGACCATGTACTCCTTGGGTGTTACTTCATTAAAACCATTTGCTTGGAATTAAATTACAGCTACTACTTATCCTGTAACAGAATAACCAAGTTTATATAAGTATGTGCCAATGAATTTCACTTATTTGAAGCTGCCTTACTGCTTTGTACTTAAGTCCAGACAAAGCTTGTTCAAACCCTTCACTACTATTACTGCTACATGATCTTAGTATTAGAGGTGAGGTTCAGAAACTCAATTCTGAAGTACTCCTTTTCTAGTTTACACTTCGTAGTGCAAAGCATATAAAAAAGAACCAATACTTAAGATAAAATTTTAAACATTAAAAGATTAAAACAGAAGTGCAAGTACAACGAGCGCTTATCTTCATGTTTAAGAAACAAAGCAAAATATTCTCTGTCCAGTAGGCAGAGTATCATGAAATGCCTGCATTGATTATACACTCCTGATGGTGAATTTCCTGCAAATGCTAAATGCTGGTATAGTTTCTGCTTAAACTTAAGAAAAGTCAGAGAAAGGAGAGGAGGAACTGAACCACAGAAATGGTGCTAGCAGCATTTTGTAATCCATTTTGCCATGGAAACTGCTGCAGTGTGGAATCCCAGTCTGCTGTGAGCACAGGTTGCTAAGGAAAGAGAAGTAGACAGCTGTTAGAAGGCTATCAGAGCAATTCATAATTCTAAGTGATAGGAGGGTGATTAGCTCCCACATCCTCTTTCCTCATTATCATTAAATCATGGCTTACTGATAACATGTTGTTCTTTCATGGTAAATGACTACTGCAATTTTCTTACCTAAAAATCTTAAGATATGTATGAAAGATCACCAATACTGTGCACCTTTTAAATAACATCCCATACTTCAGTAGTTTACACCACTTTGTTTACTTACTGAAATATGTCCTTGAACATTACGTATTTACGCTTACAGTGTGGCAGCTGTCTCCACTCTGGTGAGACCTCACCTGGAGTACTGCATCCAGTTTTGGAGCCCTCTATTACAAGAGGGATGTGGACATGCTGCAGCACGTCCAGAGAAGGGCCACAAGAATCATCAGAGAGCTGAAGCACCTCTGCTATGAGGACAGACTGAAAGAGTTGGGGCTGTTCAGTCTGGAGAAGAGGATGCTCTGAGGTGACCTTATTGTGGCCTTCCAGTATCTGAAGGGGGCCTACAAGAAAGCTGGGGAGGGACTTTTTAGGCTATCAGGTAGTGACAGGAGTAGGTGGAATGGAGCAAAGCTGGAGGTGAGGAGATTCAGACTGGACATGAGGAGGAAGTTCTTCAGCATGAGAGTGGTGAGAGCCTGGAATGGGTTGCCCAGGGAGGTGGTTGGGGCCCCATCCCTGGAGGTGTTTAAGGCCAGGCTGGATGAGGCTGTGGGCAGCCTGATCTAAGGCTTCATGGCAGGGGAGGTTGGAACGAGATGATCCTTGTGGTCCCTTCCAGCCCTGACTTATTCTATGAAATAATGGCAACTGTTTTTCACTGTCACTGCATTAGTATTAAGTACCTTGGGAAATGGGCAGTAAAGAACAGAAGCAGAGCTCAAGCCCTCACAAACCTGCTCACCTACTAAATAACCCCTGGACATGCTGCCTTATTTGGTAGCCTTAAGGCAAGCTATCTAAATTGTACCTCCATTAATGGCAACAGTTCCTGCACAAAACACAGCTTATATTTAAACTCAATAAAGACACAGTAACAAGGCCTTCGTCTGAAGGATTTTCTCCGACTTGGGCAGCAGTTTCCACATTATTCCTCCAGAGCCAGTATCTTTGAAATACACAGCTGCAGCTACTTCTTGCTTGAAAAGCAGAGGGCAGGTGGGCTCCTCCTCTTTAATTCCAACTGCTTGGAGATCTTGCCACAAAAGGGGTAGAGCCAGAAAGAGCAGAAAAGCTGGTTTAGGGTAGGAGTTGCTCTTACCACTATGTCAAGTGTGTTATTGCACAGAAAAAAAATTAGAAGTTTGGTAAGTTGTAGAGCTGAGTTCTTACAAGTAATGTTCTGGTTTTGCTGCCTCTGAATAGGAAGCAGTATAATTATCCATTCTACAAGGAACACTACAGTAAACCACACTAAAGCCAAGTGACTAGCTACAATTAGCTGACATCACTTAGTGACTTACAGAGAGCCTTTACTTTTATGACATGCTGACTTTGTCCTACAAAGTGATATGCCTAAACTTCTGGTAATAAGTAAGCAAGCATTTAAAAGTCACTTTTCCCTGAGGTGTCACCTGTTCTGGGCCCATAGCTAAATCATCCTCCAATACCATATGTGTGCATAAATATGTAGCATTAGACAAATATTTGAAGGGAAGAAAGATATTATAGGTATCATTAAATTATAAGAAAAAAAAAAGTTTCAACAAAGGCTTTGCATGCAAGAAGGCAGTAACTATAGCCAGGATTGTGCTGAAATATGACAGGATATAAGCAGTATATATATGTGCAATTTTGAAACACATGATGTTATACAGAAAGAATTAGAAGTAAGACAGTAATTCACTTGTGTGGTGTCACTTTAGCAATAGGAGAACAGGCCTCAAACTGAGGACTGACTTCTCATGAAGGTACAGAAACTGTTCTGGGGTAATGATATTCATTGCTGGAGTAGAAGTGGGATTGTTGTTGAGGGAGATCCAGCTGGGTAGATGTCGTAGTTTTAAAGAAACAAGGACGGTAGAGCAGGGGCTTCAGGAGCTAATGCTGCACTCGTCTTGCAACAGACTCTCCAACTATGCAGTGCTACAACTCTGAAAACACCTAATGCGTGCTTTCCTTTTCCCTTGCCACACCCTTGCAACAGTTTTCCTCTCTCCTAGTCTGTAGAGCTATTACATGAGTTGTACTTAGACTGAATTGAGGGATGGAAAAGAGAAACACATCTAAGCAAAACTGCGAAGAAGGAAGGGGAAAAGAAGGATGTTTCTGTGCTTCAATGTAATCAGAAAGAGGAGTTTTCTGTAGAATATTATAAGATTGTCACATAACTTTGATTTCAGGTCTCTGGCAAAAGGAAAGTTTAGAGGGTAGTTGGTTAGTCAAGGGCATTTTATTAAAAATAAACACATGCAAGTGAACACTTAACTGAGAAATGAATGCTTAGCAAAGATAGGAATAAAATAGAAAAAAGGAAAGGAATTATTACTAAGACAATGTTACAGGAAGGAAGTTAATCTCAGATAGAAGGTTCAGCCTGAATATCAAGGAAATCCTTATTGGAAAGCTGTAGAGATGAGAATAGTGTTACAGGGAAAATACAAAAAATGTAGTTGCATGTGATTTTGCAGTGCAGAGTCCCCAAACAATGTGAAAATGATTCTGCTTGTAAAGCAGAACTGAACAAGGTTTGTTGGTGTTTTGTTTAATGTTGTTCTTACTTAGTTTCTTAATCTTTTAACATTAGTCATTCAAATCCATGTCAGCTCTTGGCTGAACGCTCTATCTTCCCCTATATGCCATATGTGAAGAGCAGATGTTTAGGAAAACAAATTATATTGACAAAAAATAGTCTTTCATATTAAATTCTAATCTTTCCTCTTGTATTTCAGGGTGCAAGTTGAATTCTACATGAATGAAAATACATTTAAAGAGAGACTAAAGCTCTTCTTCATCAAAAACCAAAGATCAAGTAAGCAGTTACATTAATTTCTATTAAGCATAATTATGACAGTTTGAGCAGAATCCAATCCTGTTAAAGTAGCCAGCAAAGTTGTGATTAATTTTCTTCTGAGTTTTACCCCACAGGGGAGTCAGTTTAAAGTAATATTAAAAAAAAAAAAAAAACAAACCCAAAAAAACCCCCAACAAACCAACAAACCCAGGAATTTAAATTTAAAACCAGCATACTTATTTTGTAGGATCAAATACTTAGTGATGTGATTTTATTTTTGTATTATGATCAAGTTGACTATTTTGCATGGATCTGACATTGGAATACTTCTTGACAAGTGAACACCTTATGTCTAGGAAAGAAGAGAACCTCTAAGATGCTGGATGAAAACCACAGAAGAAGTAACTAGCCTTTTGAAGCATTCAGTTTTATCAAGTATTCCTAAATAAATTGCAGGTTTGATTGATCCTAAAAAAAAAAACCCAAAACCCAAAAAAACCCAGAAAACGAAAACAACAATTTGGAATAGAACTTCATGGGAACATCATACCTCCTTCTCAGCATGATACTTCAGAAATGTATCCCTTATGGACTTAAATTCACAATCGTCAGAGAAGAAAATAAGGAACCAAGATACTAATCTTTTAAAATACATCCCAGCAGCGGCTTCAAGCACCATGTCCAACCACATTTTGATTAGACAGTAGAGCTCATAGCCGAGAAGAGCAGTAACTGACCTCTTTCTCTGCATAGCAGGATCGAACATACTTCCATTTGTCCTATACTTGTAAAGAATTAAAATTATATTAGCTTTATACATAAGGCTTCTAGAGTAGAAAGGATACATTTATGCCTTTGTAATACAGTTAAGACTCTTTCGTGGCTTTCTGTCTGGGAAGAGAGAAAGGAGAAGAGACCTTTACTTTTCAGATTCCTCAGTCTAAAAAACCCCAGACAAAATTTTGGGAGACCAGAGTGTATTTCTGAAAATAAGACAGACCACAGGTTCTTCTATCTGTAGGAGTTGTTATTCAGTAAATACTAGTTTTACGGCATAGCAAATGATCTTTTTATTGGCTAAGATTCTCTCTAACTTTCTAAATATGCTAAGCAAAGTATTTGCCTAGGCCAGACAAAGCCTCCCTAAACCCCCCCCCCCCCCCCCCCCCAAAAGAAAAAAACAACCCAACAAAAAACACCACCACCCAACCCTCCAAAAAACCCACAAAAAGCAAAAGAGAGAAAAAAGTAAGTTATGGAAGTAACTAATTTCACTTTGGGCTTTGGTTTCCAGATGAAGAATCAGGTTTGAACAAAGCTGTTGGAGCTTCATTCCCAAGGAAAGATTTGTTTATTATGCTTACGTAGACAGCAGGAAGAAATTGTCCTAATTCAGGTACCTAAATAGCATGGAAAGCAAAGGACTCTGCTAGTAAATCATGTAGATAGCCTTCAGAATATATTCTCTTCTGAATTTCAGATGGGACATTGTTGTTTTTTTCCCCACATTATTTTACACTGAAATGGATTTCTTTGGTAAATTTTCTCAGGTTTAATTGAAACAAATTCAGAGCTCTCTAACTGTATTTGTATTTTGACTAATGTGGAGAGAACGCGTACAGAAACTCAGTATCCATAGAACAAAGAAAGGAAGATCATGTGATAAAACATCATTCTGCAATCTAACTGTTGCACAGAATTAATTTTTGCTCAGACATTTGCGTGTGTAGATTGCAGAGCCTACTGGTTTTCATGATACAAGAAGCTTAAACAGTTAAGGCAGTTTTCAGGAGAAACTATAATGGAGGGCAATTAAATAATGTGAGATATGATTTTTCAAAAATGAATATTGTTTATTAATTTTCAATATTCAGAACTCTTGCCACCCCGACTGCTAATTTTAATAATCATGTTCTTCTGCAATGGTCATGGAAGCTTCTTACAAATTAATAACTAGATCTAGAAATAACTAGCAATATAGTAACATTTAAACCCAACTGAACTGTACTAGAAAAGGTACTTGCTGTCAGTATACCACTTGCGTACTAGATGGACGCAAGGAAGCTCCTGTCTGCTTACAGCAGAAGGCAATTGGTAAATTACAAGAGGCATTAAGTATTTATTCACAAAATATTATCTCCCAACTTACAGGGTTAGCTACAGCTTAAGACAGTACCCACACTGTCTTAAGTCAGGGAATTCTGGTGATCTCTTGTTGGCCACTGAGTCTTCTGATTCCTCCCAGGCTGTACAGGATGCTGGGGAAAGGGGCAGACAATATCTGACCTGGCCCCGGCTCCTCTGGGTGATCTGTGTACCTCCAGGGCTTCTCATCTTGGCAGGAGACTTTTAGGTGTAGGCAGATGTCTTGCGACGTGCAGTCTCAGCACAGATGTTACACTGGCTATGCAGGCCAATAGCATGGAGGCATTTATAGCTGGTTCCTGGTAAACCTGGAGCAGGCAGTTTCCAGGCAAACAAACTAGCTTAGAGCTTAGCAAACCATGGCAGCAGGCAAGCAAGCAGCAGGCACAGATACGACAGCAAGGCACATTGTGTTACCTGCTCATCTCCTTTTTATCTGTGTAGCCCTAGTCCAATGGGCCTTTGGACACAGAATAGCTAATCGGAATGGCAGTTAGCCAAGCTTGACCGTATTAGGTGAAGCCATAGGCTTGCTTTACGCAAATTAGGGAAAAACATAGGCACAAGGCAGGCACAAGCCAAGTGCTTACCACAGTATGTAAACAGGAGCAAAACAAGTCTGGGCAAGCCACGGTCTCTCAGACTCTACTCCAGGTTCTTTTGTCCTCTTTCCTGCAGCCGCTTCTCCCCACAACAGAAGGAGGGAGAGCAGAAAAACATGCCTGGGCAAGCCAGGACATGTTCAGGCCTATCTTGACCCTTCAGGCCTACCACAGCAGAAACGTACTGGAACTACAATAAAATTATTGCTGCCCTGAGTGAAATAAAATTTAAAAGTCCCCAAACCAAGATATTCATTTAAACACTCCTGCAGGTCTTGGTTCTCATCCAAGTACTCACAGCCAGAATCCTCTGAAAGAAAATCTCCAAAACCCTGCTACTGAGCTAGTACCTGCCACTCATTCAAGTGTAGGCATTCAGGCCACTATTAAAATTGGAGAATTATGTTGCTTGGAAATATCAGAGAGTTGATGAAAGATACTGCCCTTTAGATCTCAGTTGGTGTTCAGTGAGAACACTGAAAACCTTACTTCATGTACTAAACATGTAATTGCTATGATTGAGAAAATAATTGCCAGTAATAAAACTGAATCAAACTATGCATGTTCAAAATTTTTATATGATACTATTCTAATGTAAGTTGGATACAGACCGTTAGCATGAAATACAAACTGCTTCATTCATTGTTATTATTTTGGAAGTATTCCTTTAAAGTGATATAACAATACTTCATGCATGTCTAATGCTTGATTAGCTTGCACTCAATCCTCTACAAGCAAATGTCTAATCATGTTCAACCAATGCATGAAAAGCACTTTACAAAGGTGTCAGTCAGCACCACCCTCCCCATATTGGTATGACATGCTCGTACTTGCCAAGATCACAGACTGCTTTCTCACAGTCTAAAATAAGTCTCAAAGGGAGAAAAAAAAGAAAAAAAAGTAAAGTTTCTATTCATGGGAGAAGGAAAAATGAAAGACACCACCAGGATATAAATTATTGACAATATATTTTGATTCAACTTATAAAGCCACCTCTTACTGAAGTGATTGCACTAAAACTCAAAGATAATTTAGAAACTTATGAGAAAAGAACAGTGGAAGGTGATTGCAAAATCGTGAGTTGCTGTCTCTGTCACTCTTGTTTGGGTTTAGAACAGCTCTCTAAATCAAAGGATTAATCTCCACAAATGCATGCAAGACAAGCTTGAGAATTTATAATAAAAATTAAAGTCACAGTCAGTACTGATGAAGTGTAATATATCACTGTGCTTACACATGTACGAAGAAAAGTAGCAAATTCTTGTTCAAACCAAGAAGGAAACATTACCATTTTGCATAGCTATATTTGTTTCAGAACACAAACAGATTTTGAAGTGTTATTATGAGTTTCTTCTTCTAAGAAAGACAAAGGATGTACCACCATGGTTACATGGACACAGTGTAATTACTGTCTTGTTAAGGAACACATAACTGGATAGCAGTGTATGATGGATGTAGCTAAATACAGTTTTCAGGCACCAGTGTCAAAACATATAGATACACATTGCAAACAACCCTGCTGCTTGAACAGTCTGATTGTGAATCTGCTTTAGTCAAGCAGACCATGTTAATCCACTGACAATATGTAAAACAGAGGACAAAAATAGGCAGCAAACAGAAATATGAAATTCTCTTCGTATGACAGCAAAACAACAAAACCTCTTTTAAATGCCTTCTCCAGTGACTATCTCCTCCTTCCCACATTTGAGATCCTAGATCTCCATGACAGTAGTATAAACACATTTCTTCACACTCTCAGGGGACATCTACCTCTACAAGGCTGCAGAAGATTTGGCCAGAGGGAATAGTAACTTGATACGCCCACGTTAATTATTAAAGCTTTACAGGAATGACAGTGCATACTCCAACAGCACACCCTGTTTCTAAAGCCTAAGGAATACAGAACTAGGTAGAAGAGAACTTTCAAAGCCTGTCCTTCTATATTTATATTGTAATATCTATCCTAATCACAGTGGAACAAGACATGTTCTATTGTCTTACTTAATATATAATCCAGTTCTCTGCTAACTAGAACCCTTAAATGAATGCCCTACGTCATATTGTGTGAGAAACAGCCGTTCCTATAGAAATACCAGATACTCTCCTGGATTCCAAAGTATAGTGCAAAACATATCAAAATCCATAGAAAACCATAGCCTGGGCTTGACACAGAAACTCATTAAGCCAAAGCTTCACACGGAACTCCCTTTACAGCAGGCCAGCCAACCAAGACATTCACGCTCCCCCTACCAGAGCTTCTCTACCCTCCATTACCACACCATCTGTGACACAGCACAGAATTCAGCTTGGCAACTCCAGGGTCCAGTTACACTGCTCCAGGTCTTAATTGGCAGCATCAAGGTTGACACCCAAGCCTCACTCTTCCGCAGGAGATAAGAACCTGCGCATCCTTCCCAGGAACAGAGAGCAAGGGAAAAAGGAAGAAACTGACTGATTTTTTTTATAGGGAGGCAGGGCTTAAAGGTATACAATACAAAATTTACACTTTCTGGTATACCTCCTGGACCTTTCTAGCTTCTGGAGATCAGTAACTCCATGGTGTTCTTAAATGCATTAGCCTCAAACTGCTAAACTGGAGCTGGAAGAACTTTTAGGCATAGCCTGAAACAGATCTATGAAACTGAAATATTTGAATACTTAAAAGTATTTCTAGTCTTTCAAGACTAAGATTGGAAATTTAACAGTTTAAGGAGTTTAAGACAGAAGCATGGATCTCCTGTACTGATGTAATTTTTAATCAGAAAAGCACCGTTTGTTTTTGGCATTTAAACAAACATATTATTTCAAAATATTATTAGAAATCAGACCATTATCAAAACAGAAGAGTAGTGTTTCACACCAAAATTAACATTTACAGAACTAAAAGCCAGAAAGTACAAACAGTAGACTTTTGTACTTATCTAAGAAAGCTAGACAACACAAAATTGGCAAGGAAAATAAATCCTGGCAGGCTGTAAACACTGTTTAGCTAAGTTTGGAGTTCTGTTAATTTTTTTATCATTGCCAGCTCCTGTTGTAATATCCCAGTTGGTATGGCAACCGGTTATACTCCCTCAGACTCCCACAAAAACATTAATACAGACAAACAATTCAGGTTTTCTTCATTAACAGCTAAAAAAAAAAAAAATAAATCATAAGATTGCCCCATAAAAACACTGAAGATCTTCCTAATCAAGTAATAGCACAACACACTCACCTACCTTCCACACTCTCTCCAACCATTTACCACTTCATCAACCTCTTTACTCATGTTGGGGAATACATAGTCTGTGGCTAATTACTCTTGATAGCAGGAATCACTAGGTTAATGTTAACCTAATCATCAGTAACAGCTGTGGGACTTCTCATGCTCCTGACCACCGGATTTTAATTCCTAGTTTACACATGACAAGCTGTTGTAAAAGCCCATCCAATTCTCATGTGATAACTGCAACTTCACAGTTAAAAGTGGTAAGCAGTGTTGTGTAATAAACCTCAAGAGTTCTTTCAGTAATTGCATGATAGACTATTTAAGAATCTATTTTCTATGTTTGCTCTAGATTGTGTTTTAATTGTGTATATGGGGAAGGAGTAGATAAAAAAGATGATTTATCACTTTTCACTCTAAGGTGATAATTTTGAATTTAGGACTGAGGAATGTAAAAAAGTACATAATATTACTATAAGAAAACTGTGGTTCTTTCCTTAAAGTGGGATGTATGCACACACATATGCATAACATAAAAGTAATTCTACTGAGTTCATCAGAGCTACTTACATATTTGCAACACAACAACAAATATGATCTTCACTGTGACTGGGTACAAATGTGCAAGACTCAGTAGTACTTTGCTTTGGAAAAAAGGATTCTTTCATGTAGAAATGGATTCTCAGGTCAAAAGACAAAAATGAATGCTTAAAGAGACCTGCAGTTTTAACTTAATTAGTGGTTGAAAACTTGGAACTAAGAGCTAGATACAAACATTTACACTGGCAAAAAGTTAAGACTAGTCAATTTAATGTCAAGATTGAAAATTTAAACTCTGAATCATTAAAATAAATCATCACATGGTCTGTAGAAGAAGCTGTTGATTCAGTTCAGTTGTGCCTTCAATAAACATACTGAATTTTGAAAAAATGTTTATGCAACCTTGTTATTAAATAACAACAGATTAATATTTTATAAGTTGGGATGCTATTATATTCTGTATGAGAAGCTACTACATGAAGATTTTTCATATATTAGTATCTAAATACTTCCCATTGTATATCCTTTGCCCATTGCTCAAAGTTTGTCTTCTCATTGTTCTACTTTGCATCTCAAGTACCGTATGCAGCTCTGGTTCCCCTTTCAAGAAAGTGGACTCAGGAAACAGTGAAACACCTGAAGCACATCATCAAGAAAGGAAAATGACATAAAACAGCTTTCAAATAAATAGCTGAGTAATAATTCTTTACATTAAGACAGACCAAGTTTTAACCTAGAGATCTCTGGAAGCTGGAAAGGTGTATTGTATGGGTGTCTGATAAACTTATTTGCTATATCCTACTGTATGACATGCTGTACAGGGAAAGGCTGCTGTCTAGATAGACCTCTGTTCTCTTGCAGTGTAACTATTCTAGTTCCCTTTAGTTTGACCTTAAATGTGGATAAAACTCTAAAACCTCTGGATTTAATTCTGTATTTTCTTTTAAAATAGGTCTGAGGATACGATTATTCAATTTTTCTCTCAAGCTACTAAGCTGTTTCCTATACATAGTTCGTGTACTCTTAGATGATCCTGCACAAGGACTTGAATGGTAATATTTTATGTTTTTGGTAATTTCTACTTTAAAATAATTGTGTAATGTCAAAGAAATAACTGAATTTGGTGAATAAGTGTTTGATATTCTGTTCTACAGATGTTTTGAAAGAATTATAAAGCTAATCTTACACTGTGAATGGAAGTAAGAAGTAAAATAACAGTATGCTTTTTTCACTTTCCTTCCAAAATAATCCTGGCTCTTTGCTCAGATGCTATACATCAAATATAGTTATGCAAAATTGCATCTTTTAGCTGTGTTATCACATAACATTTCTAAGTATATTATTTATATTTCTAAAAGTAAAATTGCAAATATCTGATTGCCAGTTAATGCAACAATAATTTTAAGGTTTTACTTAAATATTTTTATTTAAACCTCTGTATCTCAGAAACAAAGAGACCATACATGAAAGAGTTTTCATGTAATAATTTTCCAGCCTTCTGCTTTCTCTAAATTCTTGAGAATGGGATCAAAAGTACATTCTACACATAATCTTATCCGTAGCCATAATACATGATTTAGCACATATGCAGATGATACTTCCTGCCACAGGTGTACATCCATACCTTTATACCCATATGCAAAGATTTTTCTGCATCTTATTGACTGCTTAAACTCCTCAGACCATTCCTGGCATGGTTGTTCCTTTCATCTAAATGTTTATGAATTCACTAGCCAGAGAGTATTATGTATTTTCTGTATGTATCGTTACCTTATGTTGTGTTGGGGTGCATTTGAGAGACTACTTTGTTCTGTCTGTGCTTAACATTTCCATGGCTGAGAAGCTTTAGGTAAGTTACCGCTGCATGCTAAAAGACTCCAGTCTTAGAAGCTTTGCCAGACAAACCAGCTGTGTGCCCAAATGATAGCCCATTTATGTCAATGATTTTGCCCATAGAGATCCTGAGGGCCTGATAGCTGAACTACTGCCATAATGCATTCTTGCAAACTCAGTGTTATTAAAAAAGTGCTGTCATGGCCTGATAAAGGTGACTACTCAGTGTATTGAGAGCATTGCCACAGAAAACCTTAGCACCTGGTTGTTAAAATGGCAGTTTTGGGAGGAATGCTTCTCATTAGAGATTTATTTTCTGTTTCTTAGAAATGTCTGCACAAGTTAGTATCATTCATTTACTTCTTCAGGCACAATAGAAGAGCTTAGGGCACAAAGCATCCTTAATTAATACCAGTTAGCACCTGCTCCTATCATAGTCAGTGAAAATAGAGCTATTACTAATCTGTGTCAAGCCATTTTCTGCTGACCTTGCTTGCAATAGAGAAACAAGGGTATTTCATGTCATTTAGACAAACATATAGTCCCATATCTGTGCATGCATGTTTGAAGGGAGGATTTGTGCCAGCAGTTCAAGGCAAAATAACATCACATGTACGTAGCAGCTATTTTTTACATAGATGTCACTGTTTTCTTCCTTGAATTACTGCTGCCCTCCAGCCCTTCTCACAAGAGGATATAAAGTGTAGTTTAATGCAGCATTTCCCACTGAGAGGATGGCAGGTACATGTGCTTTTTCCATGCCAACCTATTCGTGTGATAGGCTTTCTAGTACTGCTTGATATTCAATGTTTAGTTCAGCTTTGGAGAGTTTTGTTTTAAAATCAGAACACGCTTGAAAAGAAATCTTTAAAAAACATAACCGGGAATGCTTCATAATCCTTTCTCTACAGAACACAGACAGAACTATAATAAAATGTTTGACACTGTCTCCCACAGCATCCTTCTGGCTAAACTGAGGAAATGTGGTTTGGACGATCAGGTAGTGAGGTGGATTTGGAACTCATTGAAGGAAAGATGCCAGAGAGTTGTGGTCAATGGGGTGGAGTCTAGTTGGAGGCCTGTGACTAGTGGAGTCCCACAGGGGTCAGTACTGGGACCAGTTCTGTTCAATATATTCATCAATGACCTGGATGAGGGCACAGAGTGCACTGTCAGCAAGTTTGCTGATGATACCAAACTGGGTGGAGTGGCTGCCATGCCAGAGAGCTGTCCTGCCATTCAGCGAGACTTGGACAGGCTGGAGGGTTGGGCAGGGTGAAATTTAATGAAATTCAACAAAGCCAAGTGTAGAGTCTTGCACTTGGGAAAGAACAACCTCTGGTATCACTATAGGTTGGGGACTGATCTGTTGGAAGGCAGCGGATTTGGCGATCCTAGTTGATGGGAGGCTGACCATGACCCAGTAACGTGCACTCCTGGCCAGGAGGTACAATGCCATTCTGGGCTGTATTAGAAGGAGTGTGGCTAGTAGGACAAGAGAGGTTCTCCTGTCCTTCTATTCTGCCCTGGTGAGGCCGCGTCTGGAGTACTGTGTTCAGTTCTGGGCCTTCCCAGTTGAAGCGGGACATAGAACTGCTTGAGAGAGTCCAGTGTGGAGCCACAAAGACGATTAAGTGAATGGAACATCTCTGTTACAAAGAGAGACTGAGGGAGCTGGGGCTCTTTGGAGGAGACTGAGAGGTGACCTCATCAATGTTTATAAATATGTAAAGGGTGAGTTCCAGGAGAATGGAGCCAGGCTCTTATTGGTGATGCCCAATGACAGGACAAGGGCCAATGGCTGGAAGCTGAGGTATAGAAAGTTTCATGTAAACATGAGGAGGATTTTTTTTTTCCCCTGTGAGGGTGCCAGAACATTGGAACAGGCTGCCCAGGGGATTTGTGGAGTCTCCATCTCTGGAGATATTCAAAACCTGCCTGGATGCGTTCCAGTGTGATCTGGTATAGGTGATCCTGCACTGGCAGTGGGAATTGGAATAGATGACCTGTCAAGGTCCCTTCCAGCCTCTGACATTCCATGATTCTATGATTCTACTCTCCAGAAGTTGTTTTACTTTTAGAAATGTCTGTGGATTGCGTAGGGTTTCAAACTATTGTGTGAATTTTAGAGAACACTTAATAATGTAATTACTATCCCTTTCCTCCTGTATGTTTTTGTCATTGTGTTTCCACATATGTTTGCTAATGAAAATGGACTTTGCATGGATGGGATGATGACTATCAGTAAGGAATTAAACTGGAGTTGTTCCAATCAAAACTATACACCTGGAACTATTGATTGGTGAGTTCCTAGTTTAAAAAAAGCAAACCAAAAGTCCACATTGTAGTTGGAGGGGGAGGAGACAGGAACACACATTATCAGGAGTAGTGACATTTTAACATATAATCCTGATGTTTCTGTAACTCTTGTTAAATTATTTTCATATTCCTGAATATTCAAAACTGCCTTGAATATTTTATCTCTCTGATTGCATAAAGGAACAGCTGGATTGGATAGTCTGGTGAGATCTGAATGCCATCAATGCTCATACCTTACTGGCTGCCTGGGGAGGTAGTTGAGGCCCCATCTTTGGTGATATTCAAAGTCAGGCTTGACAGGGCTCAGGGCAACCTGATCTAATGAAGGATGTCACTGCTTACTGCAGGGGATTGGACTAGATGACCTTTGGAGGTCCCTTCCAACCCTAACCATTCTATGGTTCTAAATACTTTATTTAAAAAATAATTATGATGAACAGTGGATTACTGTCAGTAAAATATTATGCCATTGAGCATGCCAGATTCCAGTAGTTTTGTATCAAAGTGTCTGTCATCAGTTTATCAAATATTAAGACAACATGAGGTATGACACAGCCTCTACGAGGTGTGATTTATGTGATTACACAGATAGCAAAAAGTTCACGCAAAACAATTGTCAAGCTTGTTTTTCTTAGCACAAAAAATTACTCCTCTGCTTCTCTAGAATAATTAAGAATAAATGTCTTTATTCTTGGAACCAAGATGATGAAGTCTCCTTCTCTGGAGTCTTTCAAGATCTGTCTGGATGCCTTCCTGTGCTACCTGAGCTAGAATCTGTGGTCCTGCTCTGGCAGGGGGGTTGGACTCGATGATCTGTGGAGGTCTCTTCCAAGCCCAAACATCCTGTGATCTAGCAGCTGCTGAAACTGATAAAAGATTTTGGCATCACTCAGTGTTGGATTACTCCCATGGGAACTCTATGATTTGCTCTCAGTACTCAGTAGATAACTACTTATTTAAATTTTATATTGCTGAGAACTTTTTGTAACAAATAAGGCTGCTCTAGTTTCTATTCACATGTCCATTTTAAAAATTTTCTCTTGACTTTGTTCGAAACAGTAACCAGCTTTTTATTAATTTCATGCTTGTTTTCATACTGTAATGAACAGGTCTCCTATTATTTGGGTGAATCGAAGCTTGCCTTTGTGGGGATTGCAGGTAATATGTCAATGACCAATTTAACTGTTTTCGATTAGTAACCATAGGCAAGACTGAGTTCATAGCATAGTGCCCTCAAAGAATACTGGGTGGTACTAACAAAAATGCACTACATCAATGCATTGTGAGCCTTGGGGATCTTTTGAGGTTTTGAAGTTGCAATTTAATCTTCACTCTCCCAGAGCCTGCTCATTTTAGGAACTTTTTTTTTTTTTTTTTTTTTTTTTTTTTGTAGGCGTGGTGGGGGGANGTAGACAGTGCTGTGGGAATTCTTTCTGTGAAAATGTTTTTCTACAAAGAATTCCTTAAGCTTGCAAAATGGTTACATCATTATATTAATTATCTTGAAGGTCTTTTCCAACCTGATTAATTCTGTGATTCTGTGATTCTTGTACCATGCCTAGGGCAACACCATTATGGTGGTTTGTATCTCAATGTAATACAGAGTTTTACTAAGGGAAGAATCTCTTGCTGAAAATACCTTTCAATTCCTTGCTTAAATTATACATAATTTGAATAATGTTTGATGCAGACAGTCAGATTAATGTATTTAATTAAAAACAACTGAGAGTCCTATTTGCTTATGGTTGCAGTCTCAATTATAAGAAGTTTACAATAAGTGGTACCTGAAGGGGGCTACGAGAAGACTGGAGAGAGACTGTTTACAGAGGCTTGCAGTGACAGGACGAGGGCAAATTGTTCCAACTACAGAAGAGCAGATTTAGGTAGGATATTAGGAACAAGTTCTTTAGTATGAGGGTGGTGGAACATTGGAACAGTTTGTCCAAGGAGGTGGTTGAGGCCCCTTCCCTGGAGATACTCAAGGTGAGGCTCCACAGGGTTCTGGGCAGCCTAATCTAGTTGAGGATGTCCCTGCTGACTGCAGAGGGGTTTGGACTAGATAACCTTTAAGAGTCCCTTCCAGCCTGGATCATTCTATAATGCATGCACCAACTACATGTGATATAAGAGAAAACTTGGAAGTTGAGCTCAGTTGCATTTAAATATTGAAATTGATAATGATTCATCCATATATTTTTTTTGCTGTTTTCAGCTTCTGAATTATACAGAGTCAGAAAAGTGTTTTTCCACACAGTCATAACATCTTTACAGAAAAGCAAAGAGCAGATTAGCTTCTGTTCTTTACAGTTTCCTTGCTCGGTACCTCTTGGGAACAGACAACTGAAACTTGAGAAATCTGGCATGCTACGTATGTAGCTCCCTAAAAACCATGGAAGGGCCACCCTCCAGGCTCTCTGGAGTGTTATGCTTGGAAAAGAGCAATGGGACTCAGAAAAATAACAAATTTGAGCTTTGTGCTAAATGCTGTTAGCTGAGATGGTTTAAGAGGAAGCAAGGAAAATCTGGTTTTTATTACCTTTTACTTTGCATTGTAATGCTTAATGTCGTAAGTTCTTTAGAAGTCAGTATTTACACACATAATTTTATCATTTCACTTAAGGTTTCTGTGGCTTTAATAAGTCTCTTTGAAACTCTGCTGCTCAGTTATTTAAGCTACAAGGTAAGTCCTTTTAGTTACTTTTAGGCATAATTCATCCTGAACAGTAACTGAGTTAAATGTTTTAATATAAAACTCATGTGCCTGCACTTATGCCCATGCTGCTGTAGGAGCAGGAAGGTGACAAAACCACACATTTAGAAGGCAGCGTATTGTCACAGGCAGCCCTGTCGATGTTTTCCAAATTCACAAGCGAGCACAAATATCTAGCGAGTGAAAGTCAGAAATGGAATTTCCATTTTTCTCCATTGTCCACTGGTACAATGTAATTTGAAAACACATTCTAAAAGTGACCTTGATTTTTGGGTACTGATTTATCAAGTGTACACTGTCATGTGTCTATTAATAATTTCATGGACATGATTTTCACTGATGCCAAAGCTGTTGCTACTCAGTGCCTGTAAGTCAAGCTTTAGGCTTGTAAAACTGCACAGCAAAAGCTAAGCCAAGAGAGTACTCTTTTTAAATTTTCTTCTTAAATTAGATTATGGATACCTACATACTTGTTTTATCCAGCCCTCTGATGCTCTTAGGCTTCATCAACAAGGGCGTTGCCAGCAGGGATAAAGAAGTCATTATCCCACTCTACTCAGCATGTGTCAGGCCGCACCAGCAATACTGTGTTCAGTTTTGGTCCCTGCTATGCAAAAAAGATGCAGACAGGCTGGAGGAAGTCCATTCACCACCATTCTTTGCGCCCAGCCATCCAGCAATTTTTAATCCATTTCAGAGTGCATTGAGAAGTTTCTAAGAAAAAGAAGTAGTTGTAGATAAAAGAACTTGCCATTAGAGTAGTCTGTTACTGTTATGAAGAGTCACTGAAAAATGACAGTTATTAAATAATTAAATTCCTCAGGACAGGAACCTCACCTCCTTATCTGTGTGTTCATGTGAAAATAAAAGTAACCAAGCCTTGCAGAGTGAGACAAGATGGCTTTGTAAAATTCCAAAGTTTCTAAATTTGCAGTAGAAGAAATCAGGAGCACATTATTTGCTGAGAAAAAAATGAACTTTATATAATGAAGCTGTTCATTAGCTAAGAGAACGAGTTGAGTAGTTAATGCAATTAGAATTCTCCACTTTAGCTGTCTTACTAACTAGGTCACAGCAAGTAAATGTATGGTCATATGGAAATAGAGAGCTGATCTAGTGAAAATACAGAATTAAAAGTATGTATTTTTACCTGTGTGGTGCATGATGTTAAACAGTAAGAAAAGTAGGCCAGAGTGGCCTATATTCTATATTCACATTTGACATATGTGTTTAAATCTTAGATGAATGATCTTCCCAAAATTCAGCTAGTGGGAGAGATTCCATATGTGGCATTGGAATATGTGAGCCTACTGTAACATGGTGTTTTTTTTTTTTCTTTTCCTTTTCTTTGAAGGGAAATATATGGGAACAAATTCTGAGAATACCCTTTCTCCTGGAAATAATTAATGCTGTTCCTTTCATCATCACGGTAAACACATTTGAACTAATACATTTGTACATTGCACTTTTGAATCTACACAAATTGAAGTACATGTGAATCTTATGTGGATGGCAGATTTATGGCTGTGGCAACAGAAATTTGTCAACAACAAGAAGATAGTTTGCTACTTGAATGAAGTAATAGCACAGATTACTTTCCACTTCTCCCATGGGGAAAACCCAAAACCAAACCCTTGTAACTCAAACTACAGCACAGTCAGTAAAATAAACCAGCTAGATATACAAGCCTAAGAATCTCTGGTGTCAGGTGTCAGATCATCTTACATACAGTTGATCATAAAGGAAAAAAATGCTATTTAAAGTCACATTTCACACTAGAGGCATATTAGTGATAAATATTTTTCCCAGGTGATTCATTGCTGCCTGAATGGGAAAGCTCTGATCTTGAAGAGAAAAGCTTTTAATGAATTTGCTAATTTTTCTTTCAGATTTTCTGGCCAGTTCTAAGAAACTTGTTTATTCCTGTATTTTTAAATTGTTGGCTGGCAAAGCATGCCTTAGAGAATATGATTGTAAGTATGACAAAGAAAATAACTATTTTAAAGTTTCTATTTTGTTAGTATATTGTCTTTACTGAGAACTTGTCAATACAGTCCATTGTCCAACTTTAACAGGAAGTTAACAAGATCTTTAAAGATTTAGATGATACAAATGGTCAAGCATTGCTAAACTGCTTTCTGCATCAAAATCAGAAAAAAAAGACAGAAAGTGAAATCTTAGTTAGCGTAAAATGTTACTGTGCCAATGTGGGAAAATTGGAATGATTGGTTCTTTCACTGATCTTCTATTCATGAAGAATTGCAGGGAGCTCAACTGCTATGCCTTAATTGGTCATTGCAGCCTTTAAGTTGTAAGCTAGACATGACCAGACAGATATTAAAGCACTTGGAATATGTCAGAGTTGTGCCAGGATGAACAAAGAACTAGTTAAATAATCACAGGTTCACAGGTGGCGCCTTTGCACCCTTCTATACGATCAGCAAATTCTAAGTACGCTGGAATGACTGCATTTTATCAGGGCACTATATAATGCCTCTACTGAATCATGCCTTAATAATTCAACCCCCAAAATAACATCTGTTTTCCTTAATATAGAATGATCTTCACAGAGCCATCCAGCGCACGCAGTCTGCAATGTTTAACCAAGTCCTCATTTTAATATCTACCTTACTATGTCTTATCTTCACTTGGTAAGTGGCCAAAAGCCCTTTGTTTTTATCATTTTATGTTGGCTTTTCTTCTTTTACTGCATACTGATATAACAGACATTGTGGAAATCACACATTGAAATAAACAGAGTAATATGTTTGCACTTAAAGTGTTAACTGGTACCTGGTACTACTGGGGTCCTGATGCAGAGGGTTCGGAAACAATGTGCATGCGCATGGGTAAGGGAATCCTTTCCACTTTAAGGAAGGAAATACAGATACTGGAAAAAGATGGGAGAAAGAAGTGGGGGAAGATTTACCCATGTGTCAAGAGTGCAGTTTCAGCAGAAAAGTCACTCCAACTTGAAGAGTATCAACAGAAGTACCCAAACTAATGTCACTTTCCTCTCATTGGTGGGACAGACAGAGAAAAATATGCAGTATCTCAGCCTTATCACTATGATGACTAAGTCAGGTTCCCATAAGGACTACAGAGGACGGCTTTTAATGATCTAGGTTACCGTTAGTAGTGAATGGCAGATTCAAACAACTGGAATGAGTTGCTCTGAAGAAATTCTTGATGCAAGACCTCATAAACTTTAATTTACAGGAGGTTGGGAAGCACGGAGAAAGATATGTTGAGGGTATTAAATATAGACATACCTGGTTAATGAAATTCTTGAGCTGCAGATTATTGATTGACCCTTTTTTTGTGCTATATCTCAGGAATCTGCTGTTTCCCAGGGCTGGAGACAGATGAAACAGGCTACAGAAATCTTTAGTCCCACCCAGTATGGTCATGCATATGCTTGTGTAAATGGATAGTGCTTGTAATGTGACTTGGTAGCTTACTTAACGTAAATAATACTGTCAGAGGTGATGCCCAAGAAATGAGTATCATATACAGATAAGAAAGAAAAACAAACAAAAAGTAGAGAAAGAATGTATGTTCCAAGATGGTGTACAAAGGGTCAGAGAATAGAAAAGATGATTCTGTGTGGAAAGGCTAAATCATCTGTATTTATTTCTCCAGACAGTGTGCTTTAGGTGAGCACACTGATGAAGTTTGGTCTGTCATTCTGGAGACAGTGATTTGATTTTCTCATACTTTATTTCTCTCGTTTGTTTTTCTGCTAGCCACTGTTATATGCTGCCTAACCTTTCTGGCAGTAAACAGTATAAAGTAGCATATGGCCTTTTCCAGTCTTCTCCCTCTGTCCTTTATTCAAGGAGTTTGTTCTAGTCAGTAGTTAATGAGTGGTCCACCTTTTGTCTTACAGCTACACAATGACAAATTCTGCCACTTCAAAGCAGTAACAACTTTTTGTGAGATTAAATTGCCTGCTGAATATTATGGCACTTTAAGAGGAAATTTTATATGAATAATGACTACAATAAATGAACCAGAATGCATAAAATTCTGTCACTGTAACACTTGAACATTTTAAATTTGATTTAATTTTGCTTTTAAAGATTTTACAGCACAAAGCACTCTTGAGTTACTACGCCTTTGCCTTTTTTAACTAACCTACTTCAGTATTTTACTGAACTGCTGAACAAAATATGTATCTTCTTCTCACTGAAGTAAGCTAGTAACAAGGATATTTTCTAAGAACTCACCAGGCTGAGAAAGGTATAGAAGCTGCAAGTAAAAAGAACAGCATGCTCACCATCAGGCATTTTGATAACCGACAGTAAAACATGCAGAAAATGGCAAGCTCACCTACAGTAATCACCTCTGCTTTCAACGGTTGCAGATACCAGCTCATTATAGATCATTATATGTTGACCTAGTGTTGACCCTGCTAGACTGCAAAATAAACTAAATAGGATGAAAACACCCAATAATGCAATAACTAAGGAAATGAAATACATGCGGAATTACTAAGAATAGTTGTTCAAGTGTCTGCAGCTTTCCTAGGACGAGTTCAGCTTAGGCAACTGTTGCTGTTGCTTATATGAAGACACATAAGAGCATTTTTACAGTTTTTACCCCATCTATATATGATTTTTATATTGCATAGCATATTTTAAACATGTTTACAAAATTCTCTATAGGCAGTCAAAATCAATTAGCTTAGTGTCTTTGATTAAGTTACATCTATGGTCTATATGTAGATGTGTTCCAACCTATGTCTTACAACTAATTCAGGTGTCAGATTTCAGATTAAAAAATGTAAAAAATAATCTTATGTTTACAAACAATTGGCTAATCTCAAAGTTTTTAGATATTATTCAAACTGTCCTTTGCATGTAGAATACAGTGGGAAAAATCTGTATTTCTGTACAGTTGACAATTTTCTGTGTTGTTACGGAACAAACAGTATTCATACAAAATAATTTCTGCTCTATTCCAGTCTTTCATTCTTGGTGATCATTTCTTGTGGGTCTGGGAATAGAGTGCATTTGCAGATCGATAAATTCATAAGACCAACCCCTTGTGTATATATTTACAGATTACATACCAAGGGTTTTTTTTTCCCTTTTCTTCTGATTTCAAAGATAGATTTGGCTGTCCCATCCTCAGTGACCTAACCAGAACAACTATAAATACACTAAAAGATGTATACTAATCTATGACACTGTTCAGCAGATGCTATTGATGGAATTCCAGTGAAAGTTACAGACCTAGTCAAAGAATATGTTTTGTCATTTAGCTAATGGATGTTTGCACTTGTTTGTCAAATGGAATACTAATTATTTCTGTAAACCTTACAAAAAGATTAATAACAGTCAATGATTATTTCAGGCATCTTTCTGTGACACAATGAATCATCTATTAAGACTTATTTTGCTTTTTAAATTAGTGTTAGTCATATATTATCAGTGTAAAAATATAAGCTCCTAAAAAAAGGTGACTACAAACTGTTTGAGATACGCTTTTATCTTTTTCATACTGAAAGCTAAGAAGCCTACATAGGATTTATGTCTTCACTGAACACTCATGAGGTCAATCTTAACATTTTTTGAAAACAAATTCAGACTATGATCTAGTCCAAACAGGACAGAGACCTGATTTGGAACACTAATGTTACAGAAAATACCCAACCAAACAAAGAAGGATTGATCCCAGATAATGTTAGAGGAAACAAAGTGTTGTAATGCTCTGATTCCCTTTATTACCAATAAATAGAGATAGGCAACTCTGAGGACAGTGCAGACCTGAAGGGAACAAAATCACCACAGGGAGGTCTGTGCCTCTCTAGCCTTCTGAGTTAATGGTACCAGGAGCCTACAGTGGCAGTTGTTCAAGAAAGATGCCTAATGTTATGTAGGATGAGCTTGGAGAGTGTTGGTAAATTATGTAGTGTGAATGAAATGTGGGTTTTGGGGTGGTTCTTGTGGTGTTGTGTTTTGTTGTACAGCACTCTTCAGTGCAGTTTGTGATTTAGAGAGATTTTCTGCATTCAAATTAGCACCAAATCAAACTATAATTCTGTCATTTAGTTTGATTAAATCCAGTGATTCTAAAGTGGGTAAATTACATGACGTCTCAGGATTTAATGGACTAAACAGGAGCTGAAGAATTTTTATCCCAGAATATTACAGAACATTGATTGAAAGTTCTAAGTAACTCTAAATAATACAAAATAAATTATTCAACTATACAAGACTCCCACAAAGTATTAAAATAATAGCAGCTGTGCTTTTTTCGCCTGTGAAATGAAGAGCTCTGTCAAGATTTTGCTTGCTTCAAACAAAAGATTTTTATTTTCTGTTTTGAAATATTCCTGTGCTCTCCAGACAACAGATAGATCTAAAAGTAGGCCAGGTAGCACAGGTCTGTTTTACCAACTTCCACCCTATCTTTGTCCTGCCTTTTAATTGCTGGAATCAGGGCAAGGTATATGAACAGTTTTCCCATTAATGTGTATGATTAGAATTCTGATCTACTTCAGATATTCCCTTAACACTTCCTTCAGTGGTGGAACAATAGTAAAGGTTATGCAGCCTCTGGAAGCTCAATAACGGAACATTTCTTAAAATGTCCATTTGTTACTTATGAACAACAAGAACAAAAAACTATAAATGTAATTAAAGTTTATCTGAACTATTGCTTTCTGGGGAAAACTGCATGAACATAAGGACAATGTTTTCATAAACTTAGGGAGGAGAAAAATATAATGCATATACAGTTTGTATTTTCCTAGGTGTAAAAATGTCTAATGTGGCTTTGCTAAAATCTGCTGTATAAGAATTATGTCAAAGCAGAGTACTGGCACAACTATCTGTCAGTAGATTATTTAAAGAAGCAAACTGAAGTCAGACTCCTGCTGTTTGTGGTGGAATACAAAATTCTGGGATGGGCCACACCTTTTTTCATGTTTGACAGCACTGAGGACCATTTACTTACCTCTGTGTTATTAGTAATTCGTGGGGTAGAGCCTCGATGAGAATATTTAATGAAAAACTACAATCACAAAATGTAATAAACACCCAGCTTGCAGCTGGGATTAGTGCATTTGTTGTATTGTAACAACCTTGAACTGTTACCACATCCATCAATTGATTCTGTTATTTTTTCCTTCGGTTGATAGCACAGGATTTGTCATAATACATTTTAGAAACTATTTTTACCTAAGTTGAAGAGTTCAGCTCTTTAAAAAGCTAATCAGTGATAAGTGATGTTAGAGAATAAGGTAAGGATCCATGCTGCTGAACAACTGGTTAATTGTTTGTGAAAGGCAGAACAGAAATGTTTATTATAGGGAGAGCAGAAGTGTGGAAGCCCAGTGAAACTCGTCAAGTATGGTTTCTATGGAAACATAGATAATTATACAGAGATTTTCATGCTATTTCAGTTACTAATTTGCTAGTGACATAATATTTCCTTTGTTAATCTTTTTAGATGTTTCTACATAGTTATTTCCAAAATAATTAAGTCAGCGTCTTTCCCATGCAACATGCAGGGAATTCTTTATGCAACTGATGTAATGGAACATTTAAAAGTAGACACAGAGGCCAGTGAAATTATTATTAATTTCAGTAGTCTATTTATTGTGGAACAAAGTCATAAATGTTAGAGAGTTCAATCTAAATTAGCTTCTGAGTGTGAGAGGTGCATTTGTAGCTCTCTTCTGAAAATAAAAAATAATCAGACTAAATGGTAGCTTAGAAATCTGCCCTTCAGAAAGCCTCTGTAAAATGGAGTGCAAAGAACAGATAATTTGTATAAGAAAATTCTTCTATTTTTTTTAATATGGAGAGAAATATTAAATGAAGGATGTAATGATACGACTGAGAGATTTCTGTTCTTTTATTGCACCCTGGAAGATGAGCTGGGGCTTCAGATACTTGTTATCACTTGGAATTACAATGAAAGCTTTGCTGATTTTCTAGCACAGGTTGCAGGTCATTTATTAACCTGAAAATCAGTAGTTCCATACTGAATTTAGATAAAGGTGGGCAAGTTTAAATTTTAGTAAATTTGAAACACAAAAGAAACTTACATTTTTCATTCTCTGTTGTTGTGCCATACAATATTTTAGTATTTTGTATGCTATGTAATTCTATGTTATAGGTGAGGTAAATCTTCCTTCAGTAGTTAATGCAATGGCAATTTCATATCCCGGTAGTGTGTTGTTCAAACCAGCATTTTTAATTGACACTAGAAAGAACTTTCAGCATGGCTTGCAAGGATTTTACTCAGTGTTAGATATAAATTACTTCTCATTCTGAAAAGTTTCAGCCTCTATCTTGTGAATAGTTTGCGATCATTCTCTTCTATTAATTCCTCCTATTTTCTGCTATGTGAAGATACTGCAAATTTGGTAATCAAATTATACTTAAGTGTAAAAATAGATATAAACCCAAACTCCTGCCCAAGGAGGCGACAAAGTGCCTGTCAGCTTCTTTTCCAATATTTCACCCAGTGAGTTTCATGTGATGTAAGAATGTCTCTCAGATACCTTCTCTGGAGAGAAGGACTCCATAACCACCCTGGGCAGTCTGTTCCAGTGTTCTGTCACCCTCACAGTGAAAAAATTCCTCCTCCTGTTTCTATGTGTAGTGGGTTTACAGTGACCTGCTCCCCCCCACCTTTTTAAACCCCGGCTAAAACTCAGAAAAACACACTGGAAGTTAATAAATGAAGCTTTATATTTACAGCAATGCAAATATACAAGCAAATATTTAAAAGATATAACAGATATTTACAGAAATATACAGTAAAAAAGGCAATAAACACACCACACCCCTCCCAGAGACCTAAATCCCCAAGAGAGGATAACCAAACCCCCCTACCACCTTTCCCCCCTTTCCCAGCTTTATCTCACCACCTCTTGATGCTGCAGATAAGCTGAAGATCAGAGAGATTAATGATAGGAGAAAGGGTTAGTAAGTTTAGTGATTTTACTCTGAATTCAGCCAGCAAGCCTGAGAGACAAAGGAAAAAACTGCTGGAGCCAGCACAGACCCAAGCCAGACTGCCCCTCTGCAAGCACACTGGCTATCTCGATGTTTTGAGAACATTTCTTAAAATAATGTTTTTTTCTCTGTCTCAGTGAAACTTGGTGAAGTGACACTGTGTTGTTTAACTCTGTCTCAGCCAATAGTCTAATTTCTCACTCAAATTCTCCAATTAGCTCAAACCAACACACCATGGAATGTCCTATGCCTCAACTTTCAGCCATTGGCTCTTGTCCTGTCATTGGGCATCATGAAGCAGAGCTTGGCTCCATCCTCTTGGCCCTCACCCTTTACATATTTATAAATGTGAATGAGGTCTCCTCTCAGTCTCCTTTTCTCCAAGAGGAGAAAGACATATTCTGTTACCAAAAATCAATTACCATGTTTTAATACATGCAATATGTATTTGGGATAAGTATGTCTTCAAAAGTATCAACACTTCCTGAAAAAAGATCCACAGCAAATAAAACAGTCAGAGACCAGGTTTGGGGGATTGAGACATAGGGAGATACTCAACAGGTGTGCAAAGGCATACAGACTTTTAGGATGTGGGTTCTCCAGTAAGCTTTCCATTGCCTTATAAACACATATGCACACATACACCTGCTGTAAGTGGATACCTTGTGTGAAAATGTAACTGTTACCTATGGTAAACAGGCATGATGTTTTCAGAACAGGAGTGACAGGAAACACTTGTCAAATAAATGCTAGAATCAAAATCTATTAGATCACAGCCCCAGTCTGCAAGTTATGAAATGCTCTTTCATTTGATTGGTACAAGAAATTTTAGACTTTGCTTTTGTTTTGGGAGGACTTCTGTAAAAAGCAGATAAATTTCCTGCTTTAAAGAAGCAGGTAAAGGGACAATTTGACATGTTATTTAAGTGTCAAAAACCTGTGTCTTTTTCATGCTTCATTTTATCTTTGCAGTAAAAAGAAAAAAAACAATACTCACATGCAGATTTGAGAACATTTAATCATTTTAGACAGCAGCAAATAGAATGCCATGTGTAATAACGGATGACTAATTGTGTTGAGGATGTTACTTCACCATTTCAAATTCAATGCCTGGCAGCAGACCATCATCACTCACAATTCCTGGCTTGAAAATGAAGTTGTCATTAGCATTCAGACTTAAGGAAAAATAAATGTATCTCATTGACTGATTCATCAGGCTGACAAACTATTTTACTTTGCTGAAATTTGGTGTTTATGATGGTTTATGCTAACACTTTTAACTATATTATTAGATGCCATCAATTATTTTGGGTCTCTGATGAGCAGTAATTAATTAGCATAACTAGTGATTTGTTCACTTTTTTTTTGTCAGCTTCATACTATATTTTGAGGATGTAAAGTTTAGCAAAGTTCATGTTTCTTGAACTATAAAGTGAGGAGTTAAAAAAAGATGTTGATGCAACTTTGGCTGTGCTAACAGACGCTGGCAGCAGACACTAGGAATTATTCATTCACACTCTGTTTGTATTAAGCATAATTTTATGGAATAGCAAAAGGACACTTCAGAGACTTTGGCAGAGCTATGGAGGTGATATGGGATGATCTATAAAAAAAGGCAGACAGATTTGTGCATTTACAATGAATATTAAAAGAAAAAATATTCTCATTTTTCTCTAGAGTTACTATAGTGCTCAGACAAATGTTTTTCAAACAGGTGATGACTAGAGGGGTATACAGACATCCAAACATAGTATCACATTTGAGTAAGAAACAAATACATGTCCGTAGATTCCTCTATCCATCAGAAACAGGGGTCCTATGCAGCATACCAGAGCTGTCACATGCCAAATTAACTAGCTGAGCTTAAATAAAGGAAGTGAAGAAAACTTTGATTAATTGCAAAAATGTTGTTTGTAGACTCCCTCCCTGATAACTGCTTGTGGACTTCCACAGAAGATTTTGCCAATTGTTTAATCTTGTCACAACAATTAAACATCAACCTGATGTCAGAGGGTGTTAAAGATTAACCTTTAAATGGTATCTGAGCTCTAATGAATTTGTATTTCTATCATCATTGTTAGCAGATACCACTTTCCATTCTCCCTCTCCCACACAAAGCAGAAGTCTGTAAATCAAGATCCTTTAAGGGATAATCCATATAAACAGCACTCTGATTACAATGAGTTCTGTACTTCTATTGACAGTTATAACCTTTAAAGTTTAAAATAGTAAATTATATTGTGTTTTGTCATCTTTAAACCACAGAAAAATAACCAACTGTATACTTGTACATGAACCCAAATACAAGCTTAAAGCTGAATGCATGCTCCCATTCATTGCCAAAACATGGCTTTTTTTTTTTTTTGTGTAAGTTGTACATTTCTGCAATATAGATGAAAAATTATATATGCTGCATATTAGAGAGGAAATGCCTGAGTCACAGCAGTAAAGAATAAAAAATAATTGGTATTCCATTAGTAAACACTTGGGCAGAAACCATGGGTTGACTTTACAGGCCGAGAACTTAATGACAGGCATAAAATCAAACTGCCATTTCCTTTGGGCACAGAATACCATACCTAGATACATTCCAAAGCAAAGCAGCATGTTTTCTAATGTAGTGCAAAAGGAGGAGATGATGTCTTAAGTGATGAGGCTATTTAAAGGTATTCAGTACTTAATGCTCTCCTATGATCACATGCTTTCTACTGCTTTGCTTAACTCTACAATATAAGAACAAAACTCTTCATGGCATTTCTCTAAACTTTAGAGTTACCTTTTCATATGTTCAGGACATCTGTTATTACTGATTTACATTTATCACAAGCCTCAGTCAATTGCTGAAGATTAGCACTTGTACTTAGTTTGTTTTTCAGTTTACACTGTTGTAATAGGTTAAACCCTGAGAATGGGTTAACCTGTTTCCCCCAACACAGAAGTGAGTGAAATGAAACACAATTTCCATGTTGAGAAAAAGACAGTGAGATAAGGATTTAATATAAATGAGAAAACATAAATGTACAATTACTTTAGCCTGTTTGCAGAAAAAGCACAGCAGGAAGTAGCAGCAAGCAGAAGCAAGCAAGCTAAAAGCCCAAGCCAGGGAGCTGCTCCCCCATGCCTGCCTGTCCTGCTGCCACCTCAGCAGAACAAAGCCAATACCCAAAAGCCCAGAACCCAAAAGCAGTAACTGGAGCAGGAAGCCTCTCATGTTACAATCTGCACTTCAAGCCCCAAAATACTTTGCTCCAGCCAGCCTTTATTTTGAAGCTGGCATGAGGCAAGATGGTTTTGAATAACAGCAGCAAATATTCAACTTAACCCATGACAAATTTGTTACTACCAACGTAGTAAATACTGACCTGTATTTTGCAGGTTTGTTACAATTAGTGACAGTCAGTGTAAAGAAAATAAATGGAAATATGTTTTGCAAAAAAGTAAACAGATTACTAAGAGAGAGCACAGCTACATGTGGACGTGTTTTTTTAGTAAATTTGGATAAATATGGCAAAAAAAAAGATTTTGTGTCATGTTTCAACTATACAACTTCACATGATCTTTTTTTTTTTTCCCACTCTGCTAATATTCTAAAAATAAAAAAGAAAAAAAAATGCATAGGCCCAAGATTCATCCAACTTTAAGACAAATGTGAAGTACATAATCTGGAATATTCAGAGTTGAAATCTAATTCTAAGAGCTGTAGTGAATATGTAAAACAAAGATTTTACTGAATAATGTTCACAGGCTAAGCAATCAAGGAGAAAATAGGCCAGACAAAACAGCAGAGACTATGTGGCATGCTGTCAATTCTCCTTTCTTCTTCCTCCGCAAATATTAGTATAATTAATCTTGAATCAGCTTCCCTCTTCACTCGTATGATTGCTGGGTTTTGGTCATTCTGATACAACTTACATTCTTCCTATAAGTGATGAGTGTAACCCAGCATACTCTTTCAGGAATGCACGGTGTTGGGATTTCTTCATAAATGTACTTGTGACTGTTAAACAGTCACACCTCATACTTTAGAATACTCCCATGAGGTTATGAGTTTCATTCTTTTTTCTTGGAAGAATTATATACATGGATCCATTTGAATTCTAGCCAAAGAAATTATCAGTCTTGAAAGTTTTTTCTTCAGATAAATGCATGATCAGAACAGTAACCCAAAGAAGAAAACTCAGATGGAGTTCATGAAAATTTCAACCTCATGAAATTCAACAAGGCCAACTGTAAGGTCCTGCACCTGGGTCAGTGCAATCCCAAACACAGCTCCAGGCTGTGTGGCAAATGGCTGGAAAACAGCCCTGAGGAAAAGGTCCTGAGGGTCTTATTTGACGAAAAGCAGTGTGTGTGCAGCCCAGACAGCAACCGTGTCTGGAGCTGCATCAAGAGAAGTGTGGGCAGTAGGGCAAGGGAGGGAATTTGCCCCCTTTACTATGCTCTCATGTGGTGGTTTAGCAGTTACCTGCCCCCACACCCTTTGATATAACCCAGGCTAGGACTCGGCTGGAAGTTGATAAATGAAACTTTATATTACAGCTATGCACAATATACAAGCAGATACTTACAATGTATAACATATTTACAGATATATACGGTAAAAAGGTAATACAGAAACACCACACCCCTCTCAGAGATCAAAATCCCTAAGAGGGGTTTCTAACCACCCCTACCACCTTTCCCCCCTTCCCCAGTCTTATATCACCATCTGTTGATGCAGCAGATAGGTGAAGGTAAATCGGCCAGGGGGGTTAGCAGTAGAAAAGAAGTTAGTGGAATTATTGAAAATTGGCTACACAAGGCAGGGAAAAGCAGCCATGCAAGAGAGCAGCCACAGCCCAGGGAGATCTGAAACCATCTCCATTATCTATATTTGGGTTACAACTCTTAAAACGGTGGGGTTTTTTTCTTCTCAATAGAGCTGTGTGTGAAGTGACATCCTGTGTATTCATTTCTCAGCCTACAGCCTAATTTCTAACTCAAATCCTCCAATTAGTTCAAACCAGCATATATTGTCAGACCCCACCTGCAGTACTGTGTGCAGTTGTGGAGCCCCCAACACAAGAAGGATATAGNTGTTGATGCAGCAGATAGGTGAAGGTAAATCGGCCAGGGGGGTTAGCAGTAGAAAAGAAGTTAGTGGAATTATTGAAAATTGGCTACACAAGGCAGGGAAAAGCAGCCATGCAAGAGAGCAGCCACAGCCCAGGGAGATCTGAAACCATCTCCATTATCTATATTTGGGTTACAACTCTTAAAACGGTGGGGTTTTTTTCTTCTCAATAGAGCTGTGTGTGAAGTGACATCCTGTGTATTCATTTCTCAGCCTACAGCCTAATTTCTAACTCAAATCCTCCAATTAGTTCAAACCAGCATATATTGTCAGACCCCACCTGCAGTACTGTGTGCAGTTGTGGAGCCCCCAACACAAGAAGGATATAGAACTGTTGTAGCGAGTCCAGAGAAGGGCCATGAAGATGCTTAGAGGGCTGGAGCACCTCTGCGATGAGAACATGCTACAAGGGTTGGGGCTCTTCAGCCTGCAGAAGAGAAGGCTTCAAGATCTTATAGTAGGCTTCCAGTATCTGAAGGGGGCCTACAGAAGAGCTGGGGAAGGACTACTTACAAGGTCTTGTAATGACAAGATGAGGGGTAATGGGCTTAAACTGGAAGAGAGGAGATTTAAACTAGATGCTAGGAAGAAGTTCTTTATGGTGAGGGTGGCGAGACACTGGACCAGGTTGCCCAGGGAGGTTGTGGCTGCTCCCTCACTGGAGGTGTTCAAGGCAAGGTTGGATGAGGCCTTGAGCGACCTATTCTAGTGGGAGGTGTCCCTGCCTATGGCAAGGGTTTGGAACTGGATGATCTTTGAGGTCCCTTCCAGTCTAAACCATTCTATGATTCTAAAACTTATATGACTTTAACTGGTTTAGAGCTCAGGCTTTTTCAGGCAACCGAAACATTCAGTTTAAAAATCCCATTAGTGTTAACAATAGTGAAACCATGGAGCCTGCTGATCAAACCAAACAAGACAGAGAGAGTCCTAGATAAGTCATCTGTCTCATAGCTAGAAAAATTGCTGGGTTTCCAAGCAGAAACTCAAACTATAAAGGACCCTACTTCTGTGATATATATACTATGCTAGACTATACTGTAATATTGCTTTATCTACTAGCAGTTGCCTCCTATAATTTTCACCCCACTAGACAGCTTCTATTCCATGTTTGCTCCATTTCAGGTATTTTGGCAAACCTAAGCATTAAGCCTAGTGTTTAATTATACCTTGTTCACAGGCCAGTTGTTTCCCTGGTCATTGTCCAAACAAGTTCTTTCTAGCTAAGACAGTAGGTAAGCAGGGAGACAACTTGGAAGTAAAAATACCTTGCCAGTAGAAAGACAAACAAGTGACATGCATTTTCACTTATGCTTTTGTTTTTTAATAACAGATTATTGTAAAATAAGGGAGCCGAAGTATACCATATAATTAACTCACATTTTGTATGCATCCTTTGGATCATATACTGTTTTTTTTCGAGTGAACTTTCTACTCCTTGTGAGTCTACAGAAAGTGTTTTAAATAGAGACTGGACCTCAGTGCAGTTGTCTTCAGATGACCCCTAGAGCCGCCCATTTAACTAGTTTGACAGACAGTACCCTTGTAAAGTAGCAATGCAGTGTGTACTTCCATTGTGCTCACGGTCTGAACAATCTTTCTTTGCCTTAAAAATTTCATGGAACATTGCACCTGAACTGAGAAAAAACCTAACAGAAATGCACATGCACAGAATTTACTTCTGTTGCTCAGATCTGGCAAACCCCACTGGCAACCTGCAGAGGTATTTGTATATTTATTTTTCTCCACTGTCAGATTTTTCTCCACTGTTGATTAGACTTCAGTTCTACTCCTATTTGATTTTGTCAGTCCATCTCCTGTCACTACCCTTCATGATCTTGAGAGTTCTTCACAAATGTAAAGAGTGTCATGACAGAACCCCAAGACTGGAACAAGCTTGCAAGAGCTAAGAGGAATCAAAGAAATGGTGAAAAACTGTTTTGGATGTTGACATGGAGGCTACAGCTTTGACAGTAACTAGTGGCCTTTATTTGCCATATGGGTGATCTCACTGGGAAAGGTGCCAACACTGACAACACCTGTGTGTATGAAATAAGTTTAAATGCTGCCTTATTTGTTGATATAAAGATAGTGAAGGGAAATACTGATAATGCTAACAGAGAAAAGAATATCATTTAGTCAACGATTTCACAGGGCAGCTTCAAGTGTGAGAAGTGTACGTTACTGCTTCCAAGTAATGTGACAACAGAATTTTATTTACCTTAAACACTCCTAAATTTAGTTTTCCAGAAGGGAGAACAATTGGAAGTTTCCCATTAACTAAACTCCTCATTTAAAGAGGTGACTTGGAGAACAAATACATCTTCTTGCTTCATTTTATAAATACAAAAAGGTTACTGTATTTTAAACCAGCAGAACTTCGTAATCTAAATAATGCAAAAAGCTGTTACTTTCACTTTAAAAAAATTGTAAGTACTAGAGAATGTGCTTATGTTCATTGTTCAGCATTTGAACAATTGTTTAAAAGACCATCTTAAGTTTATAAAACTTCTTAAGAAGTAAATAATAGTGAAATAAGTATACCCAAAATGGAGTTGATTGCATTCTCATTTAAGTTATTATAAAGCTTTTGTGTTCACTAAACTATAAATATTCATCTGCAGAATGAACTCCCCATTGTAAGCCTAAACACAGTTCAATCAGAGGAACTCAACAGATCGCTATTGCTGTGTTCCTACAAAATCATAGCATTTCATGACAGTCTTCATTTGGGCTTCTCAAAATGTTTAAATAAGTCCATCATGTTCCATCTGTCTCCTCTCTCTTTCTGCAAACTTCTCTTTGTTCTCAGAAAGATTATATATAAAGCACAGCAAAGAGCTGCCATAAGAAAAATGAATCTCATTGATTTCTAGCCTACATGTCCGTGTCTTCTGTTTATTCACCCTTTATTCTTATGAATGCATATTCTGTTGTTCTCAGGAAGTGCTTTTCTCCCTTTTAGATGCCTAGTAAAAGAATCCATAAAGTCAGTAAAGGAATGAAAAGCTGTTTCTAGTAAACAGAAAGATTCCATTCTAGTGATAGTCCATGACTAATTTTTCTTATTTCAGTTGTACGTAACATACAAAATAGTTCCACATGGAGTACTCACTCTGCAAGCTAGACTTGCAGGACCTGGACTGAGGAGGGTAGAATTTGTGAGGTAGACCAGACTTCAAGGGAGCCTCAGAGCCTACATTCTGGCTGTGGAAAAAAAATCAGCTTTCTGACTTCAGTTCTCAATGTCTTCTACTGATAAAGATTGTACCGTTACACTGTGCAGTCCTTTTGTATAATTGGTGATGAAAACGGACAATAATGGTGAGCTTAATGCATCCAGTGAGGAGTGACTGCAGTAGCGTGTTAAAAGATTGTGAGTGAGCTATAAATACGGCCAGCACTTTCTTGCAATTCTACAAATAAAACTCCATTCTGACACAGCTTGGGTATAGATCTGCAACAGAATGTTTATTTTATTCAAGCTGGGAAGGAAAATTTCACCTGTCAGCTTTCCAAAGGGCTGTACCCCATATGCCTATGGTTAAGGCAGATAAGACAAATGGTACCTGCTGTGAATCACTTGCAAGTTTTAGACCACTGCAGCTTGTATTTACTATTAGTCTGAGTTTCACAGTAGGATAAGCAGTGAAAGACCATTCTTCCTGAATATTACTTATCTTTAAATTTATGAGAAATTAATTTTTGTTTAAGTGTTAAGAAAATTTTGTAACTGCAGGAAGATAACTTGGCTTGTCCTGAAACAGTTATTTTAATAGCACCCAGAGTAGCAAGAATTGCACTCAAAATGCAAACAAATGAGAGACTGTCAAGGATATGTCAAAATGGATGGAAGTACAAGGAAGATCCACCATGAATATCCTTGAGAATTAAATTAAGGGCAAAGTCTGATAAGAAGACAATGTCAACTGGCAGAACTGAAAGAATACTAAGAGAAAGACTGCAAAATGCTATTCCACAAAAAGCCTGTCCTAAGAGGAAGAAACTAGGAAAGGAGAAGTTGTCAGGTTTTGAGTGTAATATAAATCAAACTGAATACTTAACAATTAATTTAAATCCATTTTTCATTAAAATATGCTGTTAGTTGAATTAGGTCATTTTATGACTAACTTCCAGTCCGCATCAAAAGATGTGTGGCCAGCAGATCCAGAGAGGTGATTCTGCCACTTTGCACTGGTGAGACCTCACCTGGAGTACTGCATTTAGCTCTGGAGCCCTCAACACAGGAAGAGCATGGACCTGACGGAGTAGGTCCAGAGGAGGGCCACAAAGATGACTGGGTGGTGGGGCCTTTCCCACATGGACAGGCTGAGGGAGCTGGGGTTGTTTATCCTGGAGGAGACTCTGGGGAGAGCTTATAGCAGCCTGCCAGTATCTGAAGTGGGCTACAAGAAGGCTGCAGAGAGATTGTATAAAGGCCCGTGGTGATAGGACAAGGGGCAGTGGTTTGAAATAAGTGAAGACTAGGTTTAGATTGGATGTTAGGAACAGGTTCTTTACCATGAGGGTGGTGGAACACTGGAACTGGTTGCCCAGGGAGGTAGTTGAGGCCCCATCCCTGGAGATACTCAAGGTTAGGAACTGCAGGCTACTTTACCACAGGTAAATATTTGTAATGAGACTGAAGCATACCTAGGCAAGGATGGACACAGAGGTGATTCACTGTACATGAGATAAAGTCTGCTTTTGGACCACAGCTTAGCTATGCACTGAATTATTATGAGAAGTTCTTTTATTGCAGGCAGAGTATTTTGGAGGAGAATCTTTCCATAATGTGTTTTTGGTTATTCTTTCATTAAGAAGAAAATCGTACTTCTCTCAGAAGAAGCAGGAGCCTTTTGCCTAATCCAATATGATTTTTGGATATTTTTTCTATTTCAGACCTTCTATAAACTTTATCCATCCAACCTGAGAATCTGTGTCTCTTTTTACCATCTCTATCACTTTCATAAAAAGAAAGAGAAAGAATATAGGTTTGAATTCACAGTCATAGAGGACAAATACAAAGCTGGATCTACCTTATCACCAGCAATAGTCACAATAACAACTGCTGCTTTCAAAAAGGAGCAAATAATTTTTTTTTTTTAAAAAGGTACTTCTATAGTAGAACCTGGTCTTCGAAGTTTAAAAGATTGAGTTTCTATTTGTTTATTATTGTTGGCGTCTCTTAGCCAATGTTCTGTGGTTCAAGGCATTTTTATAAACATATATGATGATTAAAATCCAAGTTCAGCACATTTAAAATCTGCCAATTATATAATTAAACAGTTTCTATAGTGGCATAATACCAGGCTTTGGAAATTGAATATGGTTTTCAATGAGTTAACTCAAAACAAACCTAGGTTCAGCAGACATCCTGACAGAGTCCTAGAGCTAGATTGCATCCTTTAGCTTTTCTTCATATTTATAACCGTGGACTGCATTCTGTCACTAGGAAATTAAATATATTTATACCTGTCATTATCAATAGCTCCATTCCTATCCTGATTCTGCAGGTTAGGTTAGTTGCTGCTTATGCACATGTAAGAAATATTTGGATAACAACTCTTTCAATTGTTAATTCAGTTTGATGGAAGGAATGTGGGTGGTTTGCATAACAACTGTTACACTCTTAAGAGTGTTTCAAAACTATTGCAAGAAACATTAAGCTTCAGGTTCTAATGCAAAACATATTTGGTGTATTAAATTAGAAGTCTGCATTTTGATTTTCCAGCACAGTACGTATATTTTCCAAGTATTATGAGTAGATTACTTCATTATTCTTTCTGAGAAAGATCAGGTATGTAGTATTACCTAATTCTGCAACACACTGCAGGTTAAGGCTTTCTGGTGGTTGAAGTATTGACTGTGTGGTTCTCTCTGAATAGTTACTTGACTCCTTGTGTGAGCAGTCTGCAATCTCAGCCTCTAGCAGGATCTTAGCTGCAATAGTATTGACACACTGAAGTTGGAATGCTGAGGTTTACTTGTTTACCACCAAAGCCCAGGGTCAGCCTAAAAGCATGCAAAAATACAGATAGTTCTTTGGGACTGTAAGATTGAAATGTGCACAGATCTTTTTATGGAAATGCAGCAAGCTGAATCCTGCCCACAGTGGGGCTTTACAGCATCAGTGGCCAGAGTTGTTTCATTACAGCTCCACTTCTCATTTTACCAAATGCAGCATCAGGAGTAGAAGGGTTCCCACTCTGTTTCAACAAACATTTATATACAATTGGTCATTTCATAATATCCTGTTCTGCTTAACAAGATGTTCTGCAGTTTCAGGAAGCCACATGGCTTACCAGTGGAAGTTTATTTTTATAAGTTGAGCTTTTGCAAGCATTAGCTGCATATAATGTACTGATATTTGGGGAAAGAAAATGCTTATATTAGATGCTACGGGTAAACAATAATGGTATTATCAAACACCACCATTTAGGAAAAAGATACAGTTGGAATACAGAAAAGGATAGCTTTTCCATCTGGAGAGAATTTCAGAATTAATTTATAACATGGTGGGCTTCCTGTGTAGTGAGAGAAAGAGTTTAGCACCTCTACATCAGCTTGTATTCAAAGTCTTACAGTACTAAAGAGCTTGATTTAATGCCTGTTGAGGTAATCTGTCTTTCCCTTCTGTGATTCTGAAAACAAGGGAAGTGTATTGTATGAAAATATGTGCAGGTCTCTGGAAAGAAAAGATTCTGGAAAAACAGACACACTGGAGTGTCTGGTAAAGCACTGGTGAGGCCACACCTTGAGTACTGGTGCTACAAAAAAAATGTTGAGGTGTTGGAGCAGGTCCAGAGAAAGGCAACAAAGCCAGTGAAGGGTCTGGAGAACAAGTCCTGTGAGGAGCAGCTGAAGGAACTGGAGTGGTTTATCATGGAGAAAAGAAGGCTGAGGTAAGACCTCTCTCTCTGCAAGTACCCGAAAGGAGGTTGCATTGAGGTCAGTCTAGGTCTCTTCTCCCTAGCAGCAACTGATAGGACAAGAGAAAATGGCTTCAATTTGCACCAGGAGATATTTAGATTGGATGTTAGATGAAACTGCAGGTTCTCAGACGCAGCAACAGGCTCCCCAGGGAGGTGGTTGAAACCTGTCCTCAGAGATGTTTAAAAGATAAATGTGGTGCTGAGGGGCATGGTTTAGCACCAGACAGTAGAGTTAGGTGGTGGTTGGACTTGACGGTCTTAGAGGTCTTTTTCAACCTAAATGATTCTATGATTCTATAGAGTGGCATTAGGTTTGCAAAAATATCTGAGATACTTGTTATAACATTGGCTTTGTCCTTGAGTATTAAGAAGCCACAATGTCCATCAGTATTTGGATTTTTTTGGATCCAGTTAGTAAAAACATTTCAGCATGACTTCCTGCATGTGTTACCCACTGACAGTAACAAGTCTATTTCTCTGCTGTATTACTTTAAAGACAGCATAAGAACCTTCCATCTTCTTGCCAGTCAGCATTTCTCCCTCATTCCTTTCACTGCCTTGTATGCAATAATAATTTTGATGCCCTGAAATTTAGTTATTCCCACAGATTTAAAGCCTCTTATGTTGTATGAAAGGTGCAAATTGGAACTTTTAATAATTCTTAAATTTGATATATATAATATATTGTACCAGATTCTGTCATTTTAACATTTTTGAAATTGTACTTAAACTAGGCAATTAAATTCCCCCCTCCCCATTTTAATGTTGCTTATGGAGAATTATTTTTCAGAAATGAAAAGTTTAGAAAAAGCACAGGTTTTATAAAAGACAAGAAAATGTCACATGGAGAACAATGGAAACATTTGGCTTTCAGCTATTTAAAACCAAACCTCAGCTTCAGGATATTTTATTATTGGTTAGAGTATTTTCTGATTGTCTCCTTGCTTGTTCACTTAATGTAGTTTATGCTCACCCCTTGCTCTTTTTTTTTGCCTCTTCTTCAATATTGACACAAGAATTAGAGGTTCTGTCACAAAGCATTAGGATTTTACGTCACGAGTAAGGTGGTTAGCAACACCTTCACCTTTTGCAGGGCCAAACTACACAGCACAGTAATATCTCAGAGGGAAAATACTATTAAAATCTGGAGACATGTATTTACTCTATGGTATTTGTGTACTGCATTTGGAAATAGGTTATTTACAAGTGGGAGTTAGTTTTGGCATGTGCAATACTGAAGCAAACAAAGGATTCCTGGAATTAGAAAGAAAACTTCCTGTAAAATGAAGATTGAACTCTTGAAAGTTCAAATGATACCTAAACTAAACAAGACTATTCTTCAGAGATTACATCTCACTGTCTTTACTTTTTGTTTTTCAAGTGCAGTAGTGGTAGACTGTTTAAAATCACACTTCTGTTCTCTATAAGTCTGTAATACATTTAGGTCTAATAATACTAAAGCTCCTCCAGTTTTGTTTTGTTGTAACTGATCATTTAGATCCACTGTGAAACAACAGCCTTGCTGAATTTACAGGAAACCTGACATTGATTATAGAAGGTGCTGAATTTGGCCCTGTGTTATAATTAGGTATTTCCAGTGTATTTCTTCTTACAGTGATTCATTTTCTCCACAAGAACGAGTTGCTGTGGGCATTGCCTTTTTCCTGCTTAAAACCATTTACCCAGGAATGGGCAAGTAAATTACTGTTTCTTCATGGGATGAAAGAGGAGGAAGCAAGAATGATGACATAAAAAGGCCACTATAAAACAGCAAAATGGTCAAAAGATGAAGTCCAAGTTACCGCATATTTCATTATGTTAGGAAAGCACACAAGAACACACACTCTCTGTGTTGCTGCATGCATTATTTATGCGTCATTTAAAAATAATGTTTAACATATAATTAACAAGAAATAAAGAAGTCAATACTACTATTCATGTAATGGATTAGGTTATAGTAAAAGTAGTCAGCAAGTTGTGGTGAAGTAACTACTCCATGTGGACTTGGCTTCATGGAAAGCCAATAACTTCCCACTGCTGTCTCTATGCAGTGTGATCAGTTAACCCAAATAGATAGGTACATGCTGTAGATGCTGAAGTAACCTTTCTTTGGAAGGCAGTGAAGTGAGATTAAAGTATAATATTCTTGAGGGAGGAGTAAAAAGAGTTAATATTTCATTTGGTAATCAGACTCCCATAAAGTTATCTCTGAAAATCAGTTTTTTTCTGCAGTTTTGTGATCTCATGGTCTAGTGAAAACAAAAGTCAGAGCAGCAAAAACATCAACTAAAATTAAGACTTTGTAACCTAATTTTGGATTTATCATTTCTTTGTTTTCAGGGTTAGGGTTTCAAGTACAGTTCAGCAGAGCTGCAAATATGATGCAAGTAATTTTGAGGGAAAACAAGCTAATTTGTTCAACAGGTCATTAGAAGAACTGAATTTGTGCTTCATCAAAGAAGAAATAGCTCCCACGTCTTTAATATTGTTAACTAAATGTGAGAAGCTCTGGCTCACACCCACCAAGTTCAATGAGAAACAGCTTGAATCCACAACATTTTGGATCAGGCACAAAATTGTTGTTATGGCTTCGAGGAATGAGAATATATAGGACTATAAGGGAGTACAGCTGATAAAATGAAATCTTGGTCTCAAAAAATTCAGTGGGAATCTTACATTTCAGTTAGAAAAGGCTGAAGTGCTTTGTGATGTAGTAACTTACTTCAGTTAAGCTAAAGTAAGAATGGATGGGCCGGCTGTGGAAAGCTAATAACACTAATAAAGATAAGATCTCCTTAACCAAGACTTGAGTCTTCCTACCACCAAGCTATTAAAACTTTTCTTAAGGTTTCACAAAAAGAAAAGAAAAAGTGTAGATACAATTCTTGTTTCTTAAAAGTGTAAAAAAATCTCCATAGGGTACAAATTTTTTGTTTCCTTTTAGTCCATTCTGTCAGATACGAGGGGTTAAAATGACCCCTTTGCATATGCAAACCCCCAAGCAGCTTCACAGGCACTAGCATAAAAAAAACGCCCAACATTTCTGCCAATGATAGGACCCTGTATTATGTTTTAACCCAAATCCATCTGCAGATATTTCACACACTTGGTGGTGTGGTGTAGTAGATCTGGCATGTGAGAACTGTATCACTGGCTCAGTGTCGTTGCTGCTTTCCTCACCCTTGTAACCCAGATTCCTGAAATCACAGTTACGCATTTTAGAAATGCACCCACAAAAGACAACTAAAGAGAAGAAAATGCACCAAGGTGATCAGGAATAATAATGATCAAGAATTAAAACTCCATCACCATCCTGCTTTTAAAATTCCATGCAACTTAAGAGGGTAACAATACTAAATAGCTTATTTTTTTTTTCCTCCATACGTGTATAGCTCTGCAGTATACTGTGTTTCTTCAGATTAACACTGAGAAAGGATTTAGCTAACAAATTTCCTTGTCTGGGGTAAAAAAAAAACCCTTCATACTAATAATTCCTTACAGTCCTTCTCAGTATTTTTCAGGGACAGAAATATAATAATCCTTTGCAGGAAAAAAAAAAAAAAAACAAACCAAAAAACTGGGAACATAGTGGAGTTGTGGAAGGTCTAGATTACAACTCCAGTGAGAAATGTGGAACAAATTGGATAGGAATATAAAAGTATCAGTTCTGACTGAAGTATGAAACTTAGGCAAACAACAGGGTAAAAAACCCCACCTTTTTTGGAACAACTTGAGATGTGCGAAGACTACAAATGCTAGAACTGTGAAAAGGAAACTGGGAATTTGATCCATATGTTCTGGAAATGCCACTGCCCACAGCTAAATTATTTTTGGAGAACAGAACAGATAGCAGAAGAACAACTGCTAAAGCTGTTATAAACACAGGGTCTCCCTGGTGATGCAAAGATCTTGCCATATTAATGAGTGACTATTACCATCTGCATACCATACATCAAGAAATCATCTTTCGTAGGTTCTAGAGTAATTACTAAGAAGTACAATATTATTTATCAATTATCTCTCTACTTCTCTGAGGAGAAATTCTGCAAACTCCAAGTGGGAAAAAAAAAAACAACTATTCAGGGTGGTTCACACATTGAATGAATATAATTTAAAAGCCTGAACTGATCTAAGTAATTCTGCTATATTAGGGAAGATCATATTTGAAACTTGGGAAGTTCTTTATCGTGGTATTTTTTCATAGTGAAAAAGAAAGAAGTGATCCAAGTAATGTTACTATATTGGGGAAGATCATATTTGAAACTTGGGAAGCTCTTTATCATGGTGTTTTTTCAGAGTGAAATAAATGATCCAAGTAAAGATACTATTTTGGGGAAAATCATATTTGAAACTTGGGAAGCTCTTTATCATGGTGTTTTTTTCAAAGTGAAATATGTTCAAAATCTGCAACACAGGATGTAGCAGTAATAAGACCTGTGGACAGATTCTGCTGCTGCTTCTCAAAACCAAAATAACACAGTACGGTTTATGAGAGAAGTAATTACTGGTTCACAGGAATGTGTGACTGGAAAGAATCGACTTCATGTATTCTGCTAAAACCAAGTTCTGTACTTTTAGCAAGCAGAATTTTCTTACCAGTTGGCATCTTCCACTTTCTACCTGAAGGTTGACCCTGGATGTTTATTCTTCTGACAATCTGATAGCCTGCAATACTCACATTCAGTTTATTCTAGACAGTCACTTTTCATTTGGGCCAGCATTATCCTTCTAGTATGCTATACTCTCAGAATTAGTTCATGATAGCAGCCCTTGACACAGAAAGGAATAGAGACCAACATAAAGAGCAACAGCTTTCAAAAAAGCAGTATGTATGTTTTCTTGGCCATTCCAGCAAACTCCCTGAACAAGTTAAAAGACGCTTATAAAATAGTTCTGAATGGTGGCAGCTATATACCATCTGTTTTCTTCTGGTTTACAAAGGAGTTGCATCAGTCCATGGGGTTCTATATACCACCTCTCCTTCACAACAGCCACTAAAAAAACCCCATCAACAGAGTTGTGATTGACATAGTTGTATAATCAACAAATTATTTTCTTTCAATACAAATGGAACCTGAATATTAGTAACACACATATGGTTTTATACTAACTTTTACTCCATAGGGAAAAAAAAATGTCTATGATAAGCAGTTTTATCAGTTCTGAAAATAAATAGTTCTCTGCACATATAATCATGAAACTTGAACTGACCCTAAGTACAGTTTTTATTTTTCATGTCTTTATTCGTTCTTTTCTACATAGTATTTGTGGAATTCAGCATCTGGAACGAGCAGGAAACAGGTTGACTCTCTTTGACTCCCTTTATTTCTGCATAGTGACATTTTCCACTGTGGGCTTTGGGGATGTTACACCCAAGATATGGCCTTCAAAGCTGCTTGTTGTCATTATGATCTGTGTTGCTCTTGTGGTGTTGCCCATACAGGTAAATGTGGATTTTTCTTCTCTTTGGAATTATTTTAAAACCAAAAGAATTATAAGTGAAATAATTTATTTGTTGCTATTATTATTGCATATAAAATGTCAGAAAAACCTCAGATCTTCTATACCTCTTCTTGTTTGTTTTTCTTTTCCTTCCTTTTTTGCTCTCCTGTATTCCACATTTATACTAAAAACAGAGCACTAATAACAGTTTTATAAGTGCTGATGAAAGCTTTCTATTTTTCTTACGTTCCACAAAACCTTTCCTTCATCCTGAAATATGGGTTTGTTGTTAATAGAGCAATTAAAAAATAAAACCCAAACAACAGTAGCCAGCACTTTCTTTATGAATATAACATTTCCTTTGCAGGCTGTCCCTGTTTCTAATCTTGGTTTTCTCCACTTCCCCTCTTATGCTTACAGCTCAGTTCTAACTTCTTCAAAAAAAACCCAAAAAACCCCCACAACTCATTAAATCTGCAGCTCAAGCAAATTGTGTGTGTATGTCAGTGTACACATACAAAAAAATTCAATACTACAGTTAGGAATTGTTAATGCCTTCTTCAGTTTAGGACTTCTAATAGTTTCATTTCAGCATAGAAAGGCTGAGTTAAGAAAATCCAAGGAGTCAATTAATTGAATTCAATTTGTACCAAATCTTTCTCAGCTCCTCAGGTGAACTGTGATGGCTGAAACTGAGATTACATGGAAAGCCCTTCTGAGATGTTAGCTCTTCCACATTCAGACATCATTCAGACCTCATGCCACAAAATGGAGATATGGGGAGACACCGTGCATGCTAATCAAAGCTTATCGTAGATGAGGTAGATTCATGGATGCTAGACCATGAATCTCCAAAGCTTATCACATCTGCAATTTGCAGACTCTGTTACTTTGACAGTGAACTAAGTCAACACCAAAAGCATGGGCGGTTGGAAGCTCAAGCTTTCAGCATTCATTTTCTTGAAATTATTTGACCACTTAAATTGTAACTAAATATGTAGTTTCTGCATACACAAACATATTCAGTAACACAAATATATTCCCACTCAGCAGAAATTTAGTATTGAAAAATTAAATTTAAAAAAAATTCAGAATTTTCTAGGTAACAGAAATTTCACCATTCAGGTAGTTCTTATATACACCTCTCAGGCTTAAAAGCTCTGTATTGCCAGTAAATAACTTACAATCTACTGCCCTTTCACATAAATTTATCTATTATTAGCTAATTTATTTTAGATCTTTCTAGTGATAATGGCGCTTTATATAGTCTAACTTACACAGAATGTGGGATGCATTCTCTCCTGAGCTTTTGTCTTGATGCAATACAAAATGGATTATTATTCACAATTCGGTCTCTCCCTCGGCTGAATGTGGATGAAAAAAAAGCAGCTATCACACAGATAGGTTGTTAAATTGAGCTCAGCATTATATGCCTGTTACTTAACAAGAAGCTTTGAAAAGGTGTTTGCATGTTTTATTACAGATTGCTGCAGTGGCACTGGTTGTTATGACATTCTCTTTGGTCTAAAGAATTAGACTTGTACAGCAATATTTACTGTCAGCCTGTGTGCCTTGTTCAGCTGGAAAAGGCAAACTTGCTATATTCACAGCTGCCACATATATAAGTTATATCTAAATTTATAAGACATACATAAGTGAGTATACAGAAGGTCACTTACATAACATTATAAAATCTCCAAGATGAGTTATTGCCCAAACTAAGTGAAATGATACTTTTGTCTGAATATCTGTACTCATAGTATACTCTCAGTGAGTGAAACTTTAACCTTTCACTTGAGGGAAGCATTTACATCATGTGGCACTGGAAAAACAGATCTCAAAGGTATTAATGTACATCAGTGATAGAAGGTGCAGCCTTAATTATTTTCAAAAATCTCAAGATTTATTGTAATTTCATGGATTTACCCTGCTATTTGTGGGTCGAACAGACTGGCTCTACTACCATATTTGTCAATCACTTTATTATTCACCTCACTCGCTTCTTAGAGAATTCTTTGCAAAGAAAAAGACCTTGGGGCTAAGTTTACATAGAGGCATGAGATGAACAATACAACTTGTTATGTACATGTACTGCACAACCCTGTATGATGCACTTGTACTGCACATCTCTGTGTTTCACTGACAGTTGCCATCTCTTGCAGTTTGAACAGCTGGCATACTTGTGGATGGAGAGACAAAAGTCTGGTGGTAACTACAGTAGACACAGAGCTCAGACAGAAAAACATGTTGTGCTGTGTGTCAGCTCTCTGAAGATTGATTTACTTATGGATTTCTTAAATGAATTCTATGCTCATCCCAGACTACAGGTACTTACAGGGGAAAAAGGAAACAACAAAGAAACTCAAAATACTGGTTTGTTTTTTTTTTTTGCAGAGAGCCTTCTGAAATGGTGTTTAATTTGTAAAACTGCATTTGAAAATAAAATAGCTGACTAAATTGAGAATCTGTAATTTCAATAAGAAGTATGGAGTTACTAATTTTAAGTTGAAGGAAACAGACTGAATAGAGAGAGCTACTGTTGCACTGAATTATACTGGTTCTTTCAGAAAAAAGATGTTTCCATGCAAATTCCTTATATTCTGCCCCAAATCAGAAAATAAAACTATTATTTTTTTCCTGTTGTTTTGAGACTGGATCCAAAACTACTCATAAGCCAAAGTGTTTTTTGGTTTTCACATTTTACTTTGTTTTTTGACAGTGTTAGGAAGATTATATCCTTACAGAATTGAGAAATAAATAGACATACTTTAAAGGAGAAAGACCTGGAAAGACTACACAGAAGATATTTTCTTAGTGTACACTTATTCCCTAGCTAATGCAAAATGTGATATGAATTGTTTTGATAATATCAAAGCTTATTTATATGAGATAGCAATTTGGATTAATTATCATTACTTTTGCTACAGATGATTTCTTTTACTAAATATTCTCAGTGTCTTTTACCAAGTTACCTGTGGTACTATGCTTCATTAACTAGTACAAAAAATAAATAAATCACAAGTACATTCCTCAAATTGCTGAGAAGCAATTTGACAAATCCCAAATACAAAATATTCCCCAAAATAATTAGCTAGTAAGAGGCATAAGCAAATGCATGGAGAAATCCACTTTTTATAGGTGCAAATACAAATGGAAAGCCAAACTTCAGTGAACTGGTCTGAAGGAAATGAGTCAGGCAATGTGATACACTGGAAACAATAGAAGAAAAGTCCTATACTACTCACCATAAAAGAGCTTATATACATCATCATCACAGCTGAAATGGAAAGCTGAAGAATACTGATGGTGCACTGGATTCAATGCACTAAGCCTTCTGCAAAAATCAGTGTGTGCTAAGAAAGATTTCTATGACAAGCCTGTCCTAAGCTCTTAGTCTCTCATTTAATATTCCAATTATCTCTCCTTTTCACATGTACACACATGTATACTTCAGAGCATCCATATTCTTCTTAAGAAGGACTATAGCACAGGAAACAGAGTTTGGATCTGCCCATTCATGTGGAGGGAAAAAAAATTGAGTAAATACAATTCCGTTTTGATTGTTGAAGACTTCCTACATTTTCCAGATGGAATGACAGAAATGTAAATTGTCTCTAAAACATGTTATGCTCCTGTGACTACAAAGGTGTTTCTAAATGGACTCAAGCTGCCATCCTGGAATGCTTTATGACAACTGTCCAGCTGTTTTCTTTAAAATATTCAATGTTTTAAAAATACCTATTAAAATGACTTCTGTCAATTAAATTTGGGAGCTATCAGAGACTTCTTTGGCATCCTCAGTCTTTGTTGGCTCATTCTAGCAACAATACAGAAGTAAATAAATAACATGACTATTGCCCTTTATGTTTTTGACAGGACTATTACGTCGTTATTCTGTGCCCTACTGAGATGGATGCTCAGGTCCGACGGGTGTTACAAATCCCTATGTGGTCCCAAAGAGTTATCTATCTGCAAGGCTCAGCACTAAAAGATCAAGACCTGTTGAGAGCTAAGTAGGCAAATACTGCCCAATGTTGGTTTCATTTTTGTTTTGCTCATACTGTTTGATAAGTAAGTCTGGTGAAGCTGTGCTAGAAGGAGACCATGTGTATTGGTTACCAGCTGGAGTTTTTCAAGAAACGAGTATTTGAAAGCTCTTTCATCTGAAAAATTAATTACTTCACTATATTTTCTGTCTCGGTTTTTAAACATATGGAAACAAAGTGATTTTGTGTGAAAAAGCAACACAGAAAATTCCAGAACTGTCAGTAGTCCTAACAACTTGTTTCTGTGCCTTGACCAAACATGGTATATATGACGGCACTTCTGAACAACTGCAATTCTGAGCATGGTAGTATAAGCAACTACTCTTCTACCATACCTCCATATACTCTTCTTTCAGGCCTTTCTCTTACCACAGACTTCTGCCACTTTTAAAAAATCCTCTCTGCCAGTTAATAGCGAATGACATGAATCAAAACACATCAGTCAAACACAGTTCCTCAACATCCCCCCCACCACCATTGCTCAATCACTTGAAGTTATGAAGGAATTCACAGTAGAATTCACGTAGGAGGATCATGTCTTTCAACTCTCCAAAGGCAGTGAAAGATGATTTGTAGCAAAGAACTGATTTAACTTCTCTGCACTGATCTTTTTAAGAACTTACTGAGCAACTAACATAGCTATCTAAAATTAAGCCAATACCTGTTATTTGTGTCATTCAGCCTTCTTTAGCTCAAGGGAGTTGTTTCTAAGAATCTAATCTGTGAGATGTCTGGTGAGCAACATTATTTTTCTTCCCAGCTTTCTGCCACCAAAAAAAAAAAAATCAACTAGTTCTCTACTGTATCTGTTTAATGTTTGAAAATACAATTTCAGGATTAGG